>BKCP01000001.1:5505982-5608969 GCA_008636005.1 Striga asiatica
AAATTAAGTTATTTATTAATGTATTTATGTATATCTAATAATAATTATTATATTTTATCTTTTTCTATCATTAATGCATGGGTAATTAATAAGTTTGGTATATAGTTCAAAGACTAGAGAAAATAATGCAATAAATGCTTGAACAAAATTTATTTGTACAGGGCCGGACGGATAGATTATATTCCAACGGTGACCGTTGTCTATAAAGTTAGTGTTGCACTTACTGTACACAAAATCGCATGCCCTTATGATCCTATTAAAACCAAGTTAATGTTGCAGTGGGATTATAATTAATATTAACTGCACTATTAAGTATTAACTCCATGCTTAAACTCTTAAACTGACAACAGTTGACCTTTTCCAATTACCAAATATTATATCGGTGACACACCAAATCTTCTATTTCTATACCATACAATTTTTCTTTTTTTTTTTTTTCCTAAAAAGCACCCCAGAGGGGTAGGGTTGAGATTGGACCATCACAGGTATATAAAGGCCCTAACAGGGCTGAAAAGTCATAAATCTACAAGTCCAATGTCTGATATATATTAAGTCAAACAAAAATAAGAAAACAGAACCAAGAAAAGGAATCAGAAAAAGCTGACAACAACAACAAGTAACACAAAAATATTAGGTCCTAATCCGGGAAGAGTCAAGGCAAAGATTCAGCATCAGGAGAGAGCAGATGCACCAAAAGGTAGGACCGGCTACACAAATGTGAATGAAAGGTATCCCATCTGGTCCATATTAAGTGTAACAAATTCATATATTACAATATACTATTCATATATTTTCTTATTTAATTCATATATTAAGTGTAACAAATTATTTTTATTTTAGAAGTTTATAACTTTTTTATTTGAATTTTACCTTTTATATATGATATATCAAAATAATCATATTTTTGTATTAAGTCGCAGGCTCGTATGCTTCGTAAGGTTATTTAACGTAAGTTTGTGCTTCCTATTACACGTACATATTTAGTTTTTACTATTAGGCTTGAGAATTACTAAAACTATTTTACCTTTTCTTTTTTCTTAAATTACCATATACTACTCTTACATTTTCTAATTTAATTCATATATTAACTATTACGAATATGTAATTGTGCTATACAATCCCTTAAACTTTCCCCGAGCAACCTCTTCGCTATCATACCCGAGAACATAACTATCCTTATCAACTGGAACTTGTCTTGCAAGTTAATCATCTACTTAAACAATTAGTTCTTCGTTAGAGTCTATTCCTATTAGATAATTGTGAAGAATGCAACACACAACAATAATAAGTTTATACACTTTCACACAAAAATTAGGTTCTGCACCCAAAGATAATATTTTATTTCAAAAACGCTTTTTTCAGTACACCAAAGGCTCTTTTATTTGCGTTATGTAAGAATGCATGGCGAAGATTGAACAATTCCTTAAAAGTTCATGGTAGACTTTTTTACCGAATATTCTTTCAAATGATAGCGAACTCCTCTATAAGGTGTAATTAGTCCAGTCGTTAACATGAAGTAAACATCCACAAGATAATATTTCTTTATAATTCTTAAGATGAGAAATTGTGTGTCCTAATATATAAAGTTATATGAAATACATTTTGAGATTACAACTCCAATTACCTTTAGGCTAAGTTTGGATTGAAGAATTTACTGATGGATTTGAAATCCATAGATTTCTAATTTACAAGTTCAAATCCTCATGCATGTTAGGATGGTAATGAAAGTTGGAGGATTTCAAATTCATGCTAGATGGTTTTTAGTCATTATTCTGAAGGATTTTAAATGACTCCTCAAATCTAGTCATTTGATATTCACTATTGACGGCCACGCCGTCCGCGATCATTAGGCTCATCATCACCTCGAGTCAATACCATCAGTGCGAACTAGGCAATTGATTTATAATATTTTGAACACATTCATTCAAAGAGTGTGCAAGAAAAAAAAATTATATTTCAAAAATTTTGAAATCAAGGAATTTCAAATCCCTCAAGACAAACGGAGTCTTAAGGATTTTTATCGTATATTCTCTCCTTAATGCATTTTATATAATTCTTGAATCAGAGGCAGTGCCTTCCCATCCATGAAGCAAATATGTGAATCTTAAATAGGATGTATAAGCAGTTAACGCATTTTTTGTTGGAAATTCTTTTTCCCACGATAACGAGGATCATCTATTTGAAATATCTTTGCACGTATATGAATTCCACCAATAGCACCAACAAGATCCTGTCATTTTATATTAGTATTAATTAATAAAGAAAAAAATAAGTTTACTAAATTTAATCATTAATAAAAAAATTATCTTAAAATAAGGGTAGAACCTACAACTGTTATGAATTTCGGCAAACACGGTTGAACATCAGGTTGCACAAGTAGTTTATCTTCACACTCAATTATAACCCTCAATACTTGATGAAAATGTCGACTAATCGTTTCATCAGAACGTTTGTTTTATGCGTTAATATATATAATGTTTTGGCAACTTGTTCTTCGACGCTTGACCATCGCGTAGGTTTTAGCCCACCCTCTATTTCTAACATGCACATTAGCTCATGAAAGCTCTTGGACTCATCCTAGCAATATTCTTACTGTCTTTATTAGTAGTAATTCCGTAAAATATTTCTTGGGGCGTCTTTTTTTTCTTTGAACTCATGCTGTAAGTGACCTTTTATTTAGAGGGCGCCTTAATGAAACAATAAAAGGCAATTATGCATATTAAGTGGGCCACGACTCTCTGACGAAAATCATACCATCTTCTTCAAAGTTATTCGTACTTAATGCAACCACATAAAGAAAATGTTAGCTTTAAAGAATATGTTATTTTTAAACACATACTAAAACAACCTAAAACAAAAATAATGACCAAAAGTTAGGATGTGATATTCTGTATATAAGTTCTATGCAGCACCACATCAAGACACATAAAATAGCATTGGTTACTGAAAGATAAAATCAATTAGGCGACAAGCACTCATGTCCAAGCCTATAAAACTTAACACCATTGCAAAGTAACCATCATTAAGTGATAACCCCCGCCTTTCACCAAAAAGCACAAAATACAACATGTTTCCCTTCGTGTTTTTTATTTTTCGATTACATCAAAACCAGAAATTACTACAGGTATACTCAAACTGATGATAGATTTCTATTTCTATAATTGAATCCCTACCACAACAAAGAGTAATTAGGCACACACACAAATCCATGCACATACATACGAGCTTGAAGTGTAAAATCAGTTAATGATAAAACAACAACAATACATCCGAATAAACGAACCACAAATGAAGAATTTTACCAAGATTCTTGGTTGCTGCGCAGTCCCTTCTCAACTCATTCTCGCCTTTGTCGCCGCTAGAGCTTATGGACTCCTCCTTTGTGAAAGAAAAGAGGGTTAGATTATATTTGTATGAGGTAATTTTGTAATTATAGTGAGTTGAAAAGTACATATTAGTACAATCGGTTATAAATTTTTACTTCCACTCCAAAATCCCCTAAAATTGGAAGAGAGTTGTTTTTCCACCAGGCATGGAATTTGAGGGAAGATCTTACCTCCCTTCAATAAAAATAAAATAAAAAATTGAACCAAGCATCATTAAATTAAAATATTCCCCATCTCTTCTACTCCCATCCATTTCTCTCGAACCAAACATTCCGTTAGCGATGTTTTTAATGAGGTACAAAGTGTAACATTATTTACATATATCGTGCAAATATTATTTCTCTCGAACCAAACATAAACATTCCGGTAGCGATGTTTTTAATGAGGTACAAAGTGCAACATTATTTACATATGTCGTGCAATATTATTTTCTTCAACTACTTTTTTTTGCATTGAATTTTATTGGAATTTTTTATTTTTTATTTTTTATTTTTTATTTTTTATTTTTTATTTTTTATTTTTATTTTTTTTTTAACATGGCATAGATATATTGTAATAATGTTCAAGCCTTCAAGGGGAAGTGCCTTGAATAATTGGGTTGTGAATATTAACTTTACAATTCATAGGTTTAAAGTCTATTAGGTCAATAAAGAGAACTTCCGAGGTTCTTTATTATTTATTTATTTTCCTTTCTTTATCCATTATCTTGGTAATCTCTCTTACATAATCATGTTAACACATTCATATTACAGCTGAATCCAAAGTACTTTTCTATATGCATTCGACCCAATAAAATATATAAACCAATTACGGGGTCATGATTTGGTAGTTCAAACTGAGGGTTATACCGATTAATACATGGTTCGACTTTTATTCAAATATCCAATGTGAAATGTGAATTATGTTTGACTTGACTAAGTGCATTGGCAATCATATTGAATCCAATACAATTCATTAGCTTAATTAGTTTGGTCATGAATATAACTACGTGAATTCAACGACTAAATCTAGATTGATATTTGACTCGAGGAGCCCAAGTTCAATTCAATTAATGAATGTCAAATTAAAAATAATTTGTAACACATTTAAAGTTTGTACAAATATGTGCATATAATAACTACCTCATTTATATGTTTGACTAGATTAGTTCGAATTCAAGTCGACTAATGATCAAATCGAATTGAATGATTCGTTAACCTTCATCTAGACTAAGAAACGACAACGGCAAATTAAATAGCGGATTCAGATTGATGTTTGACTCAACAATATTAAACTCGATTTAGGCAATGGTCAAACAAATATTAAAATTAAGTAAATTTTTTGTTAGACAATTATATCGATTAGATAACATATTTTTAATATATATGCATGTTTTCTAATTAAATATACGTTATAAAAAATATAAACAAAAATATTACGTTTCATAACATAAGTATGCAGTTTTTGTTAAAAGTATGACGTGTCGACCCATTTAACGGCCCTAAACAAAAATTTGTGTTTAAAATTATATTTCTAACTCGTTCAACTCGATTAAATAAATAACTAAAGAGAATGTAGTTTATAATAATTGTTCAAAACGTTTCCATTAAATAATTATTTTTTTATGTTCTTTGATTTTTATGAGGTAGAAATATAAATTAAAACACCTATATAACATTCTAAGTTTTAAATGTCAATTTTATGCTTCGTAATCTCATATGTTAATTTAGGATGATTCATAGTAGTTTATGTAGATTTTTTATTTTATCGATGACTATTAACATCTTTGAAATTATAAATGACAAGTTTAACTTAAACCTACTAATTTATTCTGGAACTAAATTAATTTTTAATTTATTGATGATTTTATAATTATTGAGGTGGCAATGTCATTTTAAATAAAATAATAATATAATTTTTTTTTAAAAGTATTCAAATATCAAATTAAAATTTGGACTCTTATTATTAATATTTTTGTATAGATTTATTAATTAACATGTGTGTTAAAAATAAAGGATTATATTTAAAAGTTCATATTCAAAATATTGTAAAAAAGTTAAAAATAAAGTTTTATGTTAAAATTTTAAATACTTACAAGATTAGATTATTATTTTTTATTCAAAATGGCACCCATCACCTGTAAGATTCACTCATAAAGTAAAAATAGTAGATCTATATGTGTAAAAATCAATATCGTAAAGAACTAATTAATTCAATAAAAAAAATAACATATAAAAGAGTTATTAGACATGATCTATATCTATATTTGTATTTAAGTCACAAAATTATTAAAAAATTTTAAAGTTGTAACACTCATGAATTATCGAGACTACTCAGGAAACACTAATTATTAACACATATAGATTACGAAATACATTAAACTGACACATAAGCTTATGAAACACCATATGTATAAATTGACAAATAAGGTTATAGAGCACCACCAGTTGACACATAGACTTGAAAAACTTTACATTGGTATATAAAAAGAGATTATAAATATATTTTAGAACTTAATAAAAAAAATTTATGTTATAACTTTTTCATGTAATATATCAAATCAGTCGTGTTTTGACATTTTTGAATTTGATATGCATATTGTATATATATAAACTAAAAATTAATATATCAACATTTGTAAAATAATATCAAATTATTTATCAATACTAACTAAAAAATTAAAATCTATTATATGATACAAATTAGAAAACTTGTTACGAATGAACGAGTCTTACTGAAGACAGATGTCATTTTAAATATAAATAATATTATATCTTTTAAAAAGTGTTTAAAATTTAAATAAACATTTAGAACTTCTAGATTAATAATATATAAATATAATTTGTAG
Organism: Striga asiatica; assembly: GCA_008636005.1. Classification (NCBI taxonomy): domain Eukaryota; kingdom Viridiplantae; phylum Streptophyta; class Magnoliopsida; order Lamiales; family Orobanchaceae; genus Striga; species Striga asiatica. The sequence goes on from BKCP01000001.1 coordinate 5,512,196, forward strand.
TTAATTAGCATGTATTAGATTGATGTTGTAATGTTACTAAAAGTTTATCTTTTGTAAATCTAGCTAAAAAACTAGATGATAGCCAATAAATAATTGATCGCGCATAAATTAATTTCGAGCTTAACTTATGGCTAATGTATGAAAAACCAACCTATGCGAGAATTGTTTGGATGTTACGTGTTTGACATAAAATTTAGCAGATTGAATCTCATTTCGAGGTTTGACTCGTTAAATACACTTAGGTAAAAAGCTTATATGATTAACTTTCAATGCCCAAAATGCTAATTCTAAAAAAGTCCATTAGAGCAAGATACAGAGGAGTCATAAAATAACACCACAACCTAAATTTTTTTAAATATCTATACAAATTGATAAATAGCGAACACTCATTTAAAATGTTAATACAGTCCGTTGGTAAAATCATTTATTGGAATCTACTATCCACTAATACAATTAATTATATATTTTCCGTTAGCACTAATAGCCAAACAAGGCCACAATAAAAATACCACATAAGATTAATAAATATGTCTATGGAAATAAATTTTCAACAACTCTAAAAAAAAAAAAAATTGCCTAGAAACCCTTATAAAATAAGCTAGAGCATTTTTGAACGGTTCATTTTACCAAATTAAACTTACTTAGAGTGTGTTTGACAAACACCATAAACTAGCTTATAACTTATTTGATTAGTTTTGTAAGTTTTTTATATACAAATAAGTTTGATTTGGTAGGATGGATTTTTTCAAAAAACTTGAACTTATCTCATAAGCTTCTTTAGTTATCTTTTCAAATATGTCCATTGAAATTTTTATATCAGCTGGATTATCAGTTAATTTTACCAAACAATTATCATATCAACTAACTTTTTCAGTGATAAGCCATAAGTTATCAGATATAAACTCGAAATTCACTTATAGAACTAATTTATGAGCTTCCAGTTCGATTATTAAATAGTTTTATCGAAATTCACTTATAGAACTAATTTTTGAGCTATTAGTTAGATTATCAACTAATTTTACCAAACATAACCTTAAACACAATAAATTATAAAATAATTAATTTAAATATAAATCAGCTTATCATTGTTGTCGGTTTCGTGGTCGACGGGCCTGGTTCTGGGTGTTGGTTGACGATCGTTGGGCTGGGCTAATTGCTCGAGGCTCGGACCATTGTTGTCGACTGTTTGGTTTGACGTTTTGGTCTCCGGGTGTCAGTGGAGTTGTTCGTCTGGACGAGGATTGGGCCCGCTGGCTCCCGACACAGTTAGGTGTTCTCTTGATGTTTCTGGGTCGGTCTGGTCTGTGATTCTGCCATTGTTGTGCTTGGTGTGGTCTACCGATTGGAGAAGGGCTTTCGTTATTATTTTCGCTTTTTTCGTGTTGTTTTGTATTGTGTTTGTTTAGTTTGTCTGTAGGGTATGACTGTATTTTTGGTTTGGGCTTTCGGCCTCTGCTTTTCCCGAGTGAGTGCTCTATTATCCATTTAAGATCGTTTCTCACTTGAGTTAATTTTGTGTTTTGTTGTGTTGTGTTGTTGTGGTGTTTCTAGTGTTGCTAGGTCCGGCTTTAGGTGACCTTCGAGTCTACCTCCCAATTTATTCAGCCGTTAATTGTATCTTTCAGCCTTTGACTGGTTTCATAAAACATCTATGNTGATATTTATCAAAATCACTTGAGTAGATAAAATGATAAAAAAAAAATAAAAAAATCCAAATAATAGGAAAGTAGCAAGCACCCCCTGCCCTGCCCCCACAACTTTAAAAACCTCCCCTTCCCATCAGAACCCACAAGTCTTCCTTTCTCTCTCTTTATCTCTCTCCTCCCTTCTCTCTCTTTCATGAGATCACCTCTGTAGACTGTAGCAGCAGTCTCAGAAAGCTCCGTACCAGAGAAAAATATGGGGAAATACATTCGAAAACCTAAAACTTCTGGTGACCTCTCCGTTAAGGATGTCTCTCAATCCTATCTCGGTGTTCGCACCCGGGCCAAAACCCTAGCTCTGCAGCGCCTCCAGTCGTCCTCCGCCGCCGCCGCTTCCCATGCCTCGCCGCCGACGACCCCTCCGCCTCCGCCTCCCAAGACTGATTACCTCGAGCTGCGCTCCAGGCGCCTTGAGAAACCCCCTCTCCGGAAGAATTTTCTCAATTCCCCAAAAAACCCTGCTGCTACAGAAAAACCCCAATTCGAGAAACTTTCGCCGGAACCGGCTGTCCTTCCAATTGAACCGGCCGGTGAAGATGATGGGCGCTATGAAAGGCTCAACGGCGGGGGTTCGGAAATTGGGGATTCTGAAATTCAGGCGTCTTTAGGAGAAAACAATTTGGATTTGGAAGCCAGGGAAAGGTATATTCTTTTTAAATCTCATCGATTTTATTTTTATATTTTCTAACAATTTATCTATTTATCGTCTCGTTTTTTCCCTTTCATTTTTTTTGGCCAACAATTTTACTTGAGCCGGANAATCTGGAAATTTTCATGAAAAAAACGACTGTCCTTTTCTCTCTGTGTAAAGCAGTAAAAAAGGTATTTCTTTGGGGGTTAAAGGAAAGGATTATTGGCCTTTTGGGTCTGTGTATCTGATGGTTTTGTTTGAAAGATTTCCTTGAAGAGCATATATTCTCACTTTTAGAAACACTTGTAGAGTTTCTTTTTCATCTTTAAAAGTGTTTTTCCTAATTATACCATTCTCGTGTTTCCATTTATTTTTATATTTCCTCTGGAAATTTTATTTCGACTCTCATTTTCCCTCCGTTGTTAGTTAATGAAGGTGGTTGTAAATTGTTATTTTTATTGGTTCAGGTAATTAGTTGGGAACTATTGTTGTTACTGCAATATTGATAAATCTGTTACCAGAAAATATGGCTTGTATTTTCTTTTTGTTTCTTTTTTTGTTTCTGATTCATTGTGATGTTGAGCAGTTGAAAGCGTACTAAAGGCACAACCTTTTTGGGTGGCTAGTTTCTCAGTTTTCTAACTAATTAATTTATATATTTGATTTGTGTTTGGTATGTGTTTTGTATTGTCAGATTTTTAAAGATGTTGATGCTTGATTAACTTTTTTTCTAAAAACATGTAAGCTTACCTTAACTACAAAGGTGTTGATGCTTGATAAATGTTTTTCTGAAAACATGTAAAGCTGACTGACTTACTGTTTAATATGCTATATAATTTAAGACATTGTCATTCTTGCTTCTGGAACCCCATAGCAGCCATAGCTTCTGTAAATAAACAATGCCATGGATAATACATTTAAATTGTCGTCTCTTTGTACTTATAGTTATTAGCATTTAGCCGACTGTTGCAAGGTTGATAAAATCGAAAGAATGCACATTGCTATTGCAAATACGGAAACTAGTTGATGGTTAAAGTTAAAAAAAAAAAATCCAGAAATTTTAAATTGTGTATAATGAGCCTTTTCAGAATTCAGTTTGAGCAATTGACTTTTTACATTAGCCTAATTTGGAACAGGTCTCTTTTTGCAAACTCAATATTAAGTTACTAACTGATGTTAATTTTTGTGCTTTGAGCAGGGGCACAAGAGAAAGCACCCCATGCAGTTTTATCAGGCCTGATGACAGCATTTCGACACCTGGATCTTCTACTAGGCCCAGAAGTCCCAGTTCAAGGGCCCAAAGTGCGCATAGAGAAATTCCTACTGCTCGTGAGATGGAGGAGTTTTTCGCCCAAGCAGAGCAGTCACATCAGCGCCGTTTTATGGAGAAGTACGTGCTCTCTCATCTACATCCAATTTACTATTTTCAAGAATTATTTGCTAATAAATACGTGATTTTTTGTACTTGTGCAGGTATAATTTCGATATCGTGAATGATGTGCCCCTCCCTGGACGTTATGAGTGGGTGAAAGTGTTGCCTTGAGCCAAGAATAAATTGCTAAACTCTAACCTTTGATGCTTTTTAGGTTGTCATGGTCGATTAGATCGAACGTAGGATTACAATGTTACCCCTGCAATCCCTTGTTTGACAGTGTAATATTTACTGATGTTTAGAAAAATACTAAGGCCTCAGGGAATTGCAGGACTAGACTAAGTCACTAACCATTTGAAAAGTAGAGATCCCAGCACAGAATGTAACATTAGGCTGATGAAAAAAAGTTGCGTCCTTGTAATTTTCAGGCAACCATATTTAGGTAGCTATTTATCCTTTCTGACTCTGGTTTATGATATCATCTGGTTTAGTGTGGGAAATAAAGTTTAAATTTCATATCTCTGTGTGTGTGTGTGTGTGTGTGTGTGTGCGTGCGTTGGGCTGAGGATTGTACAAGTTGTCATGTAAGATTTGAACTGTTTTTAAAGCTGATCTCTTGTTTATCAGACATCTGTGGATAATACCAGCACTTTACATATTGTGCAATTTGGAAAGTGATTAAAATATAGTTGCAGTAACAAAATTGGAAGAAGATTGAAAAATGTATTCATCATTTATATCATGTGTGCTTACAAAATCAATTGCATCTACTTTTTTTTCAACATAGTTATTTAGCCTTTGCCTGTAGCTATCAAATATTTATGGTTTGTATACCAGAAATCCTTGGTAAAATCTAACTAGGATGCCTCAGGTTCTGAGCCTTGTCGGGGTTAGATTTTTCCATATTCTACTATATATGAAATGTATATGCTTGTCTTTTATTTCGTGAACCTAAAAAAGCTGCCGAGCCAAATTCAAGTGGGCATTTATTAAATCTAAGTACTATCGTGGAGATGACCCAACACCCTTATTTGTTGGATTCTTGCAAGTTAATTTTTGTTATGCCTCACATGGTCCATTGCACGGTCACACAAATTTTCTTTTATTCTTTTATCTTTTGTGAAAATGTGAAATTATTTTTTTCCCCCTTTTGTGTCAGGAAATTTGTGACTACATGAGTGAAATTTTAGATTTGATGAGGTGCACTTGCAGTACAATTTTGGACAATTTCTAAGTGAAATTGGTGGTGTGGGGGTCCGTGGGTTCATGATATCTTCCGGCATGTCTATACCCGCAATAATATACAAAATTATATATTTGTGTACGATTTTTCTTTTTTCTTTTTTATTTTTTTTTGCAGATTTCAGACCATCATAATTAGTGAAAATGATTTCTTCCTAGCATTTATTGTTGCAAATTTTAAGGTGCCTGTGGATTGGGACTACAAAACATAGGGAGGGGTCCTTTGGTCTCTTCGAAATTAAGGTTGTGTACTATATCTATATGGCTTGTTTGGTTGAGTGCATTGCTAAGAATGAATGGACTAATAATTAATTCTACTTAAATTAGGCGTTTGCTTACATGAATGGCAGCCTGATTAATCATTTGAATTAAGGATAGTTTACCTATTGGTGGGGAGTGATTGAGACTCTTAAGTTTGGCCAGTGAATGTAGAGTTATCTTTCCTAAGTCGAGGGTTTGTGATTTATCTTGTATAAATCTGATTTCAAAACCTTGTCAATATTGAAATCCATTATAGAAGAATGTCCCAATTTTAGATGATCAGAGAGCATTCCAAATCAAAACCGTTATCGTTATTTAATAGCACATCAATCTTATGAGATAAGACCAAGAGTTGATATCATATTACTATCCACTATGAACCGTGTATTAAGTTGCTAGATTATTGCAAATTGGCCCCAGAATAGGATTTGTGATTTGATTTCGGCACTCTAGGTCCTTGGAGCATGTTCGAGATCACGGAACTCTCACGGTGCGCCTGCCAAGAATTTTGGAAATTTCTGTTTCGCGCCTGATTATTACGTGGGGGCACCTGGCGGGGTATATTAAAGCTCGATTATTTACGTGGAGAGGTCATGACGACAGAATAAATCGTTTCGAGCAGGGCCGTCTCCAACATTTTTTGGGCCCAGAGCGAAAAATAAAATTAGGGCCCCCTAATTACAATATTGAATAATATATTTTTAATATTTTATTAATAACAACTTCCACTTCTCAAGTAGGAAAGAACCTCCCCCGGATAGACAAAACACAAAAGGCTCTTTCTATATATTATTATATTTTTTATTTATATTATTATATATATAATATTTTAATATTTATATATGGGGCCCCAATTAATTGGGGGCTCTGTGCAGTTGCTCACCCTGCTCCCCCCAAAAGCCGGCTCTGGTTTCGAGCTCCGATTTTTGCGACGAGAGGTCAGGAGGATCCGACAAGTCGTCTCAAGTTCTGATATCTTACGACAAGAGTTGGGAAAACCCAAAGAGTCGTCTTGAGTTTTGATATTTTACGATGAGAGGATCCGATAAGTCGTCTCGAGCTCCGGTATTTTACGACGAGAGGTCGGGAGGACCCAACAAGTCTTCTCGAGTTTTGATATTTTACGACAAGAGGTCAGGAGGACGCGACGAGTCATTTTGTAGCCCGATTATTCTAGTATAGTGGACAGGAAGTCTCGACGAGAAGTTTTGCGCCTCGATTATTTTCGCAGATTGGTTGGGTTGAGAAATTTAGTGCCCTAGTACAAAGGTCAGAAAGGCTCAACGAGAGGTTCCGCGCTCTGGTTGTTTGTAAAGTGAGGTTGGCTCGAGGAGAAGTTTGCGGCCCAATTATTTTTGTAAAGAGGGCGAGAGGACCCGATGAGGTTTTCAAGCCCCAATGATTTATGTGAAGAGGTCGGAAATAATATTTTCGACCCCAAGTACATAAGTTAATCCCTACTCTTTCTAGTGATCAAGTTCAATTATTATGATAAGTGTCTTAGAATTATATTTTGTGGAGAAATATCAGTTGTTTGCATATATTTGGTAAGACATTATACTTTGGTAACAAGTGGAAGTCGTGCTCATAAGCTCGGTAGTTAAAATACACAGGATGACAGAACTCCGAGCACACGAGCTCGGGGGGCCACTGGTGAAACAAAAAGCGAAAAGTTAGCCTAGGAGCCATGTAAAATGCAATGGTGATAGAACTCCAAGGATGACAGAACCCCGAGCATGTGGCTCGAGGGCCATATATTTTTCGCGGTAGAACCTTAAGCAGATGAGCTCGGGTGCCATAAGTTCAAGGTTCACAGAACCCTGTGAAGATGGCTCGGCGGCCATAAGTTCAAGGTTGATAGAATCTCGAGCAGATGACTCGAGGGCCACAAGTTCAAGAATGGCATAACCCCGAGTAGATAACTCGAGGGCCATAAGTTTATGGTTGACAGAACCTCGAGCAGTTGAGCTGGAGGGGCCATAAGTTCAGTGGTTGCATAACCCCGAGTGAATGAGCTCGGGGGCCATAAGTCCAAGGGAGCTTTAGCTCCTGGGGGCCGATCACTTGTGGTTTCTCTCGTTACTATAAGTTTTCATTTGTCGGCTATTAGTGTTGATTGAGTGTGAGTTCTCAGCTTTGATTAACACGTGTGATTCGATCTGAGTATGAGTTAACTCGTCCACCTAGGGATAGGGAATAATTATTCTGGTTCTTTGTGGGTATCTAGCTATTGAATTGTTCAACTTGTGCGAGTTGTTTGAATCTTATGGTTAGTCGATTGATCGCCATCTAATCCAAGTAAGTAACTTTTAAAACAGAAAGGTGGAGAATTTGACCTAGGCTCGTATGCGGTAGGCATGTTCGTAATTCCCTATGCGTTAACTAATTGGACAAACATGTTGTTTATGTTTGTTCTCTTGTTACAGATAGTTATTGAGGATAAATTTCTAGATGTGTAGGCTTGTCGAATCACTTAACTAAATAAATAATTGTTTGACATTTTCATCTAGAATTGAAAACAGTTATTCCGACTTCATAGTTATTCTTCTATTTCCTTATTTACTTTATAAGTATCTAATCGTTTTTCTGATTGTTGGTATTTTTTAGATAATCTCTCCCAACAATACGTGGTTAGAATGTTTTGAACTTTATTTTTCTTTCGTGTGTGATTGACATCGATTCTAGATTTTGACTCGTCTTCCTCTAGAGATAGACCCAAGATCGAGGTTCATTCCGTATTTGGATAAAATAATAACTTATACAAAAGAGGTATTCATTTGAGATTTCAACTAGTCTTAAAAATTCGTGAAATATTCAAATTATTTATCACTTGAATTTACTTTGAACTTTTTAAACCTTAATGTGATTTTAAAGGGAAATAACATTAGCAAAATCTTAATCAAATCACACATCTTGAACTTTTTAAATATCCTAATTAAATAAAAAAAAAGGTTTCAAATTAAATCTCACTTTCCAATATCACTAAAACAAATGATAATCTTTCAAACACAATCTCCCATCTCCCCGACATTATTTGAAATAGAAAGTTTAGGTTACCAGATTCTTTTTTTTTTGTTTTTTCTTTTTTTTTTACTATTAGCCTTTTTTTTTGTTTGAAAGANAAAAAAAGAAAAATAAATAAAATAAATGAGGCCCTCCCCAACAGCCGATACGTTGCTCCTAGCCACCATCGCACGAGACGAGAGACGACCCCCAAGAGACAGGCCCAACCCATGACGCAATCCTAGTCACTCACTTCACCAAAAACTGTGACGGCTAACATAAATCCACCCCCACCCGAACAAGAGGTCAATCTCGGAGCCGCACCCAGAAGGCCCACAACAAAACCATCCCCACCACAACCCCGACGATAACAGCTGAAAAATGCCCAGACACGAAAGAGGCTCCCGCCGAAGGAATCTCCCATCCTAGCTCCAGGAGACGGTCAAGATTAAGGGGAAAGAGCCGACGTCGACTTTAACAACATCCGCCAGAAAAGGTAGACAAACAGTACCCGCAGCCCCACCATTACCGTCGTTGAGTCGTTCAGAAGCCCTGCAGCAGCCGCTCAGAATGGAGAGACGCGTGGCGCCGAAAACACGACATAACCAGAGGCTCGCCGGATGAAGATTGTGCCGGAGCCGATCATCTCCTCGGTGTAACAGAGTAGACGTTTGTGAGAAGGCTCGGAGATGGCTATGACTATGGCTTTGGGAATAAGGGAATTGGGGATTTTCCGCCCCCATTAGACGTGGCCTTCCCGGTTTCGGGCCGATTCTGGGTCGGAACCGCTAGTTCCGGGCTGATAATTGGAGGACCCTGAAGTGGCCCAAACATATGCACATGCTAGTTCAGTGAACCGCTAGTTCTGGGCTGGACCGATTCAATAAAAATATAAAAAATAATAAATTTATTTTTTTAAATAAAGCCGAACCGTCGGTTTCAGTTCCGATTCGAACCGGCTTGGTCAAACCAGAGGCTTGATTCAAAGCCTATTGACCACGGACTAGTTCAGGCTAAACCAGCGGGCCGTGGCCATGTCTACCCCATGAGAGAGGTGTGAAAACTACCAATCGGCTAACCAAATTAGCTTCGAATAACTATCGAGTAAAACACTCTAAATCCTCTTACAGCCACTCAATCATGACGCTGTAACACCTGAGAGCATCCAATGTCAAATTTGAAGAAAAAGCTTGGAAATGGTGCAACTCATCATCACCATCTAACTTATCAAATCATTTGATGTGCGCACAAAATTTTGTTGACTTGTCTATATTGTTGTATTGTGCCTTTTGCTAATTTGTCAATTTCTTCTAGGATTATTGTATTTGACGAAATTATTTATATTCCCACAATGACTATGTTGTTGAACTTACTTACTGGGAATATAAAGAAAAAGAAACCGCTTTATGTCGGCAATAATTCAGTGGGCATTTTGGCAGAGAATATACTACTGGGAACTAAAGTGCGTTCTTTCCATTTTAATTGCACCGTGGTTTGATTATTAGGTGAAAAAGCTGTGTGTAATCAGCATGGAGTAAACTATTAAACAATACCGAGTTCGGAAGTTTGGTTCTAACTTGTTAACGGTTTGTTTGATAAACAAGTTGGGTTCGAACTAGTTTAGCTAACCTTGACTCGTTAAGACTTAAACACTTGTCAATATTCATAAACGAGCTCGGAGTCAAACTCAATTATTGGCTTTTGTAGTCAATAAGTTGAACTCCGCTCGACTCATTTTCACATTTAGTTGAGGCAGTTGAAGAAAAGATTCATCAACATATTAGTTTCACTTATTTGTATGTTCAGGACTGAACATACAGCGTTGCGTTCACACTAGGGACGATACCGTAATTAATCAATTCAAGTGTGAACGCACACTAGGGATGCGTTCACACTAGGGACGGTACCGTAATTAACCAATAACCAATTCAAGCAGGACGAGGTACACTTGAATTGATTAATTACGGTACCGTCCCTAGTGTGAACATACAACGAAGTAGGACGAGGTTAGAACATACAGCATTGCGTTCACACTTGAATTGATTAATTACGGTACCGCTCCTAGTGTGAACGCATTAATTAATTACGGTACCGTCCCTAGTGTGAACGCAACGCTGTATGTTCAGTACCTCGTCCTGAATTGAATTGAATTGAAAAACAAAATATATATGCATAAAAAAAATAGAAAAAATAAACAAGAGAATTTGTATTTTAGAATTTTGATTTTGTTAAACTTACACTATTAGTTTTATTAAATGACATATATGTAGTAAACTATTAAACAATACCGAGTTCGAAAGTTTGGTTCTAACTTGTTAGCGGTTTGTTTCATAAACAAGCGGGTTCGAACTCGTTTAGCTAACATCGACTCGTTAAGACTCAAACACTTGTCATTTTCATAAATGAGCTCGAATTCGAGCTCAATTACTGGCTCGTTTAGTCAACAAGTTGAACTCGGCTCGACTCACTTTAACATTTAGTTGAGGCAGTTGAAGAAAAGATTCTTCAACTTCAAACTTTCAGTTATTGAATTGAATATATATATATATATATATAGAGAGAGAGAGAGAGAGACAGAGAGAGAGAGACAGAGAGAGAGAGAAAGAGAGAGAGAGAGAGAGAGAGAGAGAGAGTTAGGATCATATGAGAATGAAAACACATAGTGAAAGAAATAAGAATAAATTTATATCATTAGATCGCACATATCAATAGTTATGATCAAGTCAAATTTGTAAAAGTGGCAGTCAAACATTAATGGCATTCTCGTAAATAATTGTGCATATGATGGTCAAATTTAATCATTTACCCACTCAATGAGGGCAAATCAACCGTTACCTAATACAAGTGGACCTCACCACTACTACTAACATACACTCTCTCTCTCTCACATACATACACACACAACTCACAACTACACACACCGTACACACACAAACAGTACTCACTGGGAAAATCAGGGCCAACAGGGCCGCTGCCGGCCATCAACATCGCCGCCGATCGACATTCCACATCACCGCCGCTTCGATAATCGCCGGTCAAGTCGTCGCCGACTCTAGCCCGCTGTGGCGAACCTCTCCGATTCCGACACTGTGGCCAACGAGAAGGTCAATGATTGCATTGTCATCGGCGCCCGACGGTTGTCTTTAAAGCTTGACGGGTAGTAACCGCGTCGGAGGTGGCGGACCTCCTCGATGGGCTCGTTGCGTAGGTGGTGGCGATGGTCGACGGGACATTAATGTCTGTGTGGTGGCGTGATACTCCCCGTGCAGGTACAACGACGGTTCTAGACTGGTGAAGAGACGCTAACGACGACGGTGGGAATCTGGCGAAGCAACAAGAGTGAAGTTGTGCGACTTCAGTTGTGCAATGGGCTGCGACGGCGGCGGAGCAGGGGACTCCAGCGGTGGGAACAGGGTGCTCCAGCGGCGACTGTGACGCGGGACACTCCGACGGCGGTGGCAGACCCTAGGCTGCGGCGACAGGAATCACTATTGGTGGTGGAGAGGTGTTAGAAGGGATGAAGGACTACACTTTGAAAATTAGATAAGACTAAAGTACTTCTATACAAATTAAAATAGTTAATTTTATTTCAATTTAGTACATGAGTTAAAATTTATAATTTATTAAAATCCAATAAATGTACTATATGTAATTTATAAAATCTCATAAATGCACTATATTGATGAGTACATACGAAACAAAAATAACATAAGAAATTCTACCCATAAAAATTTCCCGTGGGAACTAGAACATATTTATCTTTTGAATTAAATAATAATTTATGTGTACAATAGAGAAAGGACGGTGTAAATTATGATAATATTTACTATATATATTAGTTATCATCACAGGGGATGTAGCTCAGATGGTAGAGCGCTCGCTTAGCATGCGAGAGGTACGGGGATCGATACCCCGCATCTCCATTATCTTTTTTAAATATTTTTATTTTTTTAATAAATATATACTTCCTTATCATTATTATTAATTTTTAAAATATTTTATAGCTGATAATTTCCGTGAACGCCACCAGATAACAGAAAGTCCATCTCCATAATTCACCAACAACCATTATTTTCTGCACTTCACAAATCTCGAGACATCACACTTTTTCAATTGAAATGGCGAAGACGACGAGGAGGCTGGAGGTGACGTCGCCGGTGCCGGCGGACATAGACATAGCCAATTCTGTGGAGCCGCTTCATATCTCGCAAATCGCTGACGAGCTGAACCTCTCCCCCCAGCATTATGATCTTTACGGGAAGTACAAGGCTAAGGTGATCCGCTAGTGTCCGAAGCTTACTGCATATCTAAATCTCCTTGTTTATCTGTACTGCTATTGACGTGTCTCTGTGATTTGAGTTTTGCGTTTTGGATTGCTGTTGACATAAGGCTACTTTAGATGTTGCTGTAGTTTAGGATTTTTTTATCTTTTTAGTATTCCGCATTGAAGAAAGTGGGTTCCATGGTGTTAGCTGTGGGAAGGGGGTCCTATTTGTAGTTCTATTAGATTACTGTTTTCGATCCGGTAAGCGTTCGCGAAAACTCCTGTTGATTATTCTCTGGATATAAGTCCATTGAATAGTGAATTTACTGTTATTATTGTGTGAATCGAAGTTAATACGTAATGTTTGTGTGTCTGTTTGGTCGTGGGTTACTGCTTAATGGACATTGGATAAGCAATTTTTAGTTCTGTTTGTGCTTAACAGGTTCTGTTGTCCGTGCTTGATGAGCTTCAAGGAAGTGGAGATGGATATTATGTGGTAGTTGGGGGAATAACTCCAACACCTCTTGGAGAAGGAAAATCCACTACTACTGTTGGTTTGTGCCAAGCATTGGGTGCTTTTCTTGATAAAAAGGTAGCTTGCTTGCATGGACTTGTCGTATTGTATTCTGATTTGTTAGTATATGTACCATGAGCTTATTGCGGCAGTTAATCTGTAATCTGATTAAGAGTTTGCTGCGAATTCATACTGATATAAAAACAAAGATCATATGTAGTTTGATTTTGACATTGCTTCATGTGTTAATCCACAGGGAACTCTCAATAGGGCATAGAATTTTCCTTCTGAACATATAAAACACAAAACTTCTAGTTTATAAAATTGCACCCTTGAGATGGATATCTGTTAAGCAAATACCAACCTCGAGATGCTGGTTGTCATACCATAAGGGGTAATTTATTTTAATAGATTATTGAAGTACTGCAAGCATGTAGCTCAAGGCTCAACCCTTTTACTAGTCACTTATTCCTTAGTTATAATCCCTTCCGCCAGCTCCACTATAACCATATTTAAAATAAAAAGATGTACAAATTTGTATGTTTTATGTTTAACCTTTGGAAATGCTTGTCATCAACCCTCAAAGTTACTGCTTCCTTTAGGTGGTCACATGCCTCCGTCAGCCTTCGCAAGGACCGACATTCGGAATCAAAGGAGGCGCAGCAGGCGGAGGCTACAGTCAAGTTATCCCAATGGACGAGTTCAATCTTCACTTAACAGGGGATATCCATGCAATAACCGCTGCAAACAACCTTCTGGCTGCCGCCATCGACACTAGAATCTTCCACGAATCTACACAATCCGACAAAGCCCTCCTGAATCGCCTGTGCCCCGCGAACAAAGAAGGTCAGAGGAGTTTCAGTGAAATAATGTTCAGGCGCTTGAAAAAACTGGGCATCTCAAAGTCCAAGCCAGAAGAGCTCACACCCGAGGAAGTCAAGAAGTTCGCGAGGCTCGATATCGATCCCGATTCCATAACCTGGAGACGAGTTATGGATGTGAATGACCGGTTCTTGAGGAAAATCACAATCGGTCAGGGACCTGAGGAGAAAGGCATGGTTAGAGAAACGGGCTTCGATATTTCAGTGGCTAGTGAGATTATGGCTGTTTTAGCCCTCACGACCTCGTTATCCGATATGAGGGAGAGGCTCGGGAAAATGGTGATCGGGAATAGCAAATCCGGCGACCCCATCACCGCTGACGACCTTGGGGTCGGAGGTGCACTGACCGTACTGATGAAAGACGCTATTAACCCTACACTCATGCAGACACTCGAGGGCACTCCTGTCCTTGTCCATGCAGGCCCTTTTGCCAACATTGCCCACGGAAACTCATCCATAGTAGCCGACAAAATTGCTCTGAGACTCGTGGGTCCTGGTGGATTTGTGGTCACCGAAGCTGGGTTCGGAGCTGATATCGGGACAGAGAAGTTCATGAACATAAAGTGCAGGTACAGTGGCCTGAACCCTCAGTGTGCCGTTATTGTGGCGACAATCAGGGCTCTGAAAATGCACGGTGGCGGGCCCGAGGTCGTGGCTGGTAAGCCTCTTGACCGGGCTTATGTGACCGAGAATGTGGCACTTGTTGAGGCCGGATGCATTAATCTGGCGAGACATATATCGAACACGAAGGCTTACGGGGTGAATGTTGTGGTGGCTGTTAACAAGTTTTCGACTGATTCTGATGCTGAGCTGAATGCGGTGAGAGCTGCAGCTTTATCTGCAGGAGCTTTTGATGCTGTGATTTGTACTCATCATGCCCATGGAGGGAAAGGGGCGGTAAGTTGCTCGATGATACGTTTGTTTCGTAAATTGTCGTCCTATGAGAAGGAAAATAAAAAGAGTAATATATAAATTGGATTATTATGTTCTGAATTCAGGTTGACCTTGGAGTGGCAGTTCAGAAAGCATGCGAGAATGTTTCACAACCTTTGAAATTCTTGTATCCTTTGGATGTAAGTATCAAAGAGAAGATTGAAGCAATTGCAAAGTCATACGGTGCCAGTGGCGTCGAGTATTCAGAACAGGTACATGTTTTACCTTTTAGTTATTTTTTCTTGTGCACAATCGCTCTAGATTCATTCTAGTGAAGGGATAGAATTTGTGAACACTTAGAATATATGCAACTATTTTATTGTTGAAAGGTCATGTTGGGGAAAATTGAGTTCACAATATGAAATTAGAAGGTGATTTCTGATAAAAGATTATTATTTTACCTGAAACTACTGTGATTCTTTATCTGCCTGGATTCTCTACTGATGAAACTCCAGGTGTGAGCCAGCAATATTCAATCTTTATTCTGAGTAATGATCGTTTGCCCAGGTTTGAAGGGAAATTTAATATATTACCTTCCATATTATTCTGCTTGGCTAAAATACTGAATAAATGACCAGAAAAAAAGTAATCTTTATATTTTTGGCTAAAATGCTTTTGCATGCTAGTATTCTCCACCTTTGCTTCTCTTTTATTACTTTTTCTTGGTCGAGTAGGCCGAGAAACAAATAGAGATGTACAGCAAGCAAGGATTTTCCAATCTGCCAATCTGCATGGCCAAGACACAGTACTCATTTTCCCACACCCCATCACAGAAGGGAGCTCCAACAGGTTTCGTTTTACCAATTAGAGATGTTAGGGCCAGCATTGGGGCAGGCTTCATCTATCCTTTGGTCGGGACAATGAGTACCATGCCTGGCTTACCCACAAGGCCTTGCTTTTATGACATCGATCTCGACACAGCCACTGGGAGGGTCATTGGTCTTTCTTGAAAACCAACGCACTAGTCGTTTCAAGTTTGTTTGCATTTGAAGACACTGTGCTTGTATGATTTTGAGAATAAATGGCCACATTTGTGGACTATATTCTACTTTACTTTTCTCCCCCCTGAATGTAACCTGATATGAAACCTGAGATAGTCTGTTATTTTTATTCATAAATCGGCTTCTTGTATATTGGTCACGAGCTCTGGACAGTGAGATGGATTGTGTTCTAATGTCAACCGATCACTACATTTTTTTTTAAATGTAATTAAATCATGTCACTTTTTAAAAAGTGTCACAGTGTTAACCAATATTGAAACATTATTTAAAAGTGTAATTAAATTATGACGTTTTATAAAAAAGTGTCGTCATGTTTAGTTATATGGCGACACATATTAAAAAGTGTATTAAAATAATGTCGTCTTTTTATAAAATGTTACAATCTGTACTGATATGACAACATTTACCTCAAAGTGTAATTATATTATGACACTTGTACAATTGTGTCACCATTTTTATGCATAAATGTAATTAAATTATGACGTTTTATAAAAAAGCCTCGTCATGTTTAGTTATATGACGACACATTTAAAAAAAGTGTATTAAAAGAATGTCGTTTTTTTATAAAATGTCACAATTTTTACTGATATGACAACATTTACCTCAAAGTGTAATTACATTATGACACTTGTACAATTGTGTCACCATTTTTATGCATATAACAACACTTAACAAAAGCGTAATTATTTAGTGAGTGACATAATTAAACAAGAGTCGTCACATTTTAAAAAATGTTGTTTGTTTTTAATGTTATAAAAAATAGTGTTACGTCAACAACACTTCAATTTCTCGAGGTTAATACAAGTTGACAATAATCATGGAATCTTGTGTATAGCAGATGATCGAAAATTTGTCATACTTAGACACCTTCAGCTGTACAAGGTACCCAAGATCAGCAATCAAGCAAGGGAACACATGAAACAAACACAAAGGTATCATAAAAATACAAAACAAACCATTTAACATCCAAACACAAGTTCATAACACTACAAACCAGAAGTTCATAAATTACTCGTACAATTTCAATGTTAAACATAAACCTCATCAAAATTCAAAACAAACCATTTAATATCCAAACACAAGTTCTTAACAAAAATATAAAGTCTGCATAACAAAAACACAAACAGCACACCATTGTTCACCCCATATAACTCGACCTTGATGGTCCACTTGTCGGCCCTCTTGTCGTCCTTGATCCTGGAAACAGGATTTGATTTCAAGCAATAACCGTCGGATTTAAATGGTGAGCCGTTGGATTCCACTGGTGGCCCGTACGGTGATCTCTGTCGGGAACGGACCCGAAGCACCTGCAATTGCATATCCTCATTTCAGCAAAACACGCCCCAAATAAAAAGCTTGGAAATATTACTAGAAAATAGGTCATGTGTATAGAACGTAAAATGTATCCCAACAAAACAAGAAGGTATCTATTTTGTTGTTTTGGTTTGTTTTGAAAAAAGTTCAAATCGCAAATCACACTCATGCACAGGTGTACCATATAAGCTTCAGATTCCTCTTTTAGAACTTCTAAAAATTTTCTTATTAAAAATACAAAACAAACAGAACTGTGAGATGGTGATTTATGAGAAAGTGATTTAGTAAAAACTGAAACCCCACATTTGTATCAATATATCTCATGCCAAATTCCAAATAACAATGGATATGCCAATAAAATATTACGAAAAATAAATAGTTGTAAAGGTAACTAACGTAATAAACTAAGGACATAGAGAAATACCTGTAATAAAAAATCTATTGGTTCTCAGATGGTTCCTCCTCATCCACTCTTGCCCAATAGGTTCGATCATCATTGATATTTGCCGCATTCACATTTTGAGGTACGCATTCCGTGTACACATCATCATCCTCATTGTCTTGTGCTCTCTTTCCCATATCATACAAATCTCGCGGCTTTGTGCGAATCACATGAGACCAACTATTGTTTTTTGGATCTTTCACATAGAAGACTTGTTTCACCTGGGATGAAAACACGAACGGGTCATCTTTCAAGGAGCTCCCCGTATGTATTAAACTCGAGAAATTCACTAATGTGCACCCATTGTCATCCGTTTTTAAACCCCTAGTTTAATTAACATCAGCCCATTCACACTTAAACAAAACAATTTTAAAAGATCTAAAGTAATCTAATTCAATGATATCATTAAGGACACCATAATAAGGTTTTCCATCCACTTCTACGACTACTCCACTATTCTGAGTCTTTCTCAACTGGTCACGACTCTTTGTATGGTATCTAAACCCATTTATAATGAAACCACTAAATCGCCTTGCAATGCTGTTCGGACCCCTAGCAATAGCTACTAACTCGTCCGAACAGCCAGACTTCATCATTGTAGGAACCTACAGATTACAAAAAATATTAGGTACTTGAATAAATTATTTTCTGAACTACACTATTTATGTCTTTTAATACTTACTTGGGCTAAAAGCCATTCTGAAAACTTTTCATTAATCCATTTTTGTTGAATAATCTGTGTAGCTCGAAGTGGACGATAAGCTCTCTTTTGTGCTGCTAAAAATTCACTAAAATTACAAAGAATTAAATTACATAGTTATAAAAACTAGGAAGCAAATAATATATTACTATTAAACTAATTTACCTTCGGTAATTGGACAATAGATCATAATGAAGTAGCACATATCGATGGGCTTGGGCCAAAGACATGTCATCTAGAGTCACACTTTCTGCTTTCCCTATTATTCTTCCGGTGCTTGAGAAAAAGTAAATCTTTTCATTGTTCACACGATCACAGTTTCTTTGAGGACGAGTGAATGTCGTTTCAACGTCTTGAAGATTTCGAGAACAAAAGGTTAAACATTCATTCGCAATATAACCTTCTGCAATGGAACCTTCTGGTTGGGCCTTATTTCGTACAAGTGACTTTAAAATCATCAATTCCCTAAAAAAAATGACAAATATATGATTAGAAATCATGAATAATTATCATAAAGTAAATGAGATTATATTGTATCTCAGACATAAGAATAAATATAACAGATCTTACCCCTGAATAGGATACATCCACCTATATTGTACTGGACCACCCAAAATGGCCTCTTCAGATAAATGTACAATCAAATGAACCATGATTGTGAAAAAAGAAGGAGGAAATATCTTCTCTAGACGACATAACGTAACAACCACTTTATTTTGTAACTCCGCAAGCTCCTCAATATCAAGTGTTTTCGAACACAATGATTTAAAGAATGATGACAATTCTGAGATAATAGCTGTCAAGTAAGGCGACACCGAAGCTCGTAAAGCAATCGGGAGAATATCTTGCATCAAAATATGAGAATCATGGCTTTTAAGGTTAGATAGTCTCCTATCATTCAGATTTACACATCTTGATATATTCGATGCATAACCATCAGGAACCTTCAAATGTTTTAGCACAGTTAGGAATAACTCTTTCTCTTTTGCCGTCATAGTGTAACATGCTTGGGGGAGACGACACTTGTTATTAGCACCTAAGATAGGATGAAGCTCGTGTCTTATACCTAGCCGAATCAAATCAAGACGGGCATTTAGATTGTCTTTGCTCTTACCTTCAACATTCAACAATGTATTGAGGATATTATCACAAACATTTTTTTCTATATGCATCACATCTAAATTATGACGCAAAGCATTAAACTCCCAATATGGTAACTCAAAGAAAATACTTCTTTTTTTCCAGACGCATTGTGCCTCACTCTGTCTTGCTTGTTCAGTAGTTGTCGATGCAAAACCATCACCTTCTCCAATGTAATCGTCAACAACTTCATATTCCCCCCCTCTTCCATTATCAGTTTCCTCGGTACTAGCAAGCCCAATAGGTCTATCCATCGTCTCCCTTGATCTTTTGCTTGTTTTTTTATATTTTCCATACATAAATTTCATCCCGTGCAACTGCCTCAATACTTCACTCCCAGAAATTAATACTGGAGGAGATTGCAATTCTTCAGTGCCATCAAATTCATCTTTTTGATAGCGAAATGGGTGATTTGGATCTAACCACCTACGATGTGCCATGTAGCAGAATTTCTTCCCATGAGTTAGCCATAAAGAATGAGTCGAAACCCCGCAAGATGGACAAGCAACACGACCTTTGGTGCTCCAACCTTATAAATTAACATAAGAGGGAAAGTCATTAAAGGTCCACTGTACAGTAGAGATGCTCGTAGTGATTATACAAAAAGAACAAAGTTATGTACATGGATCAAGGGAGAAAAAATATTAATCTGTTAACAAAATTAAAGTCATTATTTTGGGCAATTAATAACTAATTTTAGCATGTGCATGGCATATTAAGGATTAAATGCTAAGCTACCATTACCTATTAAGAACTTGTATCCTAATATCATGATCACTCTATATACACCACCTAGTGAACTGGTGTATTATGAATATGCACTTGGCATGAAGAACTTACTTAACGATAAGAAAAGTATGTAATCTGACTTTGAAAACTTGTTAGTTGTTGCTATTTGAATACAAAAAACTCTTTTTTTTTTTTTTGTCAAGTTGGAAAAAATCAAGCAAAGACTACCTTATTCAATCATGAATTAAATAGTTTAGAATTCTTTAATCTTGATAACTAGCAGTAGAATGAAAACCCTCTATTGGCTTTATTATCATGCATATAATTTTTATTTTATTTTTTTTGTTTTTGGCAACAGACAAAGAAGGAATAAATGCCTTTTTTATCCTTCAATTCCACATTAAGGTTGATAATATAAAAATAAACCAACACTTCAACCTGATAAATTAGCATAAGCTGGAAAGTCATTAATTGTCCACATTAGAGCTGCTCGTAATTTGAAGTTGCAACCGCTTGATGCATCAAACGCGTCCACCCCATCCCATAAACGCTTCAACTCATCAATAAATGGTTGCAAGAAAACGTCTATGTCATTTCCAGGTCCTTTTTCTCCGGGGATCACCATGGACAATATCAAAGAAGATCTTTTCATACAAACCCAAGGCTCTACGTTGTATGGAATCAATATAACTGGCCAGGTGTTGTAAGTCGTGCTCATTGTTCGAAATGGGTTAAATCCATCACTAGCAAGAGCTAGTCTCACACTACGAGGATCAGATGCGAATTCTGGGAACTTAGCATCAAAATCTTTCCACGCTTTACCATCTGCCGGATGCCTCAGTTTTCCATCTTTTGTAAGCCCTTCTGTGTGCCACCTCATTGATGATGCAGTTTTAGATGACATGTAAAGTCGTTTGAGTCTTGGTATTAAAGGAAAGTACCGTAAGACTTTTAGCTGCTTTTTTCTTTCTTTGCTTGCCTTCATCAAGGTTTACTGCATGGTCACCATCATTTTTCTCTATCCACCTTGACGTTGAGCACACATTACAAGTTTCACAATTCAAATTGTCCCCCCAATACAACATACAATCATTCGGACAACAATCAATTTTCTTATATCCAAGTCCTAACTCCCGAATAACTTTTTTTGCTCCATAATAAGATGACGGCAACGAAACACCATCAGGAAATGCATCATCTAATAACTCTAGAAGCATAGTGAAAGACTTTGTTGACCAACCGTATAGACATTTGAGATGAAATAATCGCAATAAAAATGATACTTTTGAGAACTTCGAACAACCTGGATAAAGTTTTGCATCTCTTTCTTTCTCTAAATTTTCATGCCTACTTCTTGCATTATTTACATTGGTACCTCCACGATTAGGCCACGACTCATCGTCCAAATTTCTATTTTCTATTGTTGATTTCATGTTTGTTGAAGCAAATCTAGACTCATCTTCTAGGTTATGTTCAGCAGCAAGTTCCCAAGCATCTTGGAAGAGCCCCCTCATGTTATATTCTCCATCTAAACTATTTTCAACACTTCTCACGATTAGCTCATCTGAGCGACATTGGTCTGTAGGTGAAAAAATATTTTCACCGTGGAACACCCAGCAAGTGTAACCTTCTTGGAACCCATACCATACCAAATGCTCACGAACAGTTTCAGCGTCATGTGAAAACCTATTAAAACATCTTCGACATGGACAATATATTGTTCCATTGATAGATGAATTTTCCAAAGCAAATTTGATAAAGGTTGACACCCCTTCAGTAAATGTTTTGCTCGATCTTGGGACAAGCATCCAACTTTTGTCCATTATAATCTAACACAACAAATATAATTAATTTTTCAGCAGCTCAAAAACATGCAAATAGATCTAGAACAATGAAGCTAATGAGGAAAGGTAGATAAAGGTTCAATTTTATA
Organism: Striga asiatica; assembly: GCA_008636005.1. Taxonomy (NCBI): domain Eukaryota; kingdom Viridiplantae; phylum Streptophyta; class Magnoliopsida; order Lamiales; family Orobanchaceae; genus Striga; species Striga asiatica. The sequence goes on from BKCP01000001.1 coordinate 5,534,259, forward strand.
ATCTAGTTCAAACCATAGTACATAAACATAACACAGACCTTACCCGAGCTATAGCTAAACACCGGTTTCTTTAATAACAGACCAACATGTGATAAAGATTAACCCAAACTCTTGTTTAACATCGTGGCATAACAAACCATAAGGGTGAATTGTTATCGCTGAAATGTGAAAGGTATCCTAACATCAGAAGAAGTTGGCGTCATTCGAGGAACCAACACACTTTCACCTACGTTATCTCCAATGAGTATCTTACATTCGAGCACGTGAACTCCATTGAAATTTGAGAATGAGTGCAAATGTTTTCTCATTGAGTTGATGGAACACTCTTATTGGAACCTTGCCAATGTCTGCGAATATCTAATTACACGACGCTGACATCGTGTGAGTAATATAAAAGAGGAAAAATGAAACTTTTTTCTAGGAGCCAGTTTAGTTTTAACAATTGTTTGAAGTTGGCTAAATTCTTGTTGATTCTAACTTTGAACAGTTCACAAGCTCGGTTGGGCGAGGACCTCATTCAAAAATTTAGTTTGAGCAGTTGTTTGAAGCTAGATAAATTCTTGTTGAATCCAACTTTAAACAGCTCGCAAATCGATTCCAACAATTATTTGAAACTGGCTAAATTCTTGTTGATTCCAACTTTGCACAACTCGCAAGTTGGGTTGGATGAGGACCTAATTCAAAAATTTAGTTTGACTGGTTGTTTGAAGCTGACTAATATTCTTGTTGATTTTCAACTTTGAACATTGCGCAAGCTAGGTTAGGTGAGGACCTAATTCAAAATTTGGTTTGAATAATTATTTGAAGCTGGCTTCTAACTTTGAACAGCTCACAAGCTGGGTTGGGCGAGGAACTAATTCAGAATTTTAGTTTGAACAGTTGTTTGAAGCTGTCTAAATTCTCATTGATTCCAACTTTGAACCGCTCCCAAGCTCGGTTGGGCAATGACCTAATTCAAAATTTAGTTTGCACAATTGTTTGAAGCTGGCTAAAATTATCGTTGATTAAAACTTTGATAAACTCGCAAGCTAGGTTGGGCTAGGACATAGTTGAATATTTTGGTTTGAACAGTTGTTTGAAGCTAGCTAAATTTTTAGCTGATTTCAACTTTGAACAGCTCATAAATTGGATTGGAGGATACGACACAATGCTGACTAGTTATTTTAGTGAAGAACATAACAATTATGAGTTAATTGCGAGATTATTACTTTTTGAATTAAAAATGATGAATTAGCTATGAGCTAAATTAAATGGAGTAGATCGCATGAGTAAATATCGAGTTAAAGAGCTCATCATGCAAATTGCGAGTTGGACGAGTAAAGGAGCTGCGAGCTATTACTCGAAGGAGTTGCGAGCTATGACACGTGTTGGAACTCTGAGCTAGCTGGAGCGGTAAGCTGTGAGTTGCGACCTATGTTAAATTGCGCTACGAGCCGCCACTGAAAACTGGTCGTGAGTTATGAGATTTACACTTACCTATGGGAGAACAATTATGTGTTGAACAACTACTAAAAATGAGTTGCGAGCTATGAGAATTACAATGTAGCTCTAGCTATCTTTACTAATATTTTTTAGTAACCTAGTTACTATAGCTACTTCGGCTTGGAGATGCTTACTAATACTGTAATACATGAATTGAGAGGTGCCAATTAACGAACTGATGGGCTACAAACACGCGAACTACGAGCTTCCGACACGAACTGAGAGTTGCTAATTAACGCATAAGTTGTGAGCTGCCTACACGCAAATTGCGAGTTTCCAACATGAACATAGAGTTGCTATTTAATGCATGAGCTGCGAGCTACCAACACGCAAACTGCGAGATGCCAACATAAACTGAGAGCTGCTAATTAATGGTGGTAGAGGACTTGACTTTTTTTTTTAATAAAAATAATTTATTTTTAATGCAATTGATCGAAAGTGAATAACGGACCTAAATATAGAAATAAAAATTGATTAATTAAAAGACAAAAAACATAAAAAAAATGGTCGNTTAGTAAAAAAAATCAATATATCAGGATAAAAGAAATGAAGGAAAATGAAGTGTGGCCCTCAAAAGAGAGCCACTCTGAGTTTGATTAAAAAGAAGGGCACAATAAAAAAATAAAAAAAAATAAAAAAAAAAATAAAAGCAATTTAATTTAAAACTCACACAAACAAAGTCTCACTCGCAGTGCGTTTTTCTCTGAGCTGCATGCGAATGGCGGCAGCTCTAAAAGCTGCAATTCCAGGCCTCCATTTCCGGCCACGGTATCCCACGGTAAACCCGCCGACCTCAAGGCTGTCGAGAAACCCTGCTCGGAGAACCCAGCCGCGACCCCTCAAGTGTTCGTTCGTCGGCCAGCAGCAAATTGAGGATGAAATTTCCAAAACGACGGCGTTTACGGATGAAGAAAATGCACTGATCGACGCTTTAATCGGAATCCAAGGCCGCGGCCGCTCCGCCTCCTCGGCGCAACTCCAGGCAAACCAACATTATCTCTGTTTTTTCTTCAAATTTCCAATTTTTTTTCAATCCTTTGATGCTTGAGTAGATTTGGATTGCGCAATAGGAACATCTTCAAAACTATATATTACACACTCACACACACACACGAAAAGGTTAAATTCTTAGCTTAGTTCTTTCTGTGTGTATATGGAATATATGAAATGGTTAAATTTAAACAGGAAGTTGAAAGGGCCGTCCAGAAATTAGAAGATTTAAAGGGTGTCCCTGATCCAGTAAGTCACTTGTTCACTATCACGATGATTATGATTATTATTTGATTAATATGATTGAAGTGATAACTGAAATTTACAGACAGGATCGAGCTTCATCGAAGGACGTTGGCAGTTAATGTTCACCACAAGACCTGCAACAGCTTCCCTAATTCAGGTTATACTAGTTTACATATAGACTACCTATTTTTCTCCTTGTTGAACAAAACTAGATTGCTTTAGTTTTATTGATTCTTGTGTTAAGTTCCTCTGGTGTGACTAACTCTGGGGCCAAATGCAGAGGACATTTGTTGGGGTCGACTCTTTCAGTGTGTTCCAGGAAGTATATCTTCAAACTGATGATCCACGGGTCTCGAATATCGTAAAGTTTTCGGATACAATTGGTGAGCTGAAAGTTGAGGTACAAAATTTTTACTCTTGATCATTTCATTCGGTTAATATGGCTGAGACGAATGGGTTTCATGTGGGATTTGTGACATTCAAGCACAACTGCTAGTTGTGGAAGAAAATGCTGTTGAATAAGCGAAGTTGCTAACCTTGATGTTTAATTCCCATATTTTTTAACAATGTTGATTATTTGCATATCTACTCGCACAGTTGTATTGCGTTAGCAGCTCAAAAATCAAGAAGACCATACCTTTATGTCTGTTTCAAATTTCAAACTGATATTTCATAAACAAACAAATAAATGTAAAGTTCGAAAGAGTTCTTTTAGTTATGTTATTTTGATTATATAGGCAGTGGCATCAATCAAAGACGGGAAAAGGATCCTCTTCCGGTTTGATAGGGCTGCCTTCTCGTTTAAATTCCTTCCATTCAAAGTTCCATATCCGGTGCCTTTTAAACTTCTTGGAGATGAGGCAAAGGGCTGGTTGGACACTACTTACTTGTCTCAATCTGGAAAAATACGTATATCACGTGGAAACAAGGTAAACTAGCTCATTAGCATCAAAAGAACTATCCATGATTTTAAAAAGTAAGCATTTTATGCTCTTTGGTGAATTAGCAATTTGTAACTCGTTTCACAGTCTCTTATGCCAAGGAAAGGACTATGAGTTCCAAATGCTATAGTGCAGGGATCGACTTTTGTGCTGCAAAAGGAAACTGAACCAAGACAGAGATTGTTGTCAGTCATTTCTAATGGTAGAGATGTGAGAGAGGTTCGTTGCTATTTTTCTCAGAACTTTTTTCTTATAATAAATATGAGGATTTATTTTGACGATCACATGTCTGGAACATCATGAACAGGGTATTGATGAGTTTATCACCTTAAACCGAAATGCGGCTAAAGGTGAAATGGAACTTCTGGAAGGAGAGTGGCTAATGATATGGAGTTCACAGGTTCTATTCTCATAAGCATGAGGGAGAAAAGAAAATTCATCAGAAAATGTCATATGTGTCCAGGGCTTTCTGTCTAGGACTGATTTGTCGCTATTTTTCATTGCAGGAAGAAACAGAAAGTTGGTTAGAGAATGCTGCAAAAGGTTTAATGGGAAAGCAGGTGCCATCAAGAAATCATTCACGTTCCAAGTTTTGTTCCTTTTTGCTTCTGTTAGTGTCTGCATAAGTTTTCTGACATCTAACTCTCAGAAGCTGATGAATATTACTGTAGATTATTCGGCCAAATGGCAGCATGAAGTTCCTGGTCGATATTTTTTTAGGTTTCAAATTCTCCATGACTGGAAAATATGCGTAAGTTGCTACGAGGTCCTATTGTGTATTATTTACCCAACTGAATATCATTATCATATATAATTGTTCATTACAAGATTTTGATGCCTAATAATCTTCATATTAAGGAAATCTGGGATCAACATGTATGATATCACGATGGATGATGCAGCCATAGTGGCTGGTCCATATGGGATCCCAGCTGAATTGGAGACCAAGTTCACACTGGAACTTCTGTAAGAAACTTCTGCTAATATTGACCTTTATGCCTATAGGATTAACCATAAAGGTGGAACTTTATTTTACCCTCCCTCCCCTGTACATATGCTGCAGATATACGGATGAAAAGATAAGAATTAGTCGCGGGTATAACAAGATTATTTTCGTCCATGTCCGTGTCGATTGAGCCTTCAGAAAACGAGTGTACGGTGGCCTATGTGTATTTTCTCATATGAATCTTGATTCTTGAATGTAATTAATTATGAGGGAAGAACTTGGTCACGAATGCACTGTTATGACCGATCATGGATCCTTGCAACCAGTTTATAAAGTAGAACATTAGATAGTATTTTGTTGTATTCAATAGAGGAAAAACTATTTCCCATTTGAACTTTATTTTTCTTTTTCTTTTGACAAACTGTATCTAAACCTTGCGAGTTTTTCATGTTGCTTTTGATTGTTCAGTACATACATTTCCTATTCTACTTCTGCTAATTTTCAACTGTTTTAAGCTTTTGAGATGCATTCCTTCTCCTTTTTATTTCAGGACTGAAAATGGTATTATCATCATGTGTCAAGATTATCATAGTAAAAGGAATGTAACTGGGAATGGACATTTTATTGTACAATGTTCATCCTACAAAAAATTTCTAATACAGAGGATGAGCTTTGTTTAAAGTTTTGGTTATGTCAATGAGCTCTACCCCACTTTAGTCTTATCCATTTACAAAGGAATCTTTTAGGAGCACCCCACATCTTGAGTTGAAACTTTGCTAGTGCTATGGGTGGTGACCTCATCTTATTCGAAGATAAACTTATCTAATAAAATTTTTTTTATTTTTTTTTTTTGGTCCCTTGGGTTATTATCAATGTATTTTGGAGTCAATATACATATTGATATTATAAAATAGCCTTCTTGTCAATGGATATTACTCACGGTCTCAAAACCAAATGTATACAAACTTGACTGATGCTGAGTCACTTAAACATGTTCATAATTGGCATAATTATCCCAATAGCATAAATTGGTTATGATTTCTTAAATTAAAGTATGAATTTGGAATGAAACTATTGAACTAGTCAATAATCTACGACAGAACAACTCCTTCAAAACGATAATATACGATAATAAATATATAATTGTAGACTATCTACCTAAAGTTAATTTACGCTTATTTTATTTCATTTAATTGTAAGAAATTTCCGTTATAATTTGTATTAATTATGTTTAATTATATTTTTTAAATTATTATATCATATAATCATTAATATTACTAATATTAACTAACTATAAAGTCACACTAAAAAATTTATGAAAATTACACAATCATAAATAATTATATATCAAAATGTTTTCTTCAAACTATTTATTTTGAAATTGACATTATATTTTTATTTTTATCTCATTAAATGATCTTTTTAAATAGCTAATTGATATTAATAACATAACATGACATAGCTTTTAAATTCACGTAAATTATTGTTATAAATTTAATTACGATCCTTTAAATTTGCAAAAGTTGGATTATTTGCAAAAGTTGAATTAAATAATCTATAACGAATAATTCAACTTTTGCACATCTATATTTTACATCATATTTTAACTAATGATTAAATTTATAAAATATGATGTGCTCATTCTATAACATGTGATATTAAATACAATATCCAAATATAACTTATTTAATATGATATTAAATATAATATCCCAATATAACTTATTTATTATTTTATTTGAATTTGTGCATGAAATAAAAACAACCTTGAAAATAACTGCTTAACCAAGTGACCAACTTCTCTCTCTCTCTCTCTCTCTCACTAAAAAGGAAACAAAAAAAGCATGAAAGTAAACAAAAACAAAATGGGTTAAGTTTGTCCAAGTTCTGAGGCTAAATTAGCTTTGGGAACCGGTTTTCTTCCCAGTTCTGTCCAAAATGAGGCTCGACACCTGCAAAGAACAAGAAACAAACATCCACCTAAACTTACAGAGAAGGCCTCACACAACTTCTGCAACAAACCTAATTCACATTGAGATAGTTTCAATAGAACAGCAAAACCCATAAGCAATATGCTTACTAAACCAAAGTCATCCTGCAATCGGCTGCAAAATCAAAGCCAAAGAAAGAAATAGCCTAACTAGTAGCTTATCAATTACCCAGTCACCACAGGCCTAAAAAGAACAGACCAAGCATCTTGCAGGCTTCTATAAACGGTGCTAAACTAAAATTTCGGTCTCTACACAGACAACAAAACAACAATACAAGAAATCAAATGAATAAGGATATAACAGAACAAGATTGCCAGAACAACAAACAGATACACCAACTGAACCGTGATCCTTTCAGGAACTTGGATACAAGTACAATGATTATTAAGAGAAGATGGTAAAAATTCACAGGTTCACTGCAAACAATAGAAATATATGCTCAAGCCTCCACAGGATGAAGGGACAGAAAAGGAAACATAACCACCTATCAACAACAACCCAACCAAAACAGGAATTCATTATAACCTATATTTACTAGATACCTGCCATGGCAATAAGTAAACAGACATGGATAGAGGATAGTACAAGAAGCTCGGCAGCACAAATTATGCAACATATCATGACAAGCCAATAAAATTTGAAAGAAAACCAGATCCTTTCTCTTTGTTACACTTGAGAAGACACATCAAGTTCAGGATTTTTAACGAAAAGCACACTACCAAGTACAGAACCTAAATGGGAATGCAACAGAGAAGATATACATGCACATTGGCAACAACGGGACGATTTCAAAAGTCATCGAACCAAATCTTCTCTTTGTGCTTCGATACAAACTCATCAATTCACCCATCCCTCACCAGAACATTACTAGTATCTTCTGTGATTCCTAGTTTTCCGTACAAATATCTCCACCTGCCACCAAAGGTTCACATGACTGTATCAACATTGTCGGTAACTATAACTTCCATATCCTCATACTTACTCCCCTCATGGTGATTATTCTCGTCTTTCTCTTTAACAACCTTATTGTTCCCTTTAACCTTGTCAGCATCAAGGGCCTCACTGTTGTAAATTTCTTCTTTCCCCTGTGTCTCAGTAAGCTTACCATTCTCATCAGCTTCAGCAACCATATCATCTTTATTATCTGCTTCCTTCCCGAAATATAACTCATCGCCATTTTCGTTATTTGCGTCAACGAATTCATTATCTTTGCTATTTTCTACTTTACCTTCAGAATCACAAAGCTTTTTACTTCCCTCGCCATCTCCACCAACCACATCAAGTTCTTTCTCCACTTCTTTTTCAAAACCGAACCCCTCAATTTTCTCTGCAGTTTCCACTTCCGTGTACGTCACATCACAGTTTTTTCCCTTACAGACCCTCATATTATCTTCACTGAAATCCTCATTATTGTCCCCAACAGATTGACCACCCTCCTCTCCACGGCTCCCGCTCTCATTTTCCGACTCATTCTCAACAACTTCCTCATTAATTATTTCTCCACCTCTGTTCCCCCTCCCTTCCAGAAACAGCATCCTCCTCCTCAAATCATCCAACTCCCTTTCCATCAAGAACAGCCTCTCCTTCAATATCAGGTTCTCCTCCTCCAGCTGGGCAATGTGGCTGTCCTGATCATCCACCCGATTCTCGAGCACACTATGGAAATCCATTCCACTGGCCGTACCACTATTCGGGTTATAAATCATCTCAAACCTACTAAGGTCATGGTCCAACCTCCTCTCAACCTCTACATGCTCCTCAACATCACTCTCACTAGAGCCCCCTTCATCCTCATCTTCATCCTCGTGGGGCTCCATCTCGTGCCCGGGAGACCTCAGCCGAATCAAACCTTTCATCGACCCATACCCATCCACCCCCCACTCCTCTTTCGCCATGTCAACCAAAACCTCCCTCGATGGAGAAAATATGGGAGTCGGAAGGACAGCTGGCGTCATGGGGGACGGTGAGACAAGCGAAGCTATGCCGCCGCTCTTTTTTGCCCGGATTAAAAACGAGGTCGTGTTCCTCGGAGCATAGGGGGCATTCCTGCTGTTGTTGAAGTTGTTGTAATTTCCACCGACCATGTTCGGGTTCGGGTTCGTGTTCATGTTGTTGTTCTTACTGAACTTCTTCTTCGTGAAGAACTTGCGGGTCTTGAGTCGATTCTGGTGCTGCAGTTCATTCAGAGTGGGAGGTTGATAGCTGTTAAAGTTCATATTCCCTAAGCCACCGCCTGCCGCTCCACTGTGGATTATGTTAACACCGCCTGCAAGGCCTGAGCTGGAACCAGACATTAGGGATTTCTGCAGATCGTTGTTCCTCCTCTTGTCGTTGGGCTTACTTACCTTTTTCCCCTTCCAATTGCTCCTCGGACCCAATGATTTGTTGAAGGACGGTAATGGAGGTTTCATGGCACCGGGATTAGGGTTGGGTTTCTGAAACTGCATCGGCTGGGACCACATGCCGCCATAGCCTCGATTCATCTGAGGAACCATCTGCGGACAAAAATCAATCGAAATATTCGATTGGGAAAGAAATTGATGGAGATTCCAGGATTTATTCGGGTGAAATGCAATTACCTGGGGCGGAGGCTGTTGATTCATTTGATTCATACCCATCATGTTCGGATTCAAGTTCATCAAGTGCTGCTGCTGCTGTTGATTCATCATCGGAGCTTGCTCGTTCATTTCAATTATCCCTCACTGATTGATAACAGGATTTGGAAAATGAAATCAGATAGACACGGTAGGAAAAAAAAAAAAACAGAAATATTTGAGAATTATCCTAGGGTTTGAAAGCCAAAGAGACGTTATAGTTCAAATTCCCAACTCAGAAAAAACAAAAAACAAAAAGATCCAGCGCCTCGTGGGAATCCAACGACAGAAATTCAATTATTATCACGAGTTTTTCAGTTCCTGAGAAGATTTGAAATTCGCAGATCCAAATCACAGAGCAACGTTCATGTGTGTGTTAATATAATAACAGTTGTTCGCAAATTCTCTCTCTAAAATCTCGACTTTCGCATTTCTAATCCTCTGCGCAACTGCGTGTTTTCGGGTCGTTTTGTATTTGGAGACGATAGGCCGACCGGGGTTAGGTTTATATATAGGCCAGGTTTGTCAGTACGGACGGCTGAGATCTGATCTTGAGCGTAGACGGATGAGATCGAAAGCGCGTGTTGCACAAGTGGGGAGGGATCGGGTTTCGGTTCCGCAGGGTAATTGACCTTCATTTTTCGAATATTTACGTCGACCACCATTTGGTGTCGGACGACGTCGTAACTAGTAAGTTGTTGGTTGTGGGGCACGTGCTTGTTTTGATATGTCGCATAGGGATCGTGTACTGCTTTTGAAAAGTTTGCCGTTATTTTACTTTTTCCTCTTATTATCCGGTATATATATTTTCCAATTTTTACCAATTAAAAAATAGGGGTGAATTATTTATTTAAAAAAATAAAAAAACCAGTGGATAAAAATAAAAAGAAAAAAAAAATGTGTGGAACAAAATCAAAAACTCGTATTACGAGAATATGTTTTTTTAATTTTTTTTAATAATTTTTTTTTTAAAAAAAAAAACTTATTAAAACGTATTTTGAAAATACGTTTTTTAAAAAATCCTAAATCAATTTTAAAACGTATTTTCGAAATACCTTGCTATAATTCAATTATTTTTTAAAAAATCTATTAATAAAAAATAAATATCTAAAAATAAATTGTTAATATTGTTATATATAAATATATATAAAATTACATACATATATCATCACATGTACAATGAGCAAAATAAAAACATATGTATTATCACATGTATGTGTATAAGGAGAAAATAAAAAAACATAATAAAATAAGAGACTCTAGAGGTCTTGAACCCATGACCTCCCACCAAAATGAGGAATAAGACTATCAAGGTAACCACTCCACCAAAAATATTTTGTCGAAAAAATGTCAACAAGTAATGTAGATATAGACGTAATTCAGTACAAATACGCGTTTTTCAATTTTGCCCATTGGTTCATGAAATTGATGTTGATAGCATTGTTGTGGTAATAAAAATTTCGTAAAAAGAGTCTCCGTTTGGGAGATATAGAGGTTTAAAAATTTGAAAAACCTAGAATTTTGCTTAAAAATTAAATTAACCTTATAGAAAGGCGTTTTTTTCAAATTTTTGTCGGCCAAACCGCCTTCGGCAATTTGCAGTGGATAGATCTCGTCGAGCTACCCCAAATTCATAAATTATGCGTCCAAAACGGACATTTCTACACAAAATTATGACATTTCAAAGTTTTGCTAGCAAATAACTCATTTTCGTGTAGGGCTACTCAGAAGCCTCTTTCGAATTGGCTTCCATTGTGTTGGATTAGACATTTGAATATTTGCTACTACAAGAACGTCTTGTATATATAGTATATACATATATATTTTAATATATATAAATATGACTATATATTATATATTAAATAAAAATAACTTGTATGACATTAAAATAAAAATAAAAGTTAAAAACTATGAATATCTAGTATAGTATATAGTATACAGTGTATAATATTAAGTATATGGTATATAGTTTGTAGTATGTAGTATCAAGTATGTAATATGTAGTATGTAGTATGTAGTATTTTGAATTGTAGTATGTGGTATGTAGTGTAGTATCTATTATATAATATGTAATTTACACTTTATAATATGTAGTATGAAGTATATAGTATATACATATACTTTATATATGTAGTATATAGTATATAGTGTATAGTATATAGTGTATAATATAAAGTATATAATATATAGTTTGAAGTATGTAGTATCAAGTATATAATATGTAGTATGTAGTATGTAGTATTTTGAATTGTAGTATGTAGTATCTATTATATAATATGTAATTTATACTTTATAATATGTGGTATGTAGTATGTAGTATGAAGTATATAGTATATACATATACTTTATAATATGTAGTATGTAGTATGAACTATATAATATATACACATACTTTATAATATGTTGTATGTTGTATGTTGTATGAAGTATATAGTATATACATATCATTTATAATATGTAGTATGTAGTATGTAGTATGAACTATATAGTATATACATACACTTTATAATATGTAGTATGAAGTATATAGTATATACATATACTTTATAATATGTAATATGGTTTATTTGAATTTGGTTAGATTGTTTATTTGGATTTGTTTGAATAATTTATTTAAAACCATTGTTGTGGTATTTAGGGTAGATCGATTGATTTGTTAATGTATTTTTGGTTTATTTGTTTGTTTTCAATATTTAAAATATGTTTTTTTGGGTTAAAAAATTGAAAAAATTTGTTTTAAAAAAAAATAAATGAATAAAACGTATTTTGGTTATACGTTTTACAAATATTTAGTGAATCAAACGTATTTTGGTTATACGTTTTACAAATAATTAATGAATAAAACGTATTTAGGTTATACGTTTTACAAATAATTAATGAAAAAATGTATTTCGGTTATACATTTTTGGGTTTAGGGTTTAGAGTTTAGGGTTAAAAACGTATTTGCACAATACGTTTTACTGTTTTATGAATTTAAAAATATTTTTTTCTTAAAAATTATTTTCTTCAATAAATATATTAAAAAATTAATTTTATTTATAAAACATATTTGTAAAATACGTTTTAAATAATTTTATTTATAAAACGTATTTTTAAAATACGTTTTATTTATTATTAAATTAAGTTGATAACATAATTAATTTAATTAACTTGAAAGCGTATTTTAAAAATACGTTTTTAAATAAAAACAGATTTTTAAAATACGTTTTTTAAATAAAAACGTATTATCAAAATACGTGCTTTTGATAAAGGTCCACACTTTTTGTTTTTCTTTTTTTTTTCGCCCACTTAATTTTTTTATTTTTTAATGTGGTTAAAAAACCTTAAAAATAGTCAACATTGCAATGATATGAGGCTTTGCTACAGCAGGTCATGAATATGTTAAGCCAAGAAGAAGAAAAGATGTAGTTGAACGTGGTCACACAAGCTTTGGCGCCTGGCGGTAAATAATATGAGGCTTTGCTACAGCAGGTCATGCATCTGTTAGCCAGGAAGAAGAAAAGATGCAGTTAAAGTGGTCACACAAGATCGAAATTTGAAAAGATGTACATGTACTTATAATAAACAACCACACAAGATCAAGATTGAAGAGATGTACTAAACATCAATTAACTAAAATTTGATCGACTCACGACCCAACGATTGAGGCTAATCTAAGTATTTTTTTTTTTTCTCTTTAACAACTTACGCGACCCAACGATTGAATCTAAACCGTGAATCTTGTAATGGCTGCAAAGTCCAACGACTGAAATTAAGTTGTAGTAGGGCTCAAACCAGTCCATTTTTGGTCGAACTCGAAACCTTATCAAAAATTAAATTTTGAATTTTGAAAGATTTAAGCGTAATATACGAACCAGCGGGTTCTTGTATAAATTCTTCTAGGATTGAAAATTCACTTACCTATCTGTATTATTATAAAAGATATATAAATAAATAAATAAATTTAAAACCGGATATAAATCCAATTGGTGGGGTAGGGCGCGATTCATTTTTGTATAACTTTTAGTTGATGCCACGTTATCAGAAAATAAGATTTCATACTTGGTGTATTTAAATAAGGTTAATACACAACTTAACAATGATATTGATAGTCTCCCTGTATCTTTGGTATTAGAGAGGTAGGAATAGAAATAGGCCATGGCGGGAGCACAAGTGGGAAGCATAGATAGAACGCATTAAGCATGAACTTATCACTCTTCTCTGGTTCATGAGGAAGGCCCAGCGCTCTCAGCTCCCTCGTCCGCATGTCGTACGAGACCAACTCCCTGCACCACCTCAAATACACTATCTCCACATCATACGGATCGAAACAAACGAGGTCCGCACCCGTTTGTCGGCCATACCAACGGCCGGCAATCCAAATATCTTCATACGCAACCATATGCTGCAAACACCATCCACCCATATCATAGTCCTCCAGCACCCATATCTTGAGCTGCGAGAAGCCGCTCAGACCACCGTATGGATCGACAACTTCAAAATACTTGATAAGCCCTTGGTGGACGCCACACGAGTTGTAGTTCGCGGTGTGTCTATAATAACCCCTGTATCGATCCTTGGGGAAATCTATCAAGCGCATTTCATCAGGGCTCGTATAAGGATCGTATGCTATAAGCCCAACCTCACAATCATCCCAGTGCAGTTGCCCGTTGAGGAACACAGTCTTGTTGATATAAGAAACCTGAACTGCACGCGTGGAGTGAACGGTATATTCTACCCATTTCCCAGATTCAGAACAGAACACCACGAACTCGATAAAAAATTGTTTCTGGGGATAACAACGGACGAGCACGACCCTGTAGCTGGTTAAGATTCCGGCTTCGACCCGTGCGATGAAACCATAGCTGACATTTGCGTTTGTGATATATTTGGGTGGTCGAGGAAGTCGAAACCACTGGTTGGTCATGGGATTGCAGATGTACAGCTCATCTATGCCCTTACGAACATTCCACTTGTACAGCACAAGCCCCTCGTGAATGGCTTGGATGTCATACATTCTCCCCTTCTTACCTTGCTGCTGCTGAGATTTCGGAATGGGAAGTACACAATAATTAGGGGAAGGGGAGTTTGGAAAAGGATACATAATATCCATTACTTTTTCCTCCCAAAAATGGGTCATCCCACAACCTTCAGCACTCATTTTGTTGAAAATAAAGACCCACGGAGGGCGGCGCAAAACCGAGCCCGAGAAAGCAGAGGCTTGCCAGCCTAGAGAGATGATGTTATAGAAGCGGGCAAAAGAAGGATCCGAGATTAGAGAAAGCCACTGTTTTGAGATACTTTTGCATCGGATAACTATCTTAATTGGGAGCCTGCACACAACTTCAATCAGGAACTACTCAGGCCATAGACCATCTTGAAAACTAATAGTGACCTCAGTATTACTAATGGCTCCATGTTGTGGACTATCAGCAGATTCCAAAATTCTCCTCCTTTTCGAGACATCTGAACCGGTACAACATCTGAGTTTTCCATTGATTTCCATCTCCATCATCTCGCGCATTCTCGATTAACCTATAGAAAAAGAGAGATGTGAATATCAAAATCGTGATCAAAAGGTTTACAAAGTGTTACGCATGTAACCTAGTCTTAGTAACGCAGTAAGTACAACTTAGACCTTATAAATTCAAGTTCACATAGCACAATAACACAATTTGAAGTGACTGATCAAGGTCTTGACGAGGTAGCAGTAAACACTACCCCTTATCACTCATGTCTAAGAATGATATTAGTGTTTCCTACAACTTCCCAGGAAATCTGCTAAAACTGTCTTCCATTACTTTCCAGGACAATACTAGAACTACCTTAGATTGTTTAAATTGAGGTTACAAAATTGTCGACTATGTGATTAAGGTTTCTATCTAAGGTGACGTAAAAGAAACAATGATACTTGCTAGGATTCATATACAGCCAATGACACCTTAATGGAGAATAACTTGCTCGTGGTTAGACTACAATTCAAATCTTTGTTACGAAAGGGTAGAAATTGTAAAAAATTGATCTTTTCTGCTTCTCATAAATATAAATATAATTTATGAAAAACGAAAAAGAGGTACCTTGTTGTCTCAGCGTTTAACCGGCGATAAAGATGAAGAGTTGAAAGGAGCAAATACTCGGACAAGCTCTGTACGAAGGACGGCAGGAGAAGAGTTTCGAGAAAAAAGATGAAGGATAATCGAAATTATAAATAAATTGGCAGCTAAGCAAGCAAACTGTACCATCGCTTTTGGGGTTTAGGGTTAATAACGACTAAAATAAAACCCACTACGTTTACAGATTTTAATAGGGCCGGGCCCATTAGAATAATCCATATTCGGTGGAAAATAAATCTGAGAGGCTGAGAGCCTAGAGGTCCAAGTGCGATTAGTACATATAATCGCAGTATAGTATAATACTAAGTCACTGACTTGATAGACTAAAAATGCCCCCAATTCATGTATGTTTGCAGTGTGAAACGTTTGCTACTCATCAAACAAATGAAATTTGCCTTAAAAGGTGACTTAATTAGCTATAACATCTTTTGCATAAAGTATAGGTTATGTTTTTCAAAAAATATTGGTTTCCTATATAATTAAAATATATGGATAAAATACAGTATAGAATTTCTTGCTATATATTCTGTTTTTTCATTAATTCATAAGTAACTTATATTTGATATTGAGATCCTCAAAAGTTCTATAGAATTATGGTTCATGCCAATTTTGTCAATAAATGGATCCATTTCAATAGCTTTTAAGTGGGGTAAAATATACAGTACCCCCTTGTATTATACGAAATCTGTGCGTTTTCCCCCTGTATTTTAAAAATTGCATCAGACCCCCTTCTATTAATGTTTTGTATGCGCGAAACACCCTAAAACGTCTAAATTTTGGGTGTTTCGCGCATACAAAACCTAAATTGAAGGGGGTCTGACGCAATTTTTAAAATATAGGGGAGAAACTCGCAGATTTCGTATAATACAGGGGGGTTTGGTGCATTAAACCCCTTTTAAGTGGGCGTTGTTAAAAGGCCGGTGCAAAAGGAAAAAAAAAATAACGATAGAAGTTGATAGAATGCTGAGATGATTGGAGGATATATAGATGATTTAGAATCTTGAAGAATTGAAGATTAGGAGACATGATCAACATCATATCTCTTACATGGAGATCCTGGAAATATGCTTTGATGTAGTAGAAACACGATTTTTAGGTCTCTCTTTATATATATTAGTGCATAGCCCGTGTGATGCACATGTAAACAATATGACTTTCATAGTATGTAAAATTGTATTATCACACGTGCATAATAAAATCTACATCTTAAGTTCATATTTTATGTTTTTTAATGGAATAAAACCCTTCATTTTAGGGATCATATGTATTTAATCTGTCCAAATTTATCTACATATCGGCAATTTAAATTTTGAAAGATAACCCGAATCTATGATTGCAAAAAATTGTTAAATATTTAAATCAGCCGCAACTTTAGGCGTATTTTGAAATTTAGAAAAAAATAAAATCATTAATTTAGGGGAAATATGTGATAAATCTATCTAAATCTTGTATACATCACGTTTTGCAATTAAAGTTATTTAATATGGAGATTAAGACATTTTAAATCTATGATTTAAAACAAAGACCATAAAATTTTGATTTGGTATTTTGAAATTTAAAAAAAAAAAATCATTAATTTAGAGAATGATATTTGATAAGTCTATCTAAATCTTGTATACATCACGTTTTGCAATTAAAGCAATTTAAATGTGGAGATTATTCTTATTTCGAATCTCTGATTTAAATAAAGACTATAAAAAATTTGATCATTTCAAAATTAGACCTGTGTATTATTTTTCATTATAAATAAGTGTCAAACAAAACAATTGAATCAGCCGCAACTTCATTCTTTTAATTGAACTGTCCGATTTGATGGTTAGAAAAAATATTTTCAAAAGAAATAAACAAATGATTTTCTTTATATATAATTTTACCCTTAAATTAGTCGTAATTTTCTTTATATTAGCCGATTTTATAGAAAAAAAAAGTTTTCGATATTTTGAAAATACAAAAGTATATTTTTATGGTTAGAAAAAATAACACATAATTTTTTTGTTATTAAATCAGTCGTAAATTTTTTTATTAAAAAAAATGCCAAACAAAGCAATTGTATTAGCCGAATATCGAGTTTTAAATTTGGAGAATATAATTGGCCGATATTTAATTGAATTAGCAGTCGTGACGTACATTTTTATTCAAATTTAAAAATAGCTTCTTGTAACCAATAACCAAATTTAATTGATGCAGCCCGTGCATTATCAGCTTTTGATATGCACATCGTGTCAAACTATCGCAAATATTCAATAGATCAAATTTAAATAGCAGCCCGCCTTTTTGAAAATAAAAAAGTAATAAACTCCTCATTTTAAGGATAACATTTAATGCTATCCGTTTTTTATTAAAAAAAATATTAAAAAGATACTATAAATGGCATGTAATTAATGTTGATCAATTTTGATCAATAATTGACTTACTATTTTTAGGAAATGGTAATTCTTATTATTATTATTATTATTATTATTATTATTATATATATATATATATATATGAGTTTCATATCATATCAAATTCTGATTATCAACTCTACGTGGATTTGATACGGATCAAATAAAAACTTTCGAGACTCATACGTGAATCTGTTTTACATTGACTAATCTTAAAAAGAGATTAAGCACGTGGATTTTATTTTGAAATAAGTAAGAGACTTGATTGCACACGTTTTTTATGGTAATATCAGATAACACCAGAAATATTATATTTTTCATCTATCAGATAACATCAGAAATTTGATATCATATCAAATTCTGATTATCAACTCTACGTGGATTTGATACGGATCAACTTTAAAAACTTTTGAAACTCATACGTGAATCTGTTTGACTTTTGACTAATCTTAAAAAGAGATTCAGCACGTGGATTTTATTTTGGAAATAAATAAGAGACTTGATTGCACACGTTTTTTTATGGTAATATGAATATCAGATAACATCAGAAATATTATATTTCTCATTTTTCACTATATTAAAATCTTTATCATTTTTAGTTTTATATTGTAAAAGATAATTCTATATGTCGATTTTAAATATTTCGAAAAAAATAGAAGACTTTAAGTTTGTATATAAAGTGTCCGTAGTTATTAAATCTATTGAAAGTACATTATGCTCGTTGATATGGATCAGCTTTAAAGACTCTCGAGAATAATCAACTTTATTTTACTTTGAACATTTTTAAAAAAATTTGGACCACGTGAGTTTTTTTTTTTTTTATTTGAAAATGAATAATGTAAAAATTACGCACACGTTTTCATAAAAATTGAATCTATTAACATTTTCATTACATTTGAATCTAATTTGTTTATATTAGTTTTATATTAAAAAGACAATTATATATTTCGACTTAAAATACTCCAAAAATTTTAAAAGATTCAAGTCTTAGTATTCATGTACGACTTAATATTGTACCACAAAATAGTTGTTGTCTTGTAGAAAGTACCTACTACGCAAAATATTATAATTATAATTTGATTAGTTTTTAGTTTTATATTATGTCGAATAGTTATATTATTTGTACATTAATATCGTTATTTTTTTTTATACTTTATAGGTATATTAACGTATCAGTGTGTATGATTGTGATTAATTGAGTTGATTACTAAAGAGAGAACGAAAAATTCCCGTGTACCAACAACAAAATCAAATAAGTTATTTTAATCAACTTAAGTGCTAAAACCATCAAATTTAATAATCAAATAATACTAGTAGCCATTGTAAAAAAATCTATGTTGAAGATGAACAATAGTCATTTATATAATTGCCAAATGATGATAATCATGTATCTTTGTCGTGCCTTTCGCAGGATTTTGCAGCATCCATTGCCGGGAATTCAGAATGAGATGCTTGTTTGTTGAATGATTTGAGTGCGTCCATGCAAGATCAACCTAAATTTAGCAGTGGTCGATCTATAGTTACCAAGGTTGCTATCCAATTCATAATTACAAATACGATAGATACCGTCTTCCTCTAGTTCTTTGCGTATCTTCGGAATATAAACATTGCGTACCAAACTGATGATTTGTGTTCCGTATAAATATAATAAATTAATAGTTAAACAAAATGATAATGTATGTAGTCGAAATATTAATAAATAAAAATAAAATAGAAAAATACCTCCCTATCTTGAAAAAGGATCTGCAAGATGTTGTGTTGGAGACTCGCGCTCAAACATATGAACCACACGAAGTTTTTACGGACATTTAATGTTTCTTTGAATGTCGGTGACGACACCGAAGGGGATTTCCATAGTTTGCTTGGTGGTGTTTTGATATTTGGAAAATGTGTTTTTATAGATGCGTTAAAGGTAATTTTCTCGCTTGAGGATGTTGAATATTTATAGGGTGTATATTCAAAATCCTGATCGCTGATAATAATGCGAAACCGATTCTTAAGGGACTACAAAAACACGTTATTTAAATTATATAGATGCTTCAACAGAATCGTTTAAATTTTACCATCTATCTGGTTAACCTCCTACAGCGGCACTTTTAGGTGGTCCAATCTATGCGTATAATGAGAACGGAATTTGACCAGATAATATCCCTTCAATTAAGGAATTTGGTTCTTTAAACGATATAATAATAAAATAAAATAAAATAAAACTATTTCCGCAATTTCAAAATTTTCAATTATCTGGTTAACCTCCTACAGTCGTTCTTTTAGGTGGTCCAATGTAACAAACTTATAATGAGGAGGGAATTTGACCAGATTATGGTTCAACTATGTTGGTACGTGACATCTTTACAAAAAATAAAAAATTGCCATTAATGGTAAGCAAATAATGAGGAGGGATATTGCCAAATAGTTGACCTACTATTTTTGATAAACGGTAAATCTTATTATATAAGTATAGATATCTCTAGATCTCTATAAATATATAAATGTATAGCTTGCTGAGCTTTACATATCGGTGTATTATAAGGGAACTTTATGGTACTTTTTATCATTTTTGGTGGTTCAGCATGTAGATTTAGATTGTTATCTTTGTCTATTAAAAATATTAAAATTATAACACTTGGTCAATTTAAATTATAAATATATTTTAAAATTTAATAATCTTTTTATTTGTTATCATTTCTTCAAATATAATATATCAATTTAATTATTTTATAATAATTATCTTCTAATAATATTCAATTTGACATTCATATTATACTAATGTATAACTCGTGCGATGCGCGAGATAATAAATCAATCGTATACATTAAAGTAGGGAAGAAATATCGATTAGTATAAAAATTATTTCGAATATTAATATGAATTTTTATCTTTTCTTTTATTTTTATGATATATATATATGTGTGTGTGTGTGTGAGAGAGAGAGAGAGAGAGATTTATATTTGTACTTCATATGTTATAAAATAGATGTCATTTTATAATTTATGTTTAAAATTGAGGTACATGTTTGTCCCATTTTTGTTGCCTTTTTCGTGTTTATTTTACCTTTCTTTTTCTCCCGTTTTAGGTCGTTTCTTTAGTTTTTAGTCCGTTTCGTGTTTTATTATGTGTTTTCTTTCATTTTGAGTCTTTAGGTGTTTTTTCGTTTGTTTTTCCGGTTTTCTTCGTGTTTTGTCGTTTTTGGTGTGTAGGTCGGGAGCTTCGGGCGAATTTTATCTTCAAGAAAAGTTGATTTCGAGAGCACAATTGGATAGATGGGTTCGTTAGTGACGCGTAGCAAAAAGCGGAACTCAATTCCGAGTTCGGATGAGCCCAAACGAGCCCGAAACGTAAAATGGCGCAGTGCAGTCCAAAGTTGCGAGTCGCGAGAGAAAAGTCGCGACTCGCGACTTTAACAGAGCCTCCGACCAGCTGCGCGACCCCACGACCCGTCCGACTCGCGACTCGCGAGTCAACTCGCGAGTCGCGACCTGTTCGACCCTGTTTTTATTTTTCTCCGTTTTTACTCGTTTTAGCTCCGTTTTTCGAGCTCTATATATGAAAACGAACCCCCAGACCTAAGGAACAATCCCCAATATCGTTCCTTTCAATTTTTCTCTCCAAAAACTCAATATTGTTAGGATAAATTTCTCCGCTTTTTTTTTTTTTTCTCTCATGCTTGGATTGTTGGACACAAAGTTATTTGGATTGAAATCTTGCAACTCTTAATCCGATTGTAAGTTTTTCAATTCTATTTTATTATTGTTGATTGGTTTTATGTTCTTAATTCCGGTTAACATGAAATTGAATCTAAGCATGAGGTAATCCATTCACCTAGGGTTAGGGATTTTGATTCTTGTTTTGAATTATGAGGAATGTGTTTTGTTCAATCTATACGAGTTGTGTGAATTATATGGTTAGTTGATTGATCACCATTCTAACCTAGTTAATCGACGTTTAGAACCGAGAGGGGAGACGTCGGTCGATTTAGGCTCGTATAGAGTAGACATGTTCGTAAAAGTATTGTCTATGTGTTGCTTGTTTGAATGAATTTATCGTTTATGTTTGTGCTCTTGTTACGAAGAGTTATTGAGCATAGTCCTCTAGACGTGTAGGCTTGTTTAATCTCGTAACCGAACAAATTAGCGTTCAACATAGTTTAAGACTTGATGAGATTTCCCGACCCCTAGAACTTCTTCTTTTTCTCTAGAAATTTAATTGTTATTTCTTTAAATTGTTTTTCTAGTTCTAGATTGTTTCAGTTGATTCCCTAAATCAATCGTGATTAGAGTGTTTAGGACTTATTTTTTTTTCGTGTGTGATCAAGACCAACGCTAAATTCCGAACCGTCTTCCTCGAGAGATCGACCCGGGGAACGAATCTTTTGATTCGGTACTCGGTAAAAACATAAAATAATTTGCTACAACAGTACATGAAAGATTTATATATTCAAACATTTTCAATAAATAATACTCACAAAAATGTTTCATTCTCTTTTCTTACTCACAACTTATTACAATATATTTTTCTAACTAGTACGTGGCTCGTGCGATGCACGGGAAAATAATATTACGATTGGATTATAAATTAAATATATAAATAACATTAATCATGATTTATCCATTATTTTAAATTAAACTAAGTTAGAAACAATCTGACTGGATGGACCGAGAACCGATTTATAACCAGTCTAGTTCGCTTGAATAAAATATTTGTTCTCGAATCCGTCAACACCAGTCGGTTGGACTGGTAGGACCGATACGATTTTCTAAATAAATTTTGTTATATTTAAAGTTATTTTAAATAAAATTACATATTTAAATAAAATAGAGATTTATAAATTATTTATCAATTAGTTAAAACATTTGAATTTATTAACTGTTTAGACATCTAAGTAACACATTTTATTTAAATTTATTACAAAAAGTACTATATATATATATATTAAAATATTTATAAATTAAAATCTAAACAAACCACAAATGATTTAATAAAATAGCATGATCGTTTCGATGACGGTTCAGTTCTGAAAACCTTATATTTACTGTACATTAATAAATATTATAATAAAAAATTATTTAATTCACATAAATATTAATAAAATGATATATAAATATTCATAAATCATTAAACATGTTGTCATAAAAGTATTGTTAATACGACTATTTGAAGTTTGGACTACACCACATTCACGAAATAAAATATATTCAATATAAAATTTATATTTAAGTTCAATAATCGATTTGGTATGGTCGAACTGATACATAACTTAGTCACTTGGGACCAACCAAGTGGTGTCAATTTTTTTTTTACTATTTTAAATTTCACCTAAAAATAATTCAATCAACCTGGGCAGTACCCTAATTCAAACCCGAGCGATCTGAAGAAATTTTCTTATTTTCTTTAAATATATTTAATTTTATGAAATAAAACTATTTTATGATTCATATAATAAATGTCTGCACCAAATGATAGTATATTAAGATTATAAATTATATACCTAAAGATGAATTAATTATTTTTACTTTATGCATATTAATAAAAAATAAACATAGTAATTTTCAAAAAATTAAGATTAATTGATTGATTATGCAATTTAAAGAATATTTTTAGCTTTAAATATTATTTTTAAAGGCACAAATATAAAGACCGAGATTCTAAAACTTTTGTTATATTTTGAATTGAGATTTTATAAGTATAGAGATCGAGATTTTAATGTTGTTCGTTGTTTCTAAGAAAAAAATAAAAATAAAAACATACACACTTAATAAATATTAGTCGGATTTTTTAAATAATAAAATGAACTAAATCCCGAAATTTACGGTAGCATTTAATGATGTATGATTTTTAAAGGAAAAATAAGAAAAATAATAAAACTTACTATTTATAGGCTACATTAAATTCTGACATATTTTTTTGCTACTATTTTTGGTAAATGGTAATTCTTATTATATATATAGAAGATTATTGCTTTATAAGTAAAATTGACTGAATTTGTTGTCTTTTATTTTTTCGTCGATGGATGAATGGGTGGATGTGAATAGTTATATTTGTTGTATATTTTTTTTATATGAATGGAATGTTATGTATTAATGTTGCTATGTATATAGTGCTAGTGATAGTCTAGATTAACGTTAAACAATGACTAAATTAGAAAACATTAAAAAAAAATAAGTAATTAAGTAAACAATGATAAACTGCTTTTATTTATTCTAGCAGTCTGCATGTGCGTATAAAATATGTAAAATTCATATTTTGATATGGATTGTATTATGAGGAATCAACAAATTCCTTTATTTTAGGACATATCAAATTTCAATTTGTATTTCAAATTAGATTCCCAAATTTGTAGGCTGCCTAAGTCATAAAGGCTGATTCGGCTTATTCAGTTTTATGTACAAAAAAAAAATTAAAAAAATCCGAATTTAATGGTATGGACATATGAGATTGTATGATGAGGGAATAAACAAATTCTTTTATTTTAGGATATATCCGATTTCAATTTGTATTTCAAATTAGAACCTAATTTGTAGGCCTCCTAATTCATAAATGATGATTAGTTGAAAAAAAAAAAGAAAAAAAAATCCAAAAATAGTAAGCAATTAATGTTGTCCTAAAATTTCTAGTTACTATTTATGGTAAATAATTATTCTTATTATATATATATATAGATTATTAAATAAATTACAGTAAAGCTGAAAAATTGTTGCAAATATTACGACTGATACTTAATTTAAAAAGAATGCAGTGCATATTATTTTAAAATGTGATATACATTTAATAAATATCAATAATTTACACTAAATGCCAAGTGACCTTTCACCTGGCCTGATCTGTACTCCCTTTCAAATAATCTGCATAATAACGACATGATATTATCCTAAAACCTTTGACACTATCTGTTATTAGCTCAACCAAACAATCTGAGAGAGAGGGCAAACAGATGCTTAGAGGAAGTACATTTTGGGGGAAGGAACAAAAAGATTAGGCAGCCAAATAAGTACCCATATTATAAGAGCTACCAAATTGATTGATCTTATGGAAAGGGTGTATCATTAGAATGGAATACTGATTGATCAACACACCAAACATTAAAATGGTAAGTAATTTCAAATTTTTTTTTATAGAGAATTGGACTGTGTTTTCGATAATTTCGCGGGATAACTAAGCCACTGCAGAATGGAGCAAAAACTTGAAAAGAGCAACTAAAATGCGGCAAAACCCACTTCTCAGAATGACTTGATTACAAGGATTACAATAGCAGCTCCGCACAATTAAATAGAAATATATATAGAAATAATGAGAGGTAACAACAACCCTTTTTTGCAAGAAAGGATTTACCCATAATTAGCACTATACTACTATTCCTTGTTCCTTGATGACCTGTCCTTCCTGTGTCCGCCAAGAATACGCGAGATCTGAAGACCTCTGCTGAAGGCTTGGTTGAAAAGCATTCGCGTTTGGAATTCCGAGACAAATGGGAACCATGCAAGAAAAGCCACAGGTGTGAACAGAAGCAAACCCATCATGATTTCATACCCGCGGGCCAGAGTTCTAACCGAACCCCAGAACCCAGCTTTTTGGACCACCGGTTTGCATGCTTGTGCAATCTGAGGAAATAGGAAAAGAAAAAGAAGAACAAAAATATGTAGTCGGTTTAGCTTGTAGGAAATGGTTAGAGTTTTTAAGCTAGCTTGGATAGTTTAGGCAAAATCTTAAAGTACACACTATACTAAAAATTGTATGGTTGTTTATGAAATGCGAATAGCTTGACGAGTGTAAACGGATATGAAAGGAAATATTACGAACCAGTAGCAAACCCCAACCAGTGGGCATGAAGGCGAGTATGCAAACCACAATATCTCTTGCAGTCATGTGTGGTAATGCAATCAAAATAACAAGGATAGAGATGAATGTGACGAAAATCAAACCCTTGATGAGCCGGAAGACAAGTTGAAAGTTTGCACTGAATTTTCTCCGTCCAACAGAAATTGTCTGAAAGATATCAATTAGAATTGTAGGTCAATAAATGCGACTAAAATTAATCCTCAATAAAGTTTCCAGAAATTCACTGGAAAAATGAAGAATAAAAATATAAGCTGAGACAACTGAATACAATCTGTACTCACCTTCATAACAAAGAGTATCACAAAGATCACTAGCCACGACAAGCCATACACCTGTAGCCAAATCCAAAGATACTGTAAGATTCCACCACCCTAAAGGCTAAAAACTACAAAAAGTGAAAAAGTTCTGGAGGCTGAGAAAATTTTAGCAAGAAAATACATACGTAAACATTTTGGTTTGTTTTGGTGATGTTCAGGTGATAAACAAGCCCATACTGATAAATGAAAAACCTTAACGCCAATACTATCTCAGCAATAATACCACGCTTCCCAGAATGACGCAAATGATCTTGCTCCTCTTCCCACCATGATTCCCAACTCTTCTCCGGAGGCACACCAATGCCACCCCTATTACTAATCCACTTATTCCAATCAGTCCAATCATCAACAATCTTTTGCCACTCGAAACCCGAAGGATTAAACAGGAAAGGAGCAAAAAGCCAGGTGCCGACCATAAACCACATAGACACGGTGATTAAGATATACGCTACAGCACCTCTGTAGGACTGACCGAATATTTGATAGACAAGAAGCAGTATCATTAGCTCGAGCCCCTTGACAAAGTGACTACGAGAATACAGTCTATAATTATCTGCAAATTTGGCATGGAACACGACAAATCCACGGCCCGTGGCCCGATATTTTGCACCACCATGAAGTAATGTCCTCCCATAATAATGGGTTTTTGTCCCAAGCGAAAATGTGAAAAATACAGGCGCAAGTTGCAGTTGCATGAGTATGAACTCGCTTAGTGCTGTTCGGAAACCCTTTTCTAACCCAATTTCCATCATCATAGGGAGAGCCATTAGAAAACCGATCTGCACAAAAGACTGAGAGGCAAGAGCAACTTCGAGAGATTTATTCTCTCTTATTTCGCGGTTGCTAGTAAGTCCCTTTTCTAAACCACTAAGAACAAGATAAAGGCGACCATAGAGAAATACGTATACAGTGAGCACAGTTATCTGTCAGAAGAAATGACAAGGTCAGAAAAGTGGAAAAAAAACCTAAAAGCAACTTTTAGATGATATTGTTTGTGTTATATGTACCAAGGTACTGAAGTAGAAACCAATGGTCGTGAAATAGCATGAAAGCATTCGGAAGAAATCAAAGCGATGGCCCAGCCTGTACAGATCACGACTCAATGTTTGTTCTCCATTTCCATTAGCAATTTTCGCTTCAAAAAGAGAAATCTGGTTAAGACCCACATCCCTGCCTTTACCAACTTGTATGTATTCATGATGAGTTACATTGCCTTCACGGAGAGTAGAATTGAAGCCTGCATTTGAGTCATAGTAGTAAGTCGAGCTACTATTATTGTCCATATAAAGGAAATAAATAGTTTTAAAGGACAAAATTACGAACATACCAGCAAATATGTCCTCACTGAGGTTGATAATCTTGGAGGCTTTGCTCACCCCGCCTCTTGTAAGGTGAAATAGTCTATCAAAAACGTCTGGATGACCATAATGAAACCGAACCCTGAATGAAGAAAGAATAGTTCAAGACATTTAACTCAACTAACTCGATTGTAAAGAATGAATTAAAAAATTTAAATAGATACAAAAGATAAAAAAGGAACAAATAAAGGAAGGAGAGGGGGAAAAGAACATTATTAGAACTTCACAACAATAGAGAATAATTCGTAGTACAACAATGTCAAATCAGTTTATTTTTATTTTCCTAATTTATTATTTTCTTGAACGCTTTGATACCATTATAAATATCATTTACTGAATGAAAAGGGTTAAGCCATAAAAATGAAGAAAGAAAAATTAAGGAAAAAGAACTCACTTGAGAGGATTGGCCAACAATCTCTGACCAATAGTAACGAAACTTGTCTCTTGATTAGACATAAACCAAGCAAGTGAAGAAACACTGCATTATGCAGTAAACAATGATGCAGTGAGATTAAGGCACGGTCAAATAGTTATTTTTTCAGTCAGGAATACTGATTTTAACGTAGTGGTTCACCTTCCAGTGAAAATATGTTCCCTCAGTCCAAGAATTGATGGGTGCCTCAGATCGTGCCTTTTAAGAAATTCTTGAAGCAAGTTCCTCATTTTTAGAGCTTCTTCCATGTAATTATCCTAAAGCCAGATTATCATGTCAGCACTTACAACAATAATTTAAAAGCCACATGAGCAAAAAATCACATACCTGATTCATATCAATTGTTTGTAAGCCTTCTCCACGAGTGAAAATAATTGCATGATTCTGATTTTCAGGCTTCCCCTCTCCCAGGATAGCAGGGCCTGGAAGCTTTATTCGATAGATAATCTGACAAATGAGCAAAAAAAATTATCAGATGAATTATGTTAATTTGTCAACATAATTTCTGCACATAATGCAGTGTGAAAGATTTTACAACATAGGAGAGCGGATTACAACTGAAAGAATAGAAGCCAGTTTATAGTTAACTGAGCCTCTAATGTGGTGCCTTCTTATATATTTCTCTTCACCTGATCCAGATTCTGTCCAGGCTCTGAAGAATCTGATTTCGGCAAAGCTGCTTTTACAAGAGTGGAGTAGTACACTTTATCATTAACCTTCTTGGTCCTATCTTTACTAGGCTCTTCAACTTCATCAATATATGCTACCCGAAGAGATGGATATCTGGTTGAGAAACAGAACATTAGGAGATATTGGTTCTACTAGACATACAGTTTTACACTTCTGATGCTTACGTGGTCATGAGTCTCAATATATCTTGTGCTCGAGGATCTCCAGACCGTTTTTGAATCCCGTATAATTGGCAGGACACGACATAAGTAAACTTCATATCAGCTACTGCTTGACATTGTGTCCACAGGGACCTCTCTCCCTTCATTTGATCTTCATTCAGTTCAATGGCCTTGTAACCTTCCATTAAATCTGTTTAAATGGAAAGGAATAGCCACTTAGATTACATAATAAACCGTTGCAAGTGCATGAAGTGCAGACTGATTTTTATACAAGGTTTTAATTCAAATAAGTGCATGCAGAAGATTTACCATCATCCTTAGCCATATCAAGGAATGCCTGAAGTTCAAGAGCTTTGCGATAATACATCATTCCTCTGACTGCAGCGATTTGAAAAATGCATCAGTCCACAAAAGAAGAAAAGGCAAGNCAACATAGAATGCTTCAGTTCATCGGTACCAGTTTTGGTCAGTGTTTGGCCTCGGTATGACGCCCAAAGACGTAACTGTTCCTCCAATTCATCCCTAAGTTCTTCTTCATTGTAACAGTTGACACGCTCCAAGAAGTTATTCCATTCATCTATGTGATATATGGCAATTCATGTAAGGTTGGAAGAGAATGCAAAATGTGATAAACACCAATAGTTTCAAAGTACAAACCTGGAAAGATTTTCTGCAAGTAAAAGAGAATAGAAACACCATCTTCATTCGGTACTTCTAGCTCAGGCAATGAGAATAGAACCTCCTCCGTGTAATATGGAGTCAGAACACTTCAGAATTAACAGCGTTCAAGTCAGTAAAAAGAAAATGATTATTAGGATTTCCAAGTTCAGTGTCTCGCCGTGAGCATGAAGTCCAATCGGGGAAACAGACAAATGTTGATATGGTCAATGAGCTACTGAAAAGATAAAACGGGCCCTAAAGGTAAAACTGCCGAGATTTACAAGGGTAGGTCATAACCAAAAATATCTTCCAAATGGTACCGCCTTTAATAATCTATTGAACACCACAAAATCCAGCCCAACAGTTATTGCTTAACTACCATCAAACACAAACGTTGATTGATTCCGAATTCAAGAATTTCCTTAATATCAAACTAATTTAATCAAGAAAACAGTACCCAGTACCCAAAATTTATATGCCAACAGAATGTTATTCACCTAGTGTAGTTCAAGCTTTCGAGAATGATGTCACAGTTTTTGCCCATCCAAAGCTCATCTAAAACTGAACACTAGTTAATTCCCCTTACTTAGCCCATCATAGCACCTTCAAGCACATTCTTTGGGCCTAGAACGCATCTAACAAGGATGCATCTTTTGCTCAATGTATCTCCATTTTCTTTGGCATAAAAGTCATAGCAGACTAAAAACTATAATAAGATAAAATAAATGTAAAGGGCACATGCTGACCCTACCTACTTTACCACTTATGAATGGCCAAATCACATCTACAGTACCGTGCAGAAATAAAATGAAGTGAAAGAGATCAGCACAAACAACTCACGAGAAAGAAAGCATGTTGCGGACTTTAGGAGCTGAAGGCATGTCCATAAACAAGGAATTAGAAAAAAATGAAATGCGCCTTCTGGCTTCTAAGTTTGATGGCACATCCATGGCAGATTCCTTCACTGTCAGCAACAAGTACAACCTCTTGATCTGTGTGAAGGGCAAAATCACATGTTAAGCAATAAAAATGTTAAAAGAATTATCAGTGAAAGCAAGTCCAATGTACATGCCTTCTCTTTCCAAGCTTCAGTTTCAGGAGCTGGAAATTTTATGGCACCAGCTGATGCAAACAACTGATACTGTTGATCAAGAGGGACCATTCCTTCATTACCCGCTCCGCCATGAATTGAGTCCAACAAACTGTTCAAAGGAAAAATACTGAAATAAGAACCTATCAAGGCCTAAAATTTGGTAATTGCTTAATGAAAGAAACATTACTTGGATACATGGTCTTCCAGCATTATATCTCGAGTCACAACTTCCAACATGTCCTGGAAAAGAATGACAACTTGATCCCTATCCTCTGGCTTATTCTCCAGCTGCAAAAGAGGACCAATTCAACATCAAATTCACACATCAACAAAATCAGAAAAAGAACATTTTAGCCATAGACATAGTAGCAGCGCACTACTGAAACAAACTTACCAAGTATTTTACAAGCTTGACAAAGAGATCATACAAACTTGGAAGAGCATTCAGCCTGTATTCAGTCAATAGATTGTCCTCCTCTATATGTTTGTCAACTTCAGAAAATATATACTCAATCACCCTGTGAAATTTCATAAGATGATTAAACAATGAGGAAGATGAGCAGGGGCTCAAACTACAAGCAAAAATATACGTACTCTTTCTCTCGGTTTCCACGAACTAGTAATTTAACAATATTCCGGAACGAAGCATAGCACTCGCAGACAGCAGAATACATATAATCATCTGACTTGATCCGCTTTTTGAGTTCGCTGTCCTTGCCATTGCTGTCTTTAGCCATATCCACAGCTATTGGGATCTATATTTATTAACAAAACCAGTTACCAAGAGAAAAGTATGACCACTGACCACTACTAATCAAACACTGTTGTGATTCAGAGACGGAAAATAAATCAAATATTGTGTATTTAATCATCATATAACCTTTATCCTCCATCAACACATTGATTTTCTTAAGAATATTTGATTTTCACACCTTAAAACTGTTAGAAATAGAATGTGAATATTTTAGCTCCAGTTCTGGTTAGCATAAGTAGAGGATACTTGATTTCAAATCTCTAGATTAGTTTTATTCTATTGTTTATATACACAGAAATTATTCTAATGCACCTTTCATTATTCTAATACACAGAAATTCAATTACTTAATCTACTTCTTATCACAAAAACAATATATAGTTTAATTGAACAAAGGTCTAAGTACTTTGAAGATGTTTGTCCATAACAATGCCACATTAGATGCCGATTCTCTCATTGATCTTGACACCCGGGGAAAGAAAAAAATAGCCCCACATGCCATATTTTATAGATAATCCTTTGAACAAAATCAACAATAATGTTCAATGACATAGATCAGGTTGGTTTGCTGGGCATGCCTAAGACATAAGGAAAAACTAAACTTCTGCATGGTGGGAATGAATCTAATAGAAGGGAATAAATTATTAAATAGAAACCTTGCTGGCGAGCAAAAATGGAGGCCACTGCATCAGCTCCAAATCACGATCAGCCCAATATGGAACAAGCAACAGATCCATTTCCCTGTTAACCACGTAAGTCAAGCAACCAATCAACAAATGCCATATATGTCTCATCCTTAATCCTTTTTTGTACATAAATTGATAATGAGAAAGAAATACAAAGTCAATGTTGTCTGGTTCACAGATTTAGTCCAAAGATCACCTATTACTTATAAGATCCTCCTCTCTAAAACTTGTAATTATTTTGTTCCACAACTGAGCAAACCTTGCAGCTTCTTTTTCCTTACTAGAAGGTATCTGAGACCAATAGGCGACCAGATAAAGTCAATTGCACAACTAGTTAATATTTTAGTAAAATTAAATTAAGAGAACTAATAAAAATATTCTACCACATCAAACTTGCGTGAGAATGTGGCTTTCAGTCCTTTCTTTTTAGTTGCCTCAGCCTTCTCCTCGGGGATTAAACAGGCATTGAAAGCACCAGGTAAAGATTGAAACCGGGATCTAAGCATTCCTAATGTACGTATCTGGAATAGAAAATGATTGCAGGTCAAGCCCCAAAGATATAAATTGTCAATCTTAAAGCATAACCTCACACTGAAAAACTGTT
The DNA here is from genome assembly GCA_008636005.1 of Striga asiatica. Classification (NCBI taxonomy): domain Eukaryota; kingdom Viridiplantae; phylum Streptophyta; class Magnoliopsida; order Lamiales; family Orobanchaceae; genus Striga; species Striga asiatica. Next base: position 5,566,512 of record BKCP01000001.1, read on the forward strand.
CACTCAAGCTTCGATTTCAGAGTAAATATCTTCACCAAATTCATACAATTACTGACATCAGAATGCAATGAACTAACAATAGAAATATTCATTTTCCAAGTGAAATAGTAACACAATGCCCAAATTCTTTAGTATTTTCTGGCAGACTGGCACAATCATATTGTTTTATTTCTGGTGATATTACTATATTTCACGCAATTTACACTGACAAAACTTTTCTTTTCCAGAGTGGTAATAAATATAAGTTACTGATATGCAGCAGCAGCAAGCAACACATAATGCTTTATTAATATATTTACGTATGCTCATTGTCTCTTTCATATCCAAAAAATGAACAAGGGTTATGTTCGGCTAGGAGACTAGCCATTCCTCAACAAAGTACACGTATACACTAACTCAACACTGTTGACAATTTGCAAAAGATTATTCAATTAAAGTTGGTATTCACTGAACTATTGCTGAAGAAAGATTCTTCTGACCTCTCCAAGGCGACGGAATGCGCCATATATACCTCCAAACAATGTAGAGAAAATGGCATACCAGATCTGTGTATCCATGAAATAAACCTGAAACGAAAGAGTTCATAAATTCCTGTTTCCAAACAGAGTGGAGAAATAATGAAATGCTATACAGACTGCTGCAGGTATAGCATTGAAATGTAAAATATGATACTGAAAGCAACGCATGATCCATACAAGAATAACTGGCGCCCATAGTGCAATTACGACACCGATGTTGTTTTTAGCTGCAAATACAATGAAGAAATTCAATAATTGGTCAGCAAAATCAGTGTCGATATCCATGTCCAAGAGCTGCTCTGTTTGTTCTTGTATGGCCACATGAAATAACTTAGCTCAGGATAAAAAATCCATTTGAGTACCTCGGGGGAAAAACTCATGCCACTGATAGTTTGATATATGAATTCCCATTATAGTTTGTGTGGGATTCACAAGAGGCTTGATCTGAAATGAAAGTCTTGGTGAATGATATTAGTATTCATATCATCATGGTGACGGAATACAAGAAAATAAATCAGCACAGTAACACAACCCAAACAGTATAAGAACCTCCCCGAATGCCGTAAAAATGATCTCTAAAATCAGTCAATGAAATGAGCTAAGAGCCTTAACCGTGAATCAGTGGGAAGAAATGAGAGAAATAAATTAGAAGACAAAAATCTCAGCATGAAAAGCATGAATACAATTGGCTCAACCAATACATAAAGATAATAAATTCATCATAGAGCAATAAAAATGGAATTAGGCACGCACCTCGATATAAAAGCTGCATGCCAACTTTGTAGTGAGAAGCAGCACCCAGAATAATGTATACCTGAGAATTTGAATCAATAATTAAGCGTCATGAGTTAAAATTTTGTCAACAATAAAGTTCTGCTGGTGAGGCCTTACTTGAAGAGTGAAAATGTGCTCTCATGCATTCCCCTTCCTACATAGAGTCGGGGCTGCAAGGTATCAAGTGAGAAACATAGTTTACCAACTAGAATTCAACTGATACAGAAAATGGCTTATACGCAAAAAAAATTGTTATATTACCTGTGACCACCACATCATTAGCATCACAATTCTGTAGTTGGAACTCTCAAGGAACCGACGAATGAAGGGGAAGAGGAAGAGAATCACAGCAAGCATATTTGGTGACAAGTAGATAACAACAGCTAGGATAAACAACGAAGGAGCACTTGAGCTATTTCCAAACCAGCTTTTGATAGTTTGAGCAAATCCAGGAGGATTCTCCCATGTGTACGCATAAGTAACAGGGAGGATAATCACCCATGAAGCAGCAGAAACAACCTTCAGTATGTACCGTAGTTTGACGTGGAAGGACATGGTCCGTCTTGCTTTCCAGCTCAAAATTACATCAAGTATGGCTGTAAATATATAGTTGAATTGATATCACAGTAAGCAGAGTACAACTTTTGGCATGAATATATATATATATATATATATATATAGAGAGAGAGAGTTGAATATATATATATATATATATATATATATATATATATATATTCAGTAAGAGTACATGACTAGACATCATAAGCATATAGCATAGATCTAGTGCACCATCAAGAACATGACCAAAACCAAAGAGGGCGAGCACACCATAAGAGGGCGAGTCTAGGTGTACCTAAGTGAGATTTCATCCCAAAACCAATTGGTGATGGGAGGAGTAGTCCACTAGGCTTATAAACTAGGTCCATTTACCCTATCGAATCAATGTGGGATAACTCACAAATGATATTCCAACACGAGCCCTCACTTGTGAGTCCTTCATAGGCCCAAGTCCCAAATAGATTAAATCATCGCAGGTCCTAGATCAGACCCGCTTTGATACCATGTAAGTGTTATACATTTGGGGAAAGGTGCGATCCCACAAGAGTGACGCGCACCATAAAATGATGAGCCTAGATGCACCTAAGTGAAGTTCCATCCCAAAACCAATAGGTAATGGGAAGAGTAGTTCACTAGGCTTATAAACTAGGTCAATTTACCCTATAAAATCAATGTGACAACTCACAAGTGATATTCCAATAGAAAACACCAAAGGTTATTTAATATTTTCCATTTCAACACTAAAACTTTCAGTAATTAGAAAACTTGGCCAATTCAAATATCAAAATCAGAATATTGATTACTATCAGATTTATAGAATTGGGTGCGGCCCCACACAGGTGAAGAGCACCATAAGAGGGTGAGCCTAGGTGCACCTCAGTGAGATTCCATCTCAAAACCAATTGGTAATGGGAGTAGTAGTAGCCCACTAGGCATATAAGCTAGGCTATTTTCCTATATAATCAATGTGAGATAACTCACAAGTGATATTCCAACAATTACCATTATCATTGTCTTGCTTTCAATTACGAAAGCACCTTCAGTTATTGATAAATAGGCCTGTGTAGACCTCATCCCTAAAAGCTAGTTAAGGTGCCTATGCCACACTTCTACACAATAACAGCCCAATATCTAATCCATGTGGGACAAACATAACTTCTAATCCATGTGGGACAAACATAACTTCTAACAGTAAACATAAGAGATAAGATTATCCCCGTCGACTTTCAGAATGCATAAGCTAGATCCATATGCTAACAGCCTAAGAAGAGGCTTCGAAGACAAAAGTAGACCATTTCATATGCTATTGCAATGGAAAGGAAGATGTCAAAATACCTTGCCCAAGTTTCAAAATTGCAGCAGTTATGAAGATGCTCAGTACTTTCTTGAAAACATCAGCATCAAAAATCCCACTTGGCTGCCCCGTACCATTCCAGGCAATAATAATCATAGCCTTGATAGACAACACAATTCCCATAGATAAAAACATGAGTAATTTCTCAAAATAGCAATTGGTGCTAGTAACATGAGAGAAATTTAAGAAATAAAACCTGCAGGCACAATATAAAGAAACTCCACATTCTGTTGAAGCTTCTAAAGATATGCCAATATGATCGTATTTCAACAAAATCAACTTTCCCCACCCATCGATCTCTCCCAGGTCTAGTTTCCTGAGGTAACAGACAATAACATGCATTCATAATACAAACTACAGATAATCATATTGCAGGAAATCCATCGGAAAACATGCTAAATGTGCTTATATAAAAGAGATTATGAGTAAACTTAACCATTCAAAATAAGGTACATGAGAACTTGGTGAAAAAATAATGAATGACAAGAGATCGAGCATGTAAAGTTTTCCTAAACATAGAAAGCTGATCCAGGACCACAGTTTCTCTTGTATTTGTCATGGATTACGTACAGTTTAACAAGGCACAAGTACAATTAGCAGTGGTCTAAAGACCTGGAAAGCCTAGGACCAAGTTCACTTAGTCTAAGAGCTGGTGAAAGTCTGACTTTTGGGTCACATTGACAGCGCCATAATCTAAACTTACTAGGGAAATCATATTTTCTATACAAGATAATATAACTCAGAAATATTCACTAAATCACTGGGATTTTCCAGATCCAGACTCTCCCTTATTGGTCATGCACGTTGGAGTTGCATCGTTAGCAACTTCCCACTATACCCTTTCCTTCTTTCTCTTCGTTCACATCTTTCCTTCCTACTCCTAGGATTCACACATGTTCTCACTCTGAGCCACAGATAATTTGATTGTTCTCCCATAAAAATTAAAGCAATAGAGAAGATTTCTACCTTGGGATTCAATTTGCCAATGTCAGTGTTAAATTTAAGAATTCTCAATAATGGTAAATTGTGCATGTCCAAATGGCTTCAGGTATCATATACCACAACACAAAGGTCATGACTATGTTCCATGGACGAAGAAGAAGCATTAGGAAGAGAGAGATGAATCGGTAAAACCATGTACAAGCGAGGCATGAAGAAGTCCATCGAAGCAGCAAAAAAACAGATTGTTCATCATTAGTGCAATTGAATTTTCAGATCTATGTTCTATCTCCCATCTCCAAAGTTCATTCCGATACATGTCCAAAACAAGATGAGAAATTCTAATGCGATACTCACCCCATTATTTTCACTCTGTAGCTGATCCACAGGCTTACAGAAAAAATCAGCATCAGCACGCATTGGCCATCCCAAACGAAAACAATCTACAGACCTGCATATATAAATGACAAGTAAATACCTTTATAAATGAACATGTATGTATCCTAATAGTAAAAATTTTATTACCAGAAGTACTCATTCAAATCATCATAATTTCTCCATTGAGAATGTTTTGATTTGACCTTTTTGCTTCTCGCTGCTTCCTGAAATTATTAATTGTTAAATTAGGGTAAGAGTAAAAAAAATATCACTTTAAGTGTGATAACAATGATTTGAAAATTAATCCAGCTGTTCCAGGTTGTACCCGAGCAATGACTTCATAAATTGGAGTGACAACTTTCTTCAGGAAAGCCTCTTCGTCTCCTCCATAGGCGGGTTTCACGTTTTCACCAGTCATTGGACTTACATTTCCAGCGAGCATACCATAAAGTTCAAAAGCCATCTGAAATTATAATACCCAAAAATATTAACTATAACCCAGTTAATAATAAATTTCATTCAGATATTAAGATGATCCGCCAAACCTTAAAAAAATAAGAAAGAAATAAATATCAGCAATAAGTACTTCAGATTAATTCCTGTCCGACTGTAAACGAAAGAAACATCTGAAAGCATACATGGTGATATATGTAGCACAGGCATTCTGGCAGGAATCTAAGATTGGCAGCTTCCCCCCATATAAGAAGATACAGGCCCATATATAATAATTTACGCTGCTGCACTTCCTGCTGGATAGTGGGTAGCCTGAATTCAAGTATAAGTGATAAAATATCAGCAACCATCTACAGGTGTCTCAGTTTCAGTAGCATAGTGACGAGCTATATTACAAAGCCAAACTTTGTAGACGCGGAACTTTAGAATAATCAAGCCACTTTGAGTTAATAGAGTAGACAGAACAGAGAATACCATTATCTTGATGACAGCTTTCTAATGAGAAACGTACCATAGGCTACTTTTTCGATCCAGATATTTGCACCACTTCTTGTAATTTTTGAAAAGCTTCTTCATCACTTCATCTAGAGCACGCTCATCCAACTAAAAACACAAAAACTGGTCATAATGAGTAAATTTGCCACAGGAAAATGAAAAACAAAAATGAACATGAACAAGAAAAGCTGGTGATGTCAANNNNCAGACCAACAATGAAACATAAAATATATTTTGATTCACAATCCTAAGAAATGAAAGAAAAGAACTCCAGATCACACAATTGCATTGATGCAGAATGAACTGTGAGGGAAATGATAGTTACTTTATAGTCCATCACAATTTTTTCATTGACTTCCACGTTATAATTCATTTGAAATGGGTTTTTTCAACACTTTCTACACCATTTTCTCTGTAAATTATTAAAGAGAAAGTGTAGGTGAAGCTACTGGCTTTATCATATTTGAGTTAGTGGAAGCGCAATAATGCAAGTGAACCACAAACCCATATCAGGTGCTGGCGGGAGAATGTTAAGAAATATAAAAATCACCAGAAGACAAACCTTGGGTTGTTGATCTGGTTTTGGAAACTGCCGTATGTGAACATTTGCCAGTAGCAAAATTAAATGTTCCCTTTGATTTGCCACATTGTCTTTCTGCAAATTAATTAACCATAAAAAGCAATTAGGTGAGCTGTGAAATTATATCTGAAATCACGCAATGATAATCACTACTTGAGTCATCCGCTGCATGAAATGCGTAACAGCAAGTTAAAATTATCATCCCAAGATGCAGGACTAGATGTACCGAAATACAAGCTACTTCACCTGAAATCCAAACATAGATTGAAGCCAGTCAAGGATATCCTCATCTTTTTTCTTCTTATAATCCTTTGGCCAAGGAAGACCTCTTGTATTCCGAAGTGCATGCACAGCGGCTTGAATCTGCAAATTACAATGAAGTCCAAGTAAAATATAAAAGTACAATTAATAATAAACAGAAAGTAATTAAACCAAAGTAAACTTCATATTGACCTCTGGATATTTCATTATTGCCTGATTTGCACTGTCAGGATCAAGAGGTAGAATGTTATACGGTACATATATCTCAGTCTTCTCTGCAACTTTATCGTGAGTTTCCAATATCTGTAGAAATTGAATCCCATGAAGCATTTATGATCAAGCAACATGAAATGTATTAAGCATCGCTTCTACTCATGGTTATTTCTCAATGAATTACTTGGATTGTATAGACAAGAAAATAAATGTGATAGTAAATACCATATACCTCACGATCAACTTCCACAGACTGTGTCTGGTTAACCGCTTTTAAAACCTCAAAGAGAACATTAGCTGTTTGGTATGCTTTTGTAAGCTGTGCACTGAAGAAGTCAAGTGTTATTAATGATTAATGTTAAAATTATTTTACAGTAAGTGTGCCCGACAGAAGAAAAAGCGCGGACAATTGATGAAACTTACCGATCAGCTTTATCAGCAGCATTTTGCAATGCTTGGATATATTTTTTGTAATAATGTTGATAAAAGCTTTGCATTTCACGGGCATCACTTTTTTTTACTCTTCCCATCAAGGTGGGATCATTTTCCTGAAAAGGTCAAGTCATAAACAATAATATATCTGGATTCTTGTTATATACAATAAATTTTTCGACAAGAAACTAATAAATTGTGAGAGTGAGAAGTGCTAGATTGCTTCCTTCCAATAATAATACTATCTCTTCATGCAATTAACTGAGACACTCAGATCAATTAACAAATTTCTAGTCTAGATGCAACATATTGGGCAGTCTAAAATACCATGGAGTAAAAAGCAGTTTAAAAAGAATTCAATTCGCAAAACCTACAATAGTTTCACAATGATGTTATCGAAACAAGTCCCAGTTATAAGTACTTGTATTACCCACTTTTTACTGGAGAAATGATAATTGAACAATATTTCAACCTTCATGACATTGAGTGAAGTAGTCTAGAAACTTTCCAGGAAAATCAATGGCTCTCAATGGAAGGGGTGACAGAATATTAAAAGATGAGGATGTGCTTTAAAAATAACAAATAACTACAATAACACAATCAGTAATAGCTGAGCAAAGTCTGATTAGTATACTTTTCATAGATTGTAACATTCTGATATTTTTGCTGGTTTCAAAGCAGGCTTGATATTCTTGTTTATGTGAACTGATAGAATGTTACGCCAGAGATTCTTTCAATCTACAAGATAAAGTGTTCTAATACTTACTCTTTCAAGACGTTGCAAAAGAGCTGTTTTGAACTGACGAACACCACGTCCACTTGAAGTAGGATCCAACCTATGGGCTTTTTCAAAAGCATAGAACCTACCTGCACAAATAAAGATGTTTAGGAATACATCTAGTTTATGAAAAATATATGCATATTGGAGGAACTTTAAAGCAGTTTAAGTTAAATTTCTCAACCAACATGCCGAGATTCACACACAAATACGTAATGATCATGGTAGAATAAAGGCCCACTTTTCCTCACGGACAAAGAATAAATACAGTATGTCAGCCATCTATGTATCCAGAAAATAGAAAGCAACCCCTTGTTTTAAAGACATGACAGAGAAAAATGCACTTGCACACATATAATTTACTTGTAGTTCTAAGTAATAGAACTATTGAATGGGTTAGAAATAAAAAAATTCATAACGTCATAAATGCCAAACATTGTTTATGGTCAAAGTTTGTGTTAATAAAAATTCGCAAGAAACACAGCCTGGTTTTATAGATCATACTGATGTTAGGCCACCAGCCAGGAAATTCAAGCAATTAGACTCTTACCAGCATGAACACAAAGATAATGACTTCTATGTGATTCTTTTTAACTTTTTAGTATTTTCTCTTTAACTAAGTAAATGGCAGGTGCTCAAACGGCTCCAAACGAACACTACAATCTAGTCATCCAGACAAAATATTTAAACTCTTAATCTTGCACCGTATTAACAAGATCAAGCAAACTACTCGTAAAGCCATCAGCACATAGAATCTATGAATATGACCACATAACCACGCACATTGATATCCAATTAATAAAAAATTCAATGCCGATAAAGCTCTTCAAGGCTCAAAAATAGAAATTTCTTAAAAATTTTATTTAGTTTGGCTCGTTAAAGGCTCGAGCACCCTAAAGAGCTCAGCTCGGCTCATCTACAGCCCTAGCCGAGCCGAGCCCGGCTGGTTCACAAAACGAGTTTTAAGCGAGCTCGAGCTCGGCTCATTTATCAAACAAGTCGAGTCAAACTCGAGCCTTAACAAGCCGAGCTCACGAGCGGCTCAATTTGTTTAGCAGTTCTTAGTTACAGATATACAAATTGGAAGTCAAAACTAATAAATAGTTCAATGCTTACAGAGGTAGGCAACACGGGGGTTGCTAGGCTCGACTTCATTGGCAACACGAAGAATGGGGGCAATTTCCACCAGGGATGACGGCACTACTTCACTGTCAAAGATAGACTCCCCGAGATTCCCAACCGTCTGTGTACGCGTGATCCGCCTTTGCAGTTGCGGATTTTGCTGCGAGGGTCCTCCTCGTGAAGTCATTTGTATAACCTTTCCTCACTCAGAAACGATTCTTCTAGGAAGTACAGAACTTATCTACGAACTTCCGTTCTACAGAAGAAAAGATATACATAAGAAATTGAATGTCCTCACAGTTCACAAGGGATGTTACATAACATCACCACTAAATGTGCCGCTGCCAGTTCACATAAACTCCGAAAATATTGATCACAGGATTACCTTTTTCGGCAGCTGAAAATCAAACTTGAAACAAATAAATCTTTCCAGATGCACAAAACCATTAAAAAGGTAAAATTAAAAAAAAAATAAAAAAAAAATTACATATGAAACAAATCTCCGAGTCTCCTGACAGTATGCACTCACATTTGACGATTAATTACGGGTTGATCAAGGAAGAGACTGTAATAGCTAGGTTTCTTATAATCCCTTAACACACAATTAGCCACTTCACCCACCCAGAACAAAGATACCAGTTTAGCAGCACATAATTACCAGCACAGTACCAAACGGCTATATCAGTCCAAAAGATAAAAAATAAAAATCCACCCCAGAAGGTCTGCTGAGCAAAGCAGCAGAATGCATCAGCAGTGACAGATTCCAAGAGAAAAAAAGGAACTGATTCATCATTAGAAGTTTGAACACAATTTACCTCTTGCATTACTTGCTTACTCAGTGCTATGAATCTGGAGCAGTAGAAAGTGGCTGGAAAGCATGAATGTGAGCTGAAAATAACAGTAGAGCAACCCTAGGAGAGAGAAAGGGGGAGATGAAAAGGTATGGGGGTTTGTGGGGGTGCTGTGGCTTCAAGCAGCAGAAAAGCAAGAGAGAGAGAAAGGGAATATGGGAGGCAACGGAAAGTTAATTAAAATTTTGGAGTGTTATCTTGGAGTACTACCATTGGTCTCCGTGCTCCGAGTTTGCCCATTATATCCTTGTATATAATTTCCAAATTTTGAATTTGTCCGTGTGGTTCGAAATTTTACTTGTCATAATTTTAATATATACGTTGGATTAACTAGACTAGGTGTGTTAAATATTTCAATAATATATTAACTATTTTACTTTATTAAAATAATATTTATTTATTTAATTCTATGTTATACTTTCCTTTTAGTTTTATTTTTTTCTATTACATATCTTTACTAAATCAATCATGTTAATTTATTTCACAATCTTTATCTTTAATATTCATATTTTATATATTTAGATGATGAAATAATATAATATTGTTCTTTTGAAAATGATATTTGTTTAAAATCTAATAGATAAGTTGTCAACCTAATAAAAAATGAAAAATGCTCCTTTCCCCGTACTTTTCCCACCGCATGAAATACTCCGTGACGTGTCACTCTAATTTCTCTCATTATTCGGCTAAAATAAAAACAACACCGCTACAGCCCCCGTCCATTCCCCACCGCATAAATTTACTCCATGATGTGTCATCGACGCGTCAGTAGTTTTTCCTTATTGTTCGGTCAACAAAGAAATTTTTTTTATTAAAGTTGTGTTAATAGAAAATTAAAATTTATAACCGTCCGCGCTTCGCGGCCAAAAACGGTTCGGTCGCGCGGATAAAGACTCGCGCGGCCGCGATCGTGGGACGGCAGCGACCGCAATTGGCGGCCGGCCGCGGGCCGCCTCACAGAAGAAAAAAAAATTCTACAAAATATTTTTCGTGTAAATTTTTTTTTAAAAAAAAAAAAACATACCTGTAGATTCCTTAGACTCTTCCCAGAATTTTTTTTTCTTTATTTGAAGGGTAAAAAAAAGATTTAGGAATGCGGTACATAGTAAAAAAGGTGCATAGAAAAGGTGCAGTATTTAGCGATTCAAATTCAAAAAGAATAATTGCCTCGTAAATAACAAGAAGGTTGTTCTTATATAGATCCATCAACGAGCAATGCATAATTTTTTTAATATTTTTTTTTTTCTAATCAAATGTTCGATGCAAAAAAAAAATATTCTAGCGTAATAAAAAATACAACATTTTATAATATATAATTATATATTTTTCAAATAAATAGCATCAAAATTAATACATAAATATTTACGCACGTTAGAAAATGTTTGGTATGCGAATCAAAGACCCGGCCAAATTACAAAAGAACGTAGTAATATACATATATTTTGTTTAGAAACATTTTTTAAATAAAATGTTGAATGAAAAAATAAATTTTAATAATTAATTCAGGTTTGGTAATGAATTAATAAATCAGAATTAATAAATCAACTTATGAACAATTGGTTATTCAAAACTCTATTTCGTAAAGATTGAGATTTTTATAAAAAATCATTTCATAAATATCTTTTGCTTTTTAAATGAACATTTATAAAAGTTATCTCAAGTAACCACATCCATTAAACAATAATTAGGGAATAGTACAACACCCGTGTATTACACGAATGCTTGTTAAAAAATTATTCTTCAATTTTAACATTAAGGAGAAAAATTAATTAAAAATATTATTTACTTTTTTACAAAAAATATATATTATTATATATTTTATAATGACATTTATTACTTGTGCGACTTACATGTGTTATATTTGTAGTAAATTTTATAACTTATATCATATAACTACTTGAAATATAAATATATTAATTGATAAATAATTTTATTTTTCTAACTAATATTAAAAAATAATTTTACTATTGTTATAAAGGTAAATATAATTTATTTATTTTTATACATATAATATGGATGTTAAATCGAAGTTCATCAAGAGATGATTAATTTGATATATCATATATGTAAAAAGTAATAAAAAATACAAAAGTTATTAACTTTTAAAATACATTTACAATTCAATGGTTATAATAAGATATTATATTCAAGTGCAATTAATAAATATAACATGACTATAAATAATCAACATATTTAAGGATAATCCGGACCTAACTATTTTGGGATTGTAATTAAATTTAAATCTACCCAAGCCTAATAATAAAGCATGTAATTTTGCCATATAACCCGAATAATGCGAGCCTGCCACTTAAACTCAGCACATTCTGTATTAATATATAGGTGGATGTAACGAGTCAGATCGGGTTTTGACAAATCCAAACCATATATATGGTATATACCCGCATATATTTTACTCGACCCGAGCCAAACCACTTACCCAATAATTAGCGTTCAAGCTCGGGTCGAGTTTTACCGAACGGGTGATCGAATGCCTGTTGGGTAAACGGGTAGCCGAATCGCAAATTTTGGGTTTACCCGACCACACCTGCTTCAAGTGTAGAATAAATAAAATTATTCAACAATTAATTATAAAATCATTTCTAACAAACTATTACCTTATTTTGAAAATAAATTAATTCTAAAAAAATAATCTACATTATTTTTGAATAAATAATGAGATTTTTTTATAATCCAGTTAATAATACAACATTTTAATAAAAAAATGGCAATGCGATGTATAAAATTTAGTAATAAATATTTAAAATGATGAAAAAGTATATTTTGTTTAAATTTTACTAACATATTATAATGTTTTAATCTTTTCTCAATTCTTAGCTTGGACAAAATAAATGTACTTAGCCACATTGTTTTTGATTTGTTTTTAACTCGTATTAAATCATAATATTTAATATTTATATTCATATATTATACTAACTTAATATTTTACGTTGAATTTGCATGGATGAAAACTATCAGTGTTAGTTTGCAATATTTATAATTAAGCTATTCTTGCAAATTATAATAAATAATATAACTTTTTATTTTTAATATCACATGTCTTGACTACTTTTATATTTATGATAAGCTTAGAATATATATATATATATATATATATATATATGTATGTGTGTGAGAGAGATAAAAAGAGAGTTCAATTAGTTATATGTGTTTGCGGGTTAACGGGTCGGATATTTAGGTTTTCTTGCTATAGCCAAACCACGACCCGGTACGAGGTTGGAGTAGTACAGTTCGACCCGAAATCCGTCATCACGGGTTTTGCCCTATGTAAAATTGTTTGTAACCAGATTCTACGGGTTTTATTGAAATGTCTGGCAATAAGCCTGTTGTTAGTCGGGAACTAACATATAGACATTTATATGTATTCAATTGATATGCATATTTTAAATTGAAATATCATACTTTAAATAACAACATAAATATAAATATGCCATTTTATAGCACAAATATTTATTTTTTTGTTAAAAAAATTGTATGATTATTTGATATGTCTCACACATAACAAAGTTCATACTGGTTGATATGTCTCACAGACTCACACAAAAAATTGCTAGCTCTTAAGCAAAGTACATTTATCAGGAGTCAGCTGTGCTTAAAACTTTTTTGCTTTCACTTGGGTCAATTTGCTTTTGCCAATCACTTTTCATCACATTAGTGGTCGGGTGATGCCTTGAGCATATAAAAGCGCAGGGCTGATGCAAATTGTATAGTTGATAACGTGTTTCTTCAATGCACTTGATCAAAGTGTAAAAAAGAAAACAATTGTTATTCTACGCAACGAAGTAACCAACTTTATAGTGGCGTCTTTAATGATATTCATTAGATAATTGTTGGTTACTTATTAGTCACGCCAAATCTTAATAGAGATAATTTACCATTATGCATGTAATGCAATTTATTTAGACAACGATCCATTCAAAATATTATTTTCTTATAAGTAGTGTACTAAGAATCAATCTAGGCGTTAGGCGACGGTCGACTACCTCCGATTTATATGAATCGATTGAAAAGATCGATCAGGCAACTCGGCGGTGCTAGGCGATTCTCATCGACAAATTTCCAATCATTTTTTATACGAATTACATTATTTTGTTATCATCCTTTCTAATAATAATATATTATTATTATTTGCACTGAGGTATGTGAATTCATTATAAATTGATATAGTTTTATTTTGTAAGTACTGAAAATAAATAAAAGATAAGATATTATCTGTCAAGAATACACCACTCTCATCATCGAGAACACAGTAATGACGAACGAAGATCGCACTTTGAAGCAACTTGCTAATGTCGTACTTCCGCAGCAACCGCTTTGCATAACTTTTCCGGAGATGAATGATACCACGTTCGAGTTGAAGTCCGGGCTAATCCATTTGCTGTCATCGTTCCATGGTCTCGCTGGTGAGGATCCACACAAATATCTGAAGGAGTTTCACATGGTGTGCTCCAGCATGAAACCCATCGGGGTTACCGAAGAGCAAGTCATGCTACGCGATTTTCCAATTTCTTTCAAGGAAGTTGCAAAGGACTGGCTTTATTATTTGTCTTCAGGATCGATCACTACATGGGCGGAATTGGAGAAGATCTTTATCCAGAGGTACTTTCCAGCGATACAAGTCAGTGCTCTACGGAAAGAAATTTGTGGGGTGTGATAGATGCAAGGAGAAACACTGTACGAGTACTGGGAAAGGTTCAAGAGGCTAGTTGCGAGTTGTCCACAGCATCAGATGTCCGGCCAACTATTGATCCAATACTTTTATGAGGGCCTCATGAAGAGGAATATGCTAGATGCGGCTAGTGGCAGTGCACTCATGGATAAAACTCTCACGGCGGCACGAGAGTTAATTGCCAACTTGACAGCTAATTCTCAACAGTTTGGTACTCGTGGTATCTTGCAGAAGCCGGCTCAAGAAGAAGGGACTGAACGTAGAGAGGCTCAAATCAAGGAGTTGACCTCTGTGGTTCGCCAACTTGCTGTAGGACAAGCTTCGAGGGTCCGACCATGCGGTCTATGTGAGATTGTTGATCATACTACGAAGGAGTGTCCACTAACAGCGAACACGACGGAGGCCCATGCCAAGGCAAGTGGGGCGAACAATGGTGTCGGACGCAACTACGACCCATTCTCAAACACTTATAATCCGGGGTGGCAAGAACATCCAAATTTGAGGTGGGGCAACAATAGCAACAATCATTTTGGGGAGCAAGACCCAAGGCAACCCCAAAACTTTCAAATGGGACAAGGCTACCCAAGGTACCAAGGTACGGGGGAGCACAACACTCGTCCTCCGATGAGTGAATCATCTTCAAAGATGAAAGAGTTGATGGAGAGCATGGCGTCCAGCCTTAAGAACTTGGAGGGACAAGTAACCCAATTGTCGGATCACGTGAACCGACTGGAGTTGCAAGTGAACTCCAAATTACCGTCCCAAGCGGAGATTAATCCGAGAAATGTCAGTGCCATCAGATTAAGAAGTGGGAAGGAGCTCTCAACCCCCGAGGGTCCTATTCCATCGAAGGAAGATGCGGTCGAGAAAGAAGATGGCGAGAATACACAAAATTATGTTGTTATTGCCCCCTGATAGTAGTACGACTGGAGAAAAAATGAAGGGAAAGGCCATCGAAATCGAGTCGAGGAGCGCTGAACCTTTGCCGTTTTCATCTAGAATCAATGGGCAATAGAAAGACAACGCCAAGAAGCAGGTCTTGAATGTTTTTCAGAAAGGTCGAGGTCAATATTCCCTTAATCGACGCAATAAAGCAAATTTTAAAATATGTGAAGTTTCTAAAGGACTTGTACATGCATAAGAGGCAATTGAAGGGGGACGAGCAGGTGATAATAGGCGAGAATCTTTCAACCTTGTTTCAGAAGAGCTTGCCACAAAAAAGGAGTGATGCAGGTATATTTTTCATTCCTTGCATAATCGAGAATTTAAAAATAGAATGGGCTATGTTAGATTTGGGTGCTTCGATAAATGTCATGTCAACTAGGGTTATTATCCAACTCGCCGATCGTAGTACAACTTTTCCCGACGGTGTTGTTGAGGATATTCTTGTGAAAGTTAATGATCCTGTGTTCCCGGCTGATTTTTATGTGTTGAGCATGGATGATAAGTTCTCAAACTCCACCTCAATTTTATTGGGAAGACCATTTTTGAACACAACCCAAATGAGGATTGATGTCCGACAGGGCACTCTTACGATGAAGTTTGATGGACATGTCATCAAGTTCAATATTTTTTATGTTATAAAATATCTTAATGATTGTGATGACTCCGTCTATATGTTTGATGTTATTGACCCTTTAGCCCAAGAATTTATGGAGATTTTTGGTCGAAATGATGAGTTAGAGGTGGCGATCGCATCGAGCATTGAGTGCGACAATCTGTTATCTCCCCTCTGATAATAAAAGTTGACGAGTCCGATTTTGACGAGTGAGCCAAAGAATTGAAGGAGATCGTTATGACATTGCATGAGCGAGGAGTTGTTCCTCCTAGGTTTGTTTTAAATTTTATTGAATTACCAGAATCTCACAAGAAAATTTTGGCATCTACTGTGCAGGCTCCAGAGCTCGACTTAAAATCCTTGCAGACGCATTTGAAGTACGTGTACTTTGGGAAAATGACACGCTACCCGTGATCATTTCAGCATGTTTAGACGCTGACCAAGAGACATCTTTGTTGAAAGTATTGAAGGATAACAAGCGGGCGATCGGTTGGACGATAGAGAAATTGCGTAGGATCAATCCATCGATTTGTATGCAATATATCTGTTTCGAGGATGGAGCTGGGCCATCCCAGGAGCAACAACGGAGGCTGAACCCATCCATGATGGAGGTGACTAAGAATGAGGTCATCAAGTTTCTCGATGTCGGGGTGATCTATCCTATTTCTAACAGTCGATGGGTAAGTCCGACTCAAGTGGTGTCCGAGAAATCTGGAGTAACTGTGGTTGAAAACCACAATGGTGAGTTAGGTCCTACTAGAGTACAGACCGAGTGGAGAGTTTGTATTGATTACCGTAAGTTGAATATTATACACGTAAGGATCACTTTCCGTTACCGCTTATTGATCAGATGATTGAGAGATTAGCTGATCACTCTTATTACTGTTTTATTAAATGAGTTTTCAGGATATTTTCAAATCCCTATAGTCGCAGAGGAGCAAGAGAAGGCAACGTTCACGTGTCCCTATGGCACGTTTGCCCACCGTCGTATGCCATTTAGATTGTGCAATGCACCGGCCACCTTACCCGAGTTATTAAGGAGTATTCGGTCTTTCCAAACTTGCACCAATCTATGACCAAATACACTGAAGAGTTCCACAAAAGTAGCTCACATAAACTAACAGCAAAATTTTCCATACAAAAAGAACCCATGTAATCCATCTCTCCCGATCACAAAAACACTACATTGGAATGAAATAATACAAAATANCCCTACATTTTCCTAGGTGCCCGTTTCCTCTTCTTTGACTTTCTCTTCCCAGGTTTTTTCGCCTTCTCCTTTAAGGTCTCCGGGGATTTTTTCCGTTTCTTGCCGTGAGGTTCTGGGGAAGCTGCCTCGGGCCCACTGTCTTCTTCGTCTACACCGCCACTAAACAGATAGTCTTCATCATCGGAGCTGAGTACAAAATCTTCAATGATGTCCTCGTCTGCACTCGCCACCTCCAAGGGCTCAATATTTTTCTTCTTCATCTTCTTATTCTCCACATTTTCCTTGTGCTTATTCCTAACCCGCCCGAAAGTTATTAGTGTTAAAATGTAGGAATAACCATCAAATGTGAGAATGAGAGCCTGTTTCATTTTTGTATTATAGAGATACACTTCCAAAATTACTCAATAATAATAATAATAACACTTGTCAGATTCAGTCTACACTTCTCCTAATAAGAAGAAATTTCCAAAAGACCCCCTCACAGTTATCCCTCAATATCAAATTCACCTTTTATTTCCTTTCTTAAAATAATAAAATGAATTCTACTTCTCTACATTTTCATGTAAAACCCAAACCGTAGGGGTAGTGCGTTTAATTTATCCCTTGCAATAATGAACCAACTGTTCGTGCATAGACATAATCAACAGCACGTGTTTATAACAAAAATGTGTGTGTGTGTGTGTGTGTGCGTGCTAGAGAGAGTTACTTGGTATTCTGCCCGGGTAGCAAAAGACTAGCACTTTCTTCATCTTCAGAATCGTCATCTTCATCGTCTTCATCATCACTAGTCTTGTTTCCGAATTTGGAAGCACGGTCTCCAACACGAACACTGAACAGAAATACACATCCCTCATAAGCATCCCAACAAAGGAAATTGAAATTTAATCTCAAATCACAAAGGAGTAAAACAAAATAACTTGAATATGAGATCAACCTGGATTCCATTAGTGCCTTATTTCTATCTTGTGCTCTCTGGCGTAGAGTGGCAACATAACTGGACAGAGGGCTAATTCCCAACTTCTTCTCGTCCTGTATGCATGGGGTAACCGATAAATAAGCTGGATGCCACAACTCACACTTTTTTAAAAGAAGATTAATGTATCAAGCTACTTACTCTTTCAACTGTATCACCTAAAAGCACATAAATATTGAAAATAACTAAAGGAAATACTTGCTATTTTAAATATATAACTGTTTTTTTCCTTTTCTTGGTCCGACATGAATTAAGCTTGACCAAAATTGAGTACAAATACTCCACATTGTGAGGATTTGGATAATCGTAGAGCAGGGTTATACATACAGGTTGAGTCTCTTTGTGTGGTTCACATTACGAGGAACAGCTAGAAATAAGATTAAAATAAAAATATTGTATATTTAGGATAAAAAGCATCAAAATGAATGTCCAAACCTCGAGGAAAGTCTCAGCTGCAGGGTCATTCGGCAAGAAAGAAACTGTTGTCCGCTTCTTATTTATAAATTCAGAGTTGGCTTCGATCTACGCCATTGAGACAGTAGGTGAAATCAGCAGAAGTTTTATAACATCAATAAAACAGATATGTTTCTGAGTATGTAGATTAGTGCGTGAGTTTTAGGTTTCATCTTATTAGTGAATGCAAAAAACAAAAGACAAGGCCAACAACTGTCATGAGATAAACCTGACGAATGAGATGCCTCATTTCTTTGCGAAACCTATCGACCTTTGTAGATTTGCAGAAGTTACGCAGTCGAACACCAGGAACAAATGAAAACTCCAAGAAAGCAATAGAGTAACTCCACTGAGCAAGATGCTCAGCAAGCTCCTCAACCACGGATAAAACACAAGCCTCCTGAAATGCTCTTGTTTTCAAAGTTGTTTTGCTAACCTGTTGGAACACTTGCATATTCAATATTGAATAATATAAGATATATACATATATAATTACGAATGAAGAACCATTTTTGAGAGTACCTTAAGGATAGAAAACAAATCAACAGATTTGCCTAATCCTCCAGTGGGGGGCCTATGCAATTCTTTTATCTCGAGCATGTCCAAGAGAACCAGAGAAACAGGAATATATGTACCAGTTGAAGCACTTATACGGTTGAGCATTCTCACACATCGCAATCTAAGGGGAAAATAACAAGCAGATGGAAGTAAACGAGCTACTCCTGTGATAATCTGTGCCAATGGGTAAGTGAGTGGCTTCAAATCAGCTTCTTCGCT
This sequence comes from Striga asiatica, assembly GCA_008636005.1. Taxonomy (NCBI): domain Eukaryota; kingdom Viridiplantae; phylum Streptophyta; class Magnoliopsida; order Lamiales; family Orobanchaceae; genus Striga; species Striga asiatica. The sequence goes on from BKCP01000001.1 coordinate 5,585,876, forward strand.
ATATGCACAAACAACTCCAGTCCATAGCTCCAGGCAGTTAATGTACTTCCACTGGTAGACCTTTCTATATGTTTCCTGTGGGAAGAAGGATAAAACTGAATAAAAGGAAACAGTCTGAAATATACATGACCTTGAAAAGAAAACTTCTCTTAATTATTGTCCAGTAAAATACCGAAACTAAGTAGCTAGAAGCAATTTATCTTTTAGCCTTAAGCCATGAATCCATGTCTCAAATCTTCCGAATCATATCAAAGTTTATAGTTACAACATATTAAGGGAAATGAAGGTCAGACCAACAAATAATATTTGGAAACTACCAAGTTTAAGAACATAGAACTCCAACATTAATGCAAGAACAAGAAAATAAAATCAATATACAATTAAAAATTGTAGTGTTATCTTGCACCATACCTTTTTTTTAGAACTCGAAGGAGCTTCCTTCCCCTTCTCTTTTTTAGAACCAGAAGGTTCATTATTCCCCTTGTTTTTCAATTTCTTCTTTTGTGTGGAACACGAAAGTGTTTCCTTCAATATCATTGCTAGCTGCCGGATGTAAACAAAGGCATGCTGATAAGCAGACGAAGTGTCAATCCGAAGGAGCTCGGTAAAGCAATTTCCAAGAAATTGGATGTGCTGTAATTTTGTTGTATTAATGAAGTGGCAGTTCAAGACATAAGCCTTGTACATTCCTTTCACGCAGTCATCCAAGCAGTCAGAACCAAGTCGCACACAACAATCTCTTAAGAACAAGAAGGAGACAAGTGGCAGTGCACCAGTTCCTGTACCCCAGAAATGCAACGCAACCTGAAAATAAAACAAAGATAATGTTAAAACATGTGGTTAGAAAACGATATTGGCATCACCAAGGAATATTACGAGTTTAAATTATGGAATATAAATCTGCCACCTAATAAAGACATCAGAACAAAATCTACACAAGGAATGTAACTAAAACTAGAAACACAAAATTCACATATTTCATGTAATAGTTGATGATTGTGAGACGTCAAACTCATTATAACACAAAAAAATAAAATCTTTGTAACCCAATAATCAATCATAAATAATCACCAAACAAAACCCTCTAAAAACCCACTGAACAGCCAACTACTCCACAACCACAAGCCAAACACATACCTTGATATACTTCCTCAAGAGGGCCGGAAAAGCAGCTAGAAACAGAGCTGAGTACTTCAGGCGCCTCAGCACGAATGCAATCATCTCACTATCTGTCATCTGATTCAGCACATGCAAAGCATTCCCAAGGTACGACTTCACCAGGTGATTATAATTCTTCCACGGCCTACTCGTCATCACATCTACCATCATCTCCCGTTTCCCACCGGAAGGCGGCAGTCTCAGCAGTCCTCGAAGTATCCCATCCATCTCATTCAGGACAAAAACCATAATCTTGTTGAAAACGGCACTCGACATGGTGCTGAATCTGGCTGCCACGTCATCACCCTGTTCGTCGTCCCCATAATGGCACGCACTGCGAAAGGCCCTCATCAGAGACCGGACAGCGCCCAATTTGGACCCACTGTGAATCGCCTCACACCACGAGTCCACCATCTCGCTGGTTATCACGTTTCTGGTGAGCTTGCCGGCCTCCGGTGGCTCGCCATCACTTTGCCCGTCATCGTCAGCGTCGGTTTCTTCTTTTTCCTCATCCTCGTTTTCCGGGTCGGTTTGAGCATTGTCCTGAAGTGAATTTATTATTTATGTATATGAAACAAATTGTGTGGATAATTATCAACTTTTTGTGCTTCATTACTTACGTCCAGGTCGTCTTCATCGAATTCGAGCAGTTCCTTGTCGTGTTCTTTCAAGAATTCGTAGAACTCCGGGTCCTGTGTGTAGCAGTACAGACAGTCAAACATATGTACAATGCCTAATCATCTAAAGAACCTCAAAGAAAATTAACAGAGCCATTAATGAAGTAATAAAATAGGGCTAGCACAATTAGGGATTGTTGAGGACGAAATTTCAGGTAATCAAAGGTGCAATGCAGTAAAAGCGGAAATAATGCCATAGATGGAACCTTCTCTTGAAGCTTTTTCAAGGTGCCAATGTGTTCTTGAGCTTCTTTCAGCTCCATCCCATTGCTCTCCTTCACTTCTTTTTCCTCTTTTGATTTCTTGGCTGCTCAAATCAAATTCAATTCAGGTATTAAAGCAACGATTGGAGACATTTTGTTCAAAAATTATTTTGAGGAAATACCTTCCCTCAACAGTGAAATGATTAATAATCATAATAAATTAAAAGCGGAATGAGACCTTTGCTCTTGGAACCCATCGGAGGAGAAGCTGGTCGACCAGGGAGCTGAATGCAAAACCCTATTTTACATTTTTGTTGGGGGTTTATTGTTGTCCGGGTCGGGTTAGATTTTCGAGCTTGGGCTCGGTCTACAGTTCCGTTGGAATTTAGGATGGGTTTTTTTCGTGGGCCGATATAGGGTTTGCTTTTGTATTCCATAATGATATAAAAGATAAAATAAAGTTTGGTATGAGAGCATGTGATCAAAATTTTATTACTTTACATATCACGTTACTTTCAAAATTAACTAATATTTGACCATGTGCATTTGCACAAATATAAATAAATTATTATAAGTTATTTATATATATTTAATATTAAAATTATAAATTAGATAATAGTATTAAATTTTAAACAAAGAGTATTATAAATTATATTTATATTTATAATATTAAATTTTTTAAATATATTGCAGGACCATTTTACGAGAGTAATGAAGAGCTTTATTTCATTATTGCAGGACCAACTCATGCTACGTCATCTGTATCCTTATTTCAACTAGTACGTAACCCGTGCGATGCACGGGCTGAATAGGGAATATTATAAGTTAAAGTGTTTTAATAGATAAAGTGTTATAATACGTAGAGAAATTGTTCATCACCAAAAATATATATTATTAAATACATCATTGTATACGTCGTTCCAATGGACTAATATTTTAAGCCCATTCTAAAAGTTACACGCGAAACAACATAATTGGTCGTGACTAAAAATAAATTTCTTTACAAACATGAAAATGCGCGACAGTGACTCTTGTTTATGGTCATGGTATACGAAACCATAAGTGGAAACTGTCGCCGGTGGAACTTAAATGCAACCCTAAGATCGGAAGGAGTTATGTTCTTTCTAAGAATCAACACCTTTTTGTCAGCTTGATGTCCTATCAATATCTTGCATTCGAGCACATGAGTGGAGAGTTTGGTCATATCTAATTGTGTCCCATTGCACAATTCCAAAGAATAGTCCATGTTCTGGAAATTATCTAATCTACACACATATAAGTTTTTATTAATGATAGTGTGATGTTAAATAATATTAAATAATAACTCAAAAATTTGATATTATTTATTACTAATATGAGTTAAATAATTAACTAATTACAACTCTATAAAATGCGAATGGAACGGTGGAATAATTTTTGGAATCTATAAAATGCGAATTTATTTGATTTTTTAGGGTTTGCTCATAACTCACTTTTGTATTCTCACCATTACCTCATAAATTTGAAAAACAATTCACATTTTTTATATCGAATAGATTAGCTTTGACTATAGTTGGCAACAGATTTGCGATTTTATTGCCCACACGGTTTAAGTAAATATATAGCATATTTTATAAAAATACGTCCAATAGGAAACCAATTGATTTTTATAACTCATAATAAGATTTTCTAATTAGCATGTTTACAATTTGATTCTACATAGAATATTAAATGAAAAGAATATTTTGAATATATTTTTTATAAGCCTTATTACTTATTAATAATATATTTAATTGTTAGAATAAAAATCACATCTATTAGATCATGCTCATAAGCTGTTTATACTTATTTAAAGATAAATGCATGCTTTTTGAATAATAATTATAATTAAAGATGAGGACAAACAATGTTTATTAATAATTATAAATTAAGATGTGAATAAATAGTATTACATAATAACTATAAATTAAAAATTTGAGGTTACATGTGATATAATGTACTTATCTTATGTAAAAAAAAAAACATAAAAAATATATGTTTAAAATATAAATCACGCTGTCACATGTCTAGATCGCAAGAACTCGTAAGATCTAACTCTTGCCTAGAGAAAAATACATGTGCATTCAATTGCCTATGAATCTAGTGCACTAATTTCATATGAAAATACATAAATATGATCAAAATTGTGCCTTTCACGTTTTCCTTCATATACATAAAAAATGATGAGATCCATTAGGAGCCAACAAAATAGACATTGAGAAACTAAAGACTACAACTACATTGTTCATAGATATCAATACATATATGTATTCCACATAAAACTAAATATGATATTAGCATAAGAGATAAAGACATCATGTCAACTAATAAAATAGGTAACTAAAAAAAAGTGTGTATGCATTTATTTGTAAGAAATTATGGCTAAAATAGCCTAACAACAACATTTGTGTTCTGTCAACTAACAAAATAGATAACTAAGGAAAAAATGAAGGAAATGAGTGAATTTTATATTTTAGTCATGAAATCCTTACCGAAACAGAGCAAGTACATATATGTAGGAGGATTGAAACTCCCAGTTGATACCAAAACGACATAAAGCTTCCCCCTGAATGAGTGAAAAGGACCTAAATGTTTCAAATGAATCTCATAAATAAAAGGACATTAAGTGAATTAAAGAGAATTAAAATTCATGACAAGCCAAAAGATGAATTTAAGGAGATATAAAAGGGGAAAAATGAAAAACTTAATGCAACGCTTACTTGCTCCTGAACTTGATAAACCATCTTTATTGATACAATTCAATGAAAAATTATTCAATGGCAACTCTACATCTACAACACCCACATAAGCACATCGAGAATTTTAAGCAAAGCCAAAATCTTGATAATCTTTTCATGCTTTTGCTTGGCTGTAATCTTACAAAACCTGTTAAAACCCACATATTCTTTTTTTGTTTTTGGTCTGCATGATTGTTGAAGATGATGGTTAATTTGTTACTAAGATAAAGACTTTATTGTTCCTTTTTTGATGAATTTCACATGTTTGAATATATATTAAAATCAAACATGTGAATTACATTCGATTCTAATATATATATAAAGGCAGTAAGAGCAAAAGTTAGTTACCTATTCCATGCTGCCTATGATAGTCAAACATCAAAGTCTCAGCAATTCTTTTTCCCTCATCAATCATCATAACAGCTCCTAACACCTGCAGGGCCACAATAAATATAACGATATTAAAAAGAAAAAAAAAAAGAGAAGGATAAAAACACAAAGAAAGTCAACCATGTAAAGTGTATTTTACACAGAAAATTTGATATAAATTACCAGCCAACAAAAGCTAAAATGCCATAATAATATATACCAATAGGGTTCACATTTCCCGAGTAGGTTTCTTCCTGAGGATGCCCAAGAGGGTCACCATAAACCTCTGATGTTGATGTCAGCAAAATCCTTTTCAAACATTACAAAGTGAATTCATGGATACAATGGAAAGAATACTATGAAAGTAAATTGATCATGTAATGGAACTTCCAAACCTTGCTCCTACTCTTTTGGCAAGCCCTTGCATGTTTAGAGTCCCAATTACGTTAGTCTTTCTGGTCTGTAGAGTAACATCCCAAGGCAAAAGACAATAAATCAATACCTTCCAGAAAAAGGAATAGCTGGTGCTTGTGTTCTGCTAGGACTGGAACCTAGACCAAGGCTGTTCTTTGTAGTCTGTTTAGAGTAGAGTAATAGAAGCAATAAAGGATATCAGGACAATGGTAAATTGGTAATTGATTGCTAACTTATACTGACTATCACTAAGGCCTTCATATCATCTTGATTTAAGGTTAGGGGAAGCAAATATACTCAGTGCAGATAGGAGTCTTGTAGTAAGCAAGGAATAAGATTTTTGCCAAAACCTATTCAGTGCTCAAGATCCTATTTGATTCAAATTAGTTTCTGAGGTAAACATTTCATAAATAAAATTTTCAACATGAATGTTTTCAGGAGGTCTCACATTTCCAAAAGTTACGCCAATAATATCATCACTCTTCTCTAGTTTTGCAGCGGATAGGTCAATCAGTTTATCAATACTCTGCATAGTTTTATAAAGAGACAGTAGTAAGAAGCAGTCACATAAAAACGCATAAAATCACTTATATGCATTTTGATAATAATAATAACTAATCAAATCTTATTTTCATTCAATGCCCAACTCGATCGAGTTCCAAACTTCCAATTCCATTACTCCATCAGGTAGATCAAATTTCAGTATAATTAATTTCATCATACCCCCACATAGCCCAACAGAAGAACAAAAGAAGCAAGAAATAACCAGCAAAAAAAGAAAATGCAGAAAAATACACATTCCTTCTCATACATTGTTGAGTGTTCTTGCAGATATAAAAATATATTTAATGAGTAATAAGATATAAATACAAAATAAATAATAAACCAAAAAAATGTCCCAGAAAAAAAAAAACTGGAAAGGCTCGTCCAACACAAACACACACCTTTTTACAAACACATTACCTGCGAGCTCGATCATACAGAGGAGCAACCCAGACAATTGCCAACGCACGTCAAGGCAAAGCACAACCGGTGCCATAGGGACACCCACCTGCCACTGTGATGCCGGAAAACAAAAAAAAAAAAGAAAAAACGGATTTACATGAAAACGGATATGAAATGGGGAAAATGATGGTTACAAAAATTCGTACTAATTAGTTGCTTGAGAAATGTCAAACAGGTTATCGACCCGAAAAGCTCCACAGAGAAAAAGTATGCGGGTACTTCTGTGTAATTAAGATGCTATCAAAGATGTACTTTCTACTTAACAATTCCCCCAGTTGGGCTATCACCCTATTCAAATTGAAAGCAAAAGTGACGATGCTGAGCTATTTGGATATAGATGGATAGAGGGAATTTCATCACTATACACACCATCTCTCCAGTGACTCTTCTCCTACGGTTCTTGCCGTGCCAGAGACATCATGATAAAAAAAAAAAATTGGAATTTTTTGGGGCCTTTTTGTATTTCAGGTTGAGGAGGAGGAAAACAGAAATTCGAGGTCTCGGTTGGGATATATGGCATAATCAAACCGAGAAATTGCGTGAGGGCTTCTGATCGGAGATGCATGGTGAAGAACAAAAACGAAAAGTAAGGAAAATCATGAACAATCAGCAGCAAAAGTACCTATCTTTCGGTGGCTAAGGCCTTGGGTTTTTGAAGATTGGAGCTTTTTCTCAACAACTTTTGCTGGGAATCAACAGAATAATGGCGGGGCTTGTGGCGATCAGTTTAACAGCTCGTATTTGCAGAAAAAGCTGTTGAGATTTAACTTAGACCTTTGATGAGGAAATTAGAAGGATCAGTGAATACTTCTTTATAGACTCTCTACATGTTTATCTCTACTAAAAATATGGAATGATTTTATTAAGATATTAAACAACTGATTTTGAGATTTTTTTTAACGCGTAACGCGTGAATTACGCAAAAATCTGTTCTGAAGATAACAGACAGATAAATGTAAAAGTAAATTGGTTTATAAAATCTGTACCAAATCACGTGAATTGTGGTATGGAATGATTTTTGCCAAATGAGCGGCGTGAATGAGTTTTCAAATGTTTAAAATGGATTTTTAAAATGGTTGCCATATTCAGTAAGTCAAAAGGGTTGACTGCGAATTTTTTAAAACTTTCCTCATTTGATTTATTGACCTTTTTTTTTCAATATATATAGATCCTATTTAATAAACGAGGAATAAAGTTGCCAACTTTATCATTTCCTATCAAAACTAGTAAACGAGGCCTAAATGAATATTCATCTTGAAAATATCTTGGCTAATGGGCCATCCCACGACCCATTTTGACAATGCTTTCATCCAATTGAATCACTTGTCATCCTACCAGGAGAAATCATTTTTTTATTCTCACTTTTCCTTCCATTCGTTTTGATTTCCTTGTTTCAGGTTTATGATAAACCAGAATGTGGCCGTAAAACCCGTCCAGGTACGACCTATCAACCTCCTCTAAACGATAGAAACCAGATTTGAGAGCTTTTAGTTCGTCAGCGATGACGTCATACCCTACGTGGACCCCACTAGCATCTTCTCCATTTTAATCTATTTCCATTGACCCACTCCAGCTCTCTCCTCAGGTTAGGGAAGTCAGCAAGAGATGGGAATTGACGGACAAGCTCCCCTAGCCATATCATTCAAGCTTCAAAATATTGACCATGGGTTTTTCTGCCATTTTCTCAAGGGATTTATCTTGAATTTTGACAGAAGAACTCCGTCGCGCTTCACTTGAAAGAAGGCGACAAGCGAATTCAACGATTTTTTTCGAAGGGGCGATTCCTCAGTTTTGGTAATTTGATCACAAAAAACTAAAAAGGTGAGCATTTTGAGCTTTGATTCGTTGGATTTCGATTGTAGTTCGTTTCAACTTGATTTCAACAATTTTATTCACGTGGTTCTCTTTCGAGCCACTGATGGGGCAGTTTGGGATAAAAGTTTTGCAAGAGCAGGAGTCAGTTTGAATTAGAATTATTTGGTTTATCTCGATTTGAAAAATGGGTTTGGAAGTTTTTGTGTTGCTGATTGATTATCAACTGGTTTCTGTAGAGATTTTATGTGGGAAGTTGGTCAATACCTCCTCGTTAATGGAGGACCAATATATTAACTACATAGGTTACGAATTTATGTGTTACTGGCATGAAAGTTGATTTCTATCTGTAGAATTGCTGGGTAATGTCAAAAGGTTTTGTGTGCCGAAGAAAAAAGTAAGGAGGAAGCTATTCAACAAGAAAGCATGAACATTTACATAACCCAAAGGAAATAAAAGAGGGAAAAAGAAAGGGAGATGGTAGCTGGTGTCATTGAGTTTAGATGTTAAATATGATTACATTCTTTTACTTGGATTTGATCCATTTGGGAGCTAATATTTGGTCAATGGAATGTTATATTTTTTTAGATCCTTCTCAGTGGGATGTTCATGTAATACTAGTAGCCAGGATCTTTTACCTTCCCATGATGTTTTCAGACAACAGTTATCTTATGAAATTGATTTTTTTCCCTTTATATATATTTAAACAGTTTTGTTTCACTTTTTCCTGTCTTTCTGTCTTCCCTTTTTTGGGATTATTGAGTGTGAATTCCTTTGGTCTACTAATTCATCGTGTGTGCTCTCCAGACTCTTGATGTAGGGAGCTCATATGATGAATGTGGATGTTTTCTTGTCCATCTGTAGTCTTAGACTCTTAGTTACTTTAATTCAAAAGAAATGAAGTATTGGTGTCTACTTTTCATTTGGTGCATGCATGGGAAGTGAGTCAGATAATATGTGAAATAACTTACGCGTTGTCATCGTTATCTAACTTTCATTAAATAGCCATTTCGTTGTTCTGCATTCACGAAACAACTTGTAGACCTTCACAAAAGCACTGACGGCGGGGAGGGTGAAGTGGAGAAAAAAATGATCGAGAGAGAAGAAGAAATCACTGCTCCTTTGAGTAAGTTCATCACACACACACACACACACATACCCTACTCTAGCTTGCACTAAGCCGAACAAAATTACTCACAACTCAAAACTCTGCAGTTCATCGGCACGTCCAAGATGTGGATGCCTCCTCCGATTCACATCAAGATGAAAATTCGCCAGTTGAGCAAGTGGCAATGACGGTTTTGCCCTCAGATGAACCCACCTTGCCCGTCCTCACCTTCCGAATGTGGGTCCTCGGTGCCTCTGCCTGTTTTCTCCTTTCATTCCTAAATCAGTTCTTTTGGTACCGCCGAGAGCCCCTGTCAATCTCTGCTATCTCGGCTCAGATAGCTGTGGTGCCCCTCGGCCACCTCATGGCTGCAGCTCTCCCCCGGCGAGTCTTCTTCCAGGGGCAAAGATGGGAATTCAGCCTCAATCCTGGAAAGTTTAATGTGAAGGAGCATGTTTTGATCACAATCTTTGCCAACTCAGGGGCAGCCAATCCTTATTCCATCCATATTGTTAGTGCGGTTAAGATATTTTACAGGCAGACGTTGACTTTTTGGGTTTCATTGGGGGTTGTTCTGACCACACAGTTGTTGGGCTTTGGGTGGGCTGGGCTCTTCCGTAGGTACCTGGTGGAGCCTGCTGCCATGTGGTGGCCCCAAAATCTTGTCCAGGTGTCTCTGTTCAGGTGCGCCCGTGCTCATCTGTGCTTTACTAACTAGAAATATGGTGCGTTCATTATTTGCAGGCACTCTAGTCTTTGAGAAGATGATTCAGCTCATTATTTCAATATATGATGCTATATATTTTAAAAAATGTGCTTTCATTTTAGGAATAGAACTTTGAAACATTTTAACGATGAAAATGGAAGAGATTCCTCATGTTAAGAAGATTGTCGAATTTTATGTTGGCGACAGACAATCCAATGTGCACGATTGCCACGCCAAATTATCTCCTTTTGCTCATTGTCATGGAATCAGAATGTGAAGCAAATTCTTGTAGGATGTAGTTATAGTTGAACTCTGAATTGAGCAATCTTTGTAGATAAAATCGCAGGATTAGAAGAAGGATGTGTTGCTTTCAATGGGGGATTTTTAGTGTGAGGATTGATGAGAATTTTATTTTTACAATTGTCATCTTATATCTGAGTTGATCCTTTATTTGTTGAAGCACTTTGTGTATGTAGCACTGGCTTCTCATTATAATACTCTAATTTGAATATTTAAATTGTTTGCATATGTTTTCGTCAACTCCTTATTTTTTGTTCTAAACTTATCAATTCACAATGTATATCAACGTATACACAATTATTTTATTTTTTCTTTTCCAAATTGTCTTATAGTAAGATTGTTCTGGCATAATATGTGCATCGATGTGTGTAACCACCAGAGACCCAATTTAAATTGCAGGGCGCTTCATGAGAAAGAAGTGAGGGCTAAGGGTGGACTGACACGAATTCAATTCTTCCTCATTGCCTTTCTCTGCAGTTTTGCTTACTATGTATTTCCAGGATATCTTTTCCCAAAGCTTACTTCTATTTCCTGGCTCTGCTGGATATTTTCTTCTTCGGTCCTAGTCCAACAGCTAGGTTCTGGACTCCACGGTCTAGGAATTGGTTCTATTGGGCTTGACTGGTCGAGCATTTCCTCATATCTTGGCAGCCCATTGGCTAGCCCGTGGTTCGCGACTGCTAATATTGCTGTTGGATATTTTATCTGCATGTATGTTATTACGCCTATTATGTACGGGCTAAATGTCTACAATGCAAAGACGTTTCCCATTTTTTCAGATGATCTCTTTACATCAAAAGGGCAAATATATAACATATCGGCCATTATAGATTCAGATTTCCACATCGACTTAGAGGCATATAATCATCAAGGGCACCTACACCTAAGCACCTTCTTTGCTACGACCTATGCTTTTAGTTTTGCATGCCTCACGGCCACGATCGTTCATGTCCTCCTTTTTCATGGCAGGTAAATAGCAAATAATGGGTTACACTGTTCATGCTTCCAACAGACCTATGTATGATATTTTCTGCATAGGTCTGTCCATACTTCCTATGTCATATGTCATTTCCATATAGTGTGGTTTTTTTTCTTGGTAAACATGACTCTAAGCTATAGGCTTTCTTAACTTACAAGTTGAAGAAGTAGAAGAACATAATACAGTACAAATAAACTATGGTAGTTTGGACTTGTAGTTTATTTTCTAAAAACGCTCTATTTCTACTTCACAAGCACCAGAAAGGAAAAAAATAAGGAAAGATAATCTCCTTTTCCTTGTCTTCTTTACGCAAATGTTATTGCTCCCTTAAGCCATTTCTTAGGCTAGTTGGCTAAAAAACGCTGTTTTGGTCATTGCTCAGTATAACACACTCGGTTGGGCTCCTAAAGTGGCATCGTGTTTTATGTATTTTTTTTTTTAATTAGGGATATATGGTTGCTGAGCAAGTCAGCTTTCAAGGAGAAGAAAATGGATGTACACACAAAGCTTATGCAAATTTACAAGCAGGTCCCTGAATGGTGGTTTCTATGCATTCTCACCTTAAATATTGCAGCCACCCTAATCATCTGTCAATATTACAACAGCCAACTCCAGTTGCCATGGTGGGGTGTCTTGTTAGCCTGTGCTCTCGCCTTCATTTTCACACTCCCCGTTGGCGTTATCAATGCCACAACAAACCAAGTAAAACTTCAGTGCTGTAATAATTCTTTTTTTGTCCTTGTGATGTGATATGTACTTTTGTAATCATGTGGTGGATTTAACTTGTGTAGTTACTCAGCAAGCATCAAACTCATCTTTATTTCTGATCAGATGCCAGGACTGAACGTGATCACGGAGTACATAATTGGATACCTATACCCAGGATATCCAGTTGCTAATATGTGCTTTAAGGTCTATGGCTATATCAGCATGAAACAAGCAATAGTATTTCTCCAAGACCTCAAACTCGGGCATTATATGAAAATACCACCCAGAGCGATGTTCATGGCCCAGGTTAGGATTTTTCTTCCTATTCTGTACAAAAGCACAAGAAGTCCAGTTTGTCATGGAAAAATCACAAAAAGTACTTCTCGATGTTTCACCAAATTACATTAGAACCCAATTATCTTTCCGAATTACAAAAGGTACCCACAGACCTTATCCGTTCTTAATCATAATATTCTGACAAATGAGAAGGGTGTTTTTTCGAATGCCGTTTTTGCATGTAAGACGTGATCAAGTCTCAGGGGTACACTTTTTTGTTAAAAAAAGAAAATAAAAAATCTGGAAGTTGGCTGAGCTGAAACTCACTTTTGTATTTAATTCTAAAACTGATGAGTTGTCAATTTCTTCATCAGGTAGTGGGCACCCTCATATCATCACTGGTGCATCTGGGGACAGCTTGGTGGCTAATGGACACTGTCCCAAACATTTGTGACCGAGCAGTCCTTCCTCCCGGCAGCCCGTGGACATGCCCTGGAGACCATGTCTTTTACGATGCCTCTGTCATCTGGGGCCTGATTGGGCCCGAGAGACTATTTGGGGATCTCGGCCATTACTCTGCCATTAATTGGGCTTTTCTAGTTGGGGCCATAGCCCCTATTGTAGTTTGGGCTGCACAAAAGGCTTTCCCAAACCAAGGATGGATTAAATTGGTCAATGTTCCAGTGCTTTTGGTGTCCATAGTGAATATGCCTCCAGCAACTGCTGTCAACTATAATAGTTGGATCATAATCGGCTTCTTGTCCGGGTTTGTTGCTTACAGATATCATAGGGAGTGGTGGGGCCGGCATAATTACGTGTTGTCTGGGGCTTTAGATGCTGGATTGGCCTTTATGGGTGTAATGCTGTATTTGTGTCTAGGGATGGAACACGTTAGTCTTGACTGGTGGGGGAGTGAAACGGATGGTTGCCCACTGGCTTCTTGTCCCACTGCAAAAGGGGTTTTTGTGGAAGGATGTCCGGTTTATTGACTGTTTTGAATATTGTTTTGTGGCCTTTGTACTTTGTTTCGGCTGCGCATAATGTGGTAATTCTTGTGAGTATTAATGAAAGTGATGCATTGTATAGTTTCGACGCGACAAATTTCTTATTTCATGCAAATGAGAATGAAGCTTGACAGGGGCAGAGCATCACGGGATTCACAATTGCTGCGTGCTCTGAAATTAAATGGTAAGAAGTGCATAGTTTGTTGCCTCTTGCTCAATCACCATAGAAAGCAATTCAATGTATTCTTACTATTTTACATCAAGTACTTAATCTTGTAGAAAAATCCGAGAATGGAACAAAACTATGTCATTGAGGAACTCCCAACCCCTACTAGCTACAATGACCACTTATGGGATCCCTAATTTAAAATTGCAAGTGAAGCTTAAATTTTCAACAGCAAAACTAACATTAGTCTGGTCTGCCTGACCTGTGTACTGCATGTGGGTTGCTGACTTTGACTCAAGCTTATGGTTATTTCTGGCACATAAGAAGTACGATAGACTAAGTAGGCACCGCATAACACCAAAAAAAGAATCGCACAGTTAAAACTTCATAAATTAATAGAGAACACAACGCCATCTAAAATGGTTCGGACCATAAATATCCAATCAATGTCTGATTATAACAATTTTAAGTGTGAAACAAAACAAAACAAAACAAAAACAGACGACACCACCACCTAAAAACCACAAGATGAAGATCCAAAGCTCAGAAATTCAGCACAAACACAAAAAAAAAATTGAAAAAAAAAGGCCCTCAAATCCCCGACTTCCGCAGCTCCTCCATCCCATGCGCAAAGTGACACTTATCCCCAAACGTGCAAGACCCCTTCATAAAATTCTCACAGAGCTTCGTCTTGAAATTGCTGCTTCCCGGCCCATAACTCGACCCACCCCCATGACCCTTCCCCGGTGGACCCCCCGCCGCTGACATCGAGCTCACATTAGCAACGAGCTCGTGAACCATCTGGCTAGCCTGCTTGATCTGATCAAACGTGCCCTCAAGCTCGATGTTGCGCAGGTTGGGGTTCGACTCGTGGTCCCTCACCGACAGCTTTGCCCCCGTCACTCGGCATATCTGCTTCGAGTTGACCCCTCCTTTCCCGATCACGGCCCCCGCCATCCCCGCCTCGATGCTGATCTTGGCCGCTGCCGAGGCCCCAAAGCCCGCTGGCGGCGGGGGGTTGTGGTGGGGCCCACCACCACCGCCACCGTACCTACCCCCCATGTGGGGTGGGGGTGGGGGTGGTGGCCCCCCTCCTCCCATCATCATGGAGCGGGGGTCGTCGTGTGGGGGGAGAAAAGTGGGGCGGCCGAGCTCGTGGTCGCCGTGGGCGAAGTTGCACTTGTCGCCGTACTTGCAGCCGTCGGCCGAAGCAAACCGGTTGCAGAGACGGGTCTTCACGGCTGGCGGGGAGGAGCCGTCGGGAAAAGACGGGGGAGGGCCCATTGGGTTACGTGCGTTGGGCGGCAAGGCTGGGTTGTTGCCGAGGATTTGGGTGACGGCCTTGATTCCGCCGGGAACGTAGTGCAGGAAGTGGCATCCCTCGCCAAAAGGGCAGCCGGAAGCACTGCAAATAATATTCGTTGTTGTTAAAAAGCTGAGATTCACGGATGAGCCTCGCTCTTCGAATGCAGAAAGAAGAAGAAAAGAAAAACAGAAATAGAGAAACGGAACTAGACCACTCTAGAAGTTCAAACTACTACCATGACGATTCTGCCGAAAGAAGAGTAATGAAGTTTTGTGTTTCAAAATGCTTGATTGGATATTTGGATACCTCTGATTTTGGAAAAGAAAAGGAAAGAAAACACACAACACTCCACAAGCATGGGGCAGGGGCACACAGATATTCATAATAAATTAATAATAGAATTTAGAATCATCATACAACCTCATCATTGGAATAGAACCCCATCCCAATGAGTGAAATCAAGAAAGGTATACAAAGATCAACTACTCAAGGTTATAAAATTTTAAAATGAAGTCATGAAATGGACGAAGATTTGAGACAGTAAAACAGAATGCCACGAATGTGATTTTGTTTCAGATGTGCTTCAAGTATGCTCAAATAAGACATTTACCAAGCAGTTTCATGCATTAAGAACTTCCATATCGCAGCACCCAAGAAGGCCTATAGCTACTATGCCTAACAGCAATATAAAATGGCAAAAGATCTACTTGTGGGATGATAGCAAATCATGTTTTGACTAGCAATTGACAATTCTATACACCACACCAATGTAATCGCCAAATAAAGTTCACCTAAGTGTCCTTACACATTCAATTCCTTTACAAATCTAGAGAAGTAATCAAATGGGAATAGTGAAAGAGTAAAAATTCGCACTTCATAGATCCACACTTCTCTGTAAGGTAGCATGAAAATCAGTAAACCAAGCTGCAAGCGTTTTTTGACATAATTATATAGAATCATACTGACAAGATAGATAGCCTTAAGTTAATATAATGATCACTGAGAATCTCAGATGCTAAAAATCTCAACAGCAAAGAGGTGACTTGGATAGAACAATACTATCCAGCAGCAGGTCATGATTAAAACATCTTCACTAAGCAATATTGGCGTGAAAGTTCGCCTCACATTAGCATAAACACGACGACGATGATGATGAATGGCCTAAAAAATTTATATTTTTATCCAACAAAAATAGTGCATCTACATTCATTAACAGCCATTTTCCATCCACCGGATATTTTGTTCTCCCACCAAGAGGTGTTAATTCAATAGATTCATTCATCCATTTCCATTCAACCGCCTTCATTACTGATTAACAAAGAGAATAACCTGTGTCACAAACTTAAATTTCAATTCATTAGTTCCAATAATTCTATTGTTTACCATGGGAAGAGAGGAATCTCGGTGCCAACTTGTAATCACTATAAATACATAATGTATAAAACAATTTACACTTTAGGCAATTAACTTTAGATAAGTTAAGATTAGAACCTGAAAAACTTTGTGCAAGGCTTCGATTTGCTTCCTATACCAGGTGTATTTGACTCCATTTCTGTCGCAAAGAATTAGTAGTCTTCTCAGTTATAATTTCTCTGAGTTGTTAATCACCAAACGTCTAAACATCTTTAAACCACATAATATCGTTTACAGTGACTGTCTATAATTTGAAAGATATTGACAATGAAATCATCACTAAGCCTCCTCCTACTCTTTTCTCTTTCCTTCTTTTTAAGAAATGCAAAATTTGATCCGAAGGATTCTATTTGTGACCAAAAAAAGAAAAATACTAGCCAATAAATCTTATCAATACTTTGGAAATAAATGATTCACAAAAACTAAAACTAAACAAACCACTGCATAAAGTATAAGAAACCTTCAATCACGTTCTAGTTAATACTTATGACGCAGCATAGTCTTCTTAACCAAAACCGTTTGAGTAAATTAAAGATACAACGGGATTATGTGGACACAGGATCTCATAACTAGGAAGTTAACTTCAAGGAACTCATAACTACAAACCGAAAACACCATCATGTATCACAGATACTACAATTCCCCAAGAACGAAACTTTTCAAGCTGCTGAAGATTAAGCAACAAGCAAAATAAGAAATTCTAGGGACCAAGAAAAAAAAACCCTAGATTTAATGCACAGAGCAACTATATAAAGAACATTAAGGATAACAAAGGAGTACCTTGCTTGGACTTCTTGAAACCGCCATTTCCATTAAGCCCACCCTCGAATCTGCCTCTTTTTCTCTGCCCTCCAAACTCCATATCCCAAATATCTTCGTAACCTATTTTATTTTTGAAAAAAGGAAGAAGATAACAATATACTTTAGCAAAAGAAAACCCGAGAGACGAGTTCAAAATGTCGAACGAGATAAGTGAGGCGAGCTACAACGGAAACAACTTGGCGAAAAGGAAACTAAGAGAGGCCAAATGACGGAACCCTAGAGAGAGAAAGTACGTCGCATAAAAGCGCACGCCAGAGAGAGGAGAGGCGTGAATTCGTGATTGAGCATATAAATACAAGCTCATGTCATGTGAATTTTCACGGGCGCTCACCGCTATGAATTGGTCCAGCATTTTACGGCCTTTTGGGCCTGATTGTTTGGGCTTCTCAAATTTTTTTGTATATTATATTAAAATTGTTTAATAAATTCGCAATATAATGAGAAAGATAATCTATCATTATATTAAAAGATTAACCATTTAACACTTTTAGCAAGTTTTTCCCGCCAAATACATTTAATGTCTCCTAAAAATAGAGCATTAAATGTTGCCCTTGAATCATGGCAATTGTTAATTTAGTTTGGAGAAAATCGTGGCAACTAAAACAAACAACATTAATTACGGCTGATTTAATATTTAAATGGTAAACAAATATTACTTTTTTATAACTGATTTAAATTTACGTCTGTTTAAAAGTAAAAAAACTATTTTTGTAATTTCAACAAATTTGTACACTTTAATGTACGGCTGATTTAAAATTAAAAATTTACTTTTGTATTTTCACAAAAAATCGTATAAAGAAGTATGGCTGGAATAATAATAAAAAATTAATTTGTTAAACCATATTTTGCACTCATAGATACGAATTCTCATCAAATTCAAGATTTAAAATTGTGAAGAATGTATATAGATGTGGACTGATTGAAGATATATGATTCCTTAAATTAAGGAATTCTTTCCGGTAAAAAAAAAATATAAACTTTAAATATTGATTTTATTAGTAGTGTATACCAAAGAATATTGTTACATTTAAAATTCCTATGAAGAAGAATTCTATTAATTTTCAAATTCAACATCTCATAAAAATAATATAATACACTTTTACATTCTATGAAACAATATTTAAAACCCACCATTCAACATGCATAAAATGTAAAATTACCTAACATGAATCATTTTAACTTTCTAAAATCAGTACACAATTTGCTCGGTAAGTACTAATAGTCTAATAGTTAAGAGTTAATATTTGCTATGACATATATTGGTTGGAAAGAATTCCATTTTGTATGGAATTCGAAATGAAAAAACATATTATGAAAATCAAATCTGGTTTAGAGATCGATTTCTTAATGGTCTTAACTTATGCAAATATACTGTTTCAGTTTTTAGGATTCTTTTTTATGATCTCAGTCTTTGCATTATATGAAATCTATACTTATATAAAAAGTCATCCTATTTACTAGAAATAATAGGCAGAAAAGTCAAAAGTAATTAATGTTTGCTGGAAATAGAATGATACTAATTACAGATTTGTTTTGGTATTTATAGGCTTGACATTAAAGATTTGTTATGGGATAAAAATCAGAACCCATTTTTTTACCTTTGTTGGGAAAGTCAAAGGTAAGTATAGATTTGTTTTATCCCATAGCATCGGTTTAGTTAAGAAAATCCCATCAAATCAGTTTTATATGTCAAGCCTATGAATAAAGATTTAATCGGTCAAAATTAAATCCTTATTTTACGTCACCCATAAATAAAGTAGATGTCAAGCCTAAATTGAAGAGTTTAGTTGTCTATATAGTCATTGATTTACGTAAACACATCTAATGTTTAAAGTTTGTGTAGATTGAAAATTCCTTCTTATCTTTTTACAAAAAATCTTATTATTATTGTATGGAAAATCAAACTCATAATGTTGTGTACAAAGTAATCTTTAATAATATATGATTGTTTGTTTGTCGAATACTATCTTATTGTATAATTTTCCTGCGTATTATAAAACTTTTATTGAATATTGCATCTTATAATATAGTATTCCTCAAATAAATATATCTCGTGCCTCGGGTCACGTACTATATATATCCCGTACATTTTTCTGTATTCATGTATATAATTATAAGTCTGGATAAATAGCCTTAAAATTGTGCACCCGTGCATCGCACGGGCTCTGTACTAGTGATAAATGAATCACGTCGGTTAATGCATGAAATTACATCAAGTATATTTATTTAACTATCATAAGAATAATATATTTAGCAATAATTAATAAACCATGCTATAGAACAACTCTTCTCATGGTAAAGTACTTGGCGGCATGCTTGGCGCGACACGTTTATGTTCTCAAATCATATCTTAATTAAAAGACAATTTTTCAACTCCATGTTTTGTTGTATTTTTTCTATCTACTTAGAGCCGATCTATTCCAAGTTCTTGAATTTTCAGTCCTGAATCTGTTTATTGCGTTAGTATTTTCTCTATTTTTGTTCTTGGTGTTTGGTTGCTTTTTTTGTTCGGTCTCTGTCTTGGCTTTTCCTTTATTTAGAGTAAACACTCTTAATCTTTATTGTTGTTCGATCTTCCATTTCTCTTTTTATATTATGAAAGGAAGATAATTGAATCTCTCTTTTTTCCTTCAAGTAATCCTTCCAAATTACTTATTTCAATAAACATAAATAAGATAGATAAATATTAGTTTCAATTAATGCCAAAATCAATTTTCTTACTGCTTGCATTTATTTTTAGATTATTTTTAGATTCATTTTTAGCGAGCAAACCTATATGGAATAGATATATCAACAAAATTATTTCATTTTATGAGATAAAATCAGACTAATGGATTATATTGGATTAGTACCGATAAATAAATTAAGATTCAACTTACATTAACATAAATTTTACTTTTTTTCATATATAATATAATATAGGTGACGAAAATTGGCAAAGGATATTTAATATAACATATTAGATGTAAAAGAAGAGACTTTGGTAAGATGCTAAATTAGTGGATTGGACCTCATTTAGAGGTTTAGTCAATCAAATTTGCTAATTAGGTTGTTTGGTAACGAATTCGTTTGGTTGGCTATTCGTCCAAAAACGCTAATTCTGAGAAGACTCAAAAGGTCAACCATTTTGGGAAGACATGTTAAAAAAAAAAAACAAAAAAAAGGTTTAACTGCAAACTTTCACTCTAATCAAATCATCTAATACAATATGCATTACCTTATATAATCTCCCATTAATACAATCAACTATCGTGAGAACCTCTGCTATTCATGTCAATAATTCACAGTTGTTCAATTAAGTCGAAAAAGATTGGAAATAGTTCAAAATTATCATCCTCCAGAGAATTTCACAGCATCTCATCATTTTATCATATCTCCTACACTTGTAGTAGTATATATGAAATTATATTGCTGCCTATATGCATCTAACAATAAATTGGAAGATTGAAAAGAAAATATAATGAAAAAGCATCATGTAACACAAAGATCAAGTCATAACAATACCCAAAGAAATTCTGGTAATATATAACCATTATTAACCCAAAAAGATGGAGAGAATATCAATAGCCACATGAGCTAAAGATCAACTCAAAAGAAACAGGTCACATAACACCACAAGAGTTCAACAATCAAGAAAGCAACCCATCAGCAGCAGCAGAAGCAGTCATGCCCTTCCCCATCTCATCAGAAGAGACAAGCTAGGAAGGATCCCACTTTCATATTTTTATTCCTAAAAAAACCAGCTAAACATGATAATCATACTTAATAAAAACCCTCAAAAACACTATGCCTCCTCAACAACCTCTTCCTTGGCCCCACCAAAGTCGATCCGCTTGTACCACTTGGCGCACGCCACGTAGGCCACAAAGTCGACAGCTGTCAGCGCCCCTATGAGAAAATAGAATCTATCCATACGTCCCGCGTTGAGGTCCTCCGGTATCCACCCGGGATTGTCCCCTTTAGCCGTGATCCCCATCACCATGTTCACAAGCAAGCTGCTCACGAAATTCCCGAGCGAAATCGACATCATGCACAGCGAACTCCCGAGGCTCTTGATCCCGTCCGGCGCCTGCCCATTGAAAAACTCCAACTGCCCCACGTACATAAAAACCTCCGAGGCCCCCACCAGCACGTACTGCGGCACCTGCCAGAACACGCTCATCCTGCTCTGGTGCTGACCTGGCACCACCTGCTTCAGCCTCTGCACCTCCGTCAGCCCCGCCGCCACCATGGCCAGCATCCCGATCACGAGCCCGATCCCCATTCGTTGGAGCTCCGTCAGCCCCTTGGGGTTTCCGCTGAGGCGGCAGGCGAGCGGGATGAGGATCTGGCGGTAGATCCCCGTGCAGAGGAGCACGCTGCAGATGTCGAAAACCGACATGCTGGCAGCCGGGAGGTGGAAGCCGTTGGCGAGGTGCGTGTCCATCACGTCGCCCTGCTCCACGAACAGCGACGCCATCTGCGTGAACACGACCGAGTAGATGATGGTGCAGAGCCAGATGGGGAGCATTCGGAGGATGCATTTCACTTCCTCCACCTGGGTTACCGTGCACAGGCGCCACGGGTTACCCGGGCTCTCGCGGTCTTTCGCCGTGATCGTCGCCGCCTTGTCCAGAAACCTAAACAAGAAAAAATAATGATATTTCGAAATCCAATGCGAAAAAAAATAGTATATCATCATCATCTCTTACGCAAAATCATCGGTGTGAAAGATCTTGCGGCTACCCTTGATGGCCGATTCGCTCCCCTCGACTTCGTACAACCCGGCCTCCACTGGTCTGGAGTTCCATTTCCGAAACGAGGCGGCGAAGACCTGCGCCACGCGGGGAATCGGGTTTCCGCACGCCTTCACGTAACGGTACTTTGGGGAGCCGAGCAAGTACCCGGCTAAGGCGAGGACGGCCGAGGCAGCCGAGACCCAGAAGCCGAGCGTCCACTTTCCGGTGTCCTCGTAATACACGAGCACGGTGTTGGAGAACAACGAGCCCGTGTTGAGAGCGAAGTAGAAGTAGCAGAAGAATGCGGCTTTCGAGTCTCTCTGCTTAGGGTCGGACTCGTCAAACTGGTCTGCGCCCAACGTGGCTATGGTCGGCTGGTGGCCACCGTAGCCAAAGGCCACAAGGTATATGGCTAAGTAAAACAAGGCTGTGCCGAGTGAGGTGGTCGGATTGCAGTCGTGCTTGCCATCGCCGCAGCCCTTGGGCTTGATCAGGAAAAACCACGACGAGATGGATACGAGCACTAGGCCCTGTAAATAGGGACGTTTTCAGAAATCGGGACACTTTCTGAGAATTTATTTATTTATTTGTCTAAAATTACCACGACAAAGACGACTTGGAAAATGGCGCAAGTGAGGTAACGGCCCCAATAAGAGTCGCTGAGGAAGGCGCCCACGAACGAGCAGAGGTAGACTGTTCCGGTCCATTTGCTGACGTTGTTGGCTGCAGAAGCATTGTCTTGCCCAAGAACTCGGGTCAGGAACAGGACTAAGTTCACGCCAACACCAAAGAAAGCTAGGGTCGCGAGCCCCTGGTTTGCTGCAAAAGAGAAAGAAAATAATATCAAGAAAATGTAGTGACAGTTGAGAGTATTCTTGCATCAGGTTAGTAGTTAGTTACCTAGCAGAAGAAAGGCTAAACCCCAGCCACCCCTGCTTTTCTTTTTTATTATTTTCTGCTGCTTCACTGCTGTGCTCTTTTTATTCTCGGTCTCTTGGGTGTTTAGGGTTGCCATTTCCTGATAATTATAAGTAGAACAGGAGAAAAACAGCTCAAACAAGGAAAAATACTACCATTTCTAGACATAAGTAGTTTTGGGTTTTTAATATGTAATGCTCCAGAAAAAGTAATACAAAGAGGAGAGTGCTGGCTGATTGATATCATCAAGTGTCGGAGAACAATATTATTATAAGA
>BKCP01000001.1:5608982-5623001 GCA_008636005.1 Striga asiatica
AAAAAAAAGAAAGGACACGATATTGGTTTCACTTACTCTTGGTGAAATTGTCTCCATAATCACGGTAAGGGTGTTGATTGGAATGAATTAAAGCTTCCTCTGTAAGATTGACAGAAAAGCGATTACCAGGTTAGAGCATTGTATTTTGATCACAATTAAAATAGGCCTAAGAATGTAACATCGAGGACACAAGAAAATTCGAAAATGGAACCAAAATATTCATCAAATTAACTAAAATATATATAAGCGCCATCCATTACCTTTTCCTGAACTTGACGAGAGAGAAAACAAGGAGCTCGGGGATGTTGCCAGATTCCGGGGACGGAGATGATGATGTGTCCACGGGAGTAACCGCGAAAGCTGGCCGGAAAAACACTCGACTAGCCGGAGGGAATTCAAGTCCGGCAAAACCTATAGTCATTTATGGTGAAAAACAAAACAGTGGATTTTGTTTTTCCTTTGATCACCGATGTTACTTAAAAGACCAGTAACAGAGCAAATGTATGAATGAACTGTATTTTTGGGTTTATAGCCCCCAAACAAAATTAAACAAAAAATCCTAAAACACGAGCTGAAATTCGAGCTTGATCGCCTGGCTAAGAAAAAAACTTCAAAATTATTGAAGACGATTGTGCTGAGAAGGTGGAGATTTCGAGAGAATGGATTGTAATTTTATGTCTGAAGCTATTTGTGGAAAGAAATGTGTGGCGTTTATGGGTAATTTATGGGTTGAAGTGTTTAATTGAATGTGTAACAAACTCCTAATAAAGCTCCTACAGTCACGTTGCTCCAACTGTGTAACTAACACTTCAGCTGGATCAGTTCAAAATTTTCTTAACAAAAAAAATTATCGAGTTTTTTTCGTTTCATCCTATTCCAGGGGTTTTCATTAAGTTCTAGAATGAGTTTCTTTTGCAACTTTCAGATAATTTTTTATTTATTTTTTCTCAAATATTGCATCAAACACTCGTAAAATTTGACCCTTTTTTTTTCTTTTTCTTTTTTTATAATAATTGTATAGTCAAGGTGTACTGGAGCTTGCAAAAAACGATTGATGGTTGAGGTGTATTGGAAGATTGCAAAATATGAATTCAGGTTGCATTTATTAAGCTTGTTTATTAAAATTAATTAATATTTTTTATGGCATAACTAAACTCACATAATTGTTATTATAATACTTATAATATTATTTTTATTTAATTATTTCGTCATAATTAGACAAAAATTGCAAAAGGCACATTATTACATCAATATAAATATTAATATTCAAGTCAAATAGTATATATTAATATTGTTTATTTTTACGAATGATATATTCATTATCGAATTTATAATTTTTAAATATTAAATACACATGCATGATCAAATAATAGTTGTAACTTAGTAACATAATTTTGAAATAGAAAATGGCGTTTCTTTCAAGTATTAAATAAATGAACATGTTTTATTTTCCTTCCATTTCCATTTCCCCCCTATTTTCTGTTTTTGGTGGAAAAGATAAGCAGAAGTTAGTTCAGGCGGCGCAAAGGATAAGGACCAGTCCGTATTAAAAATGTTATTACTTATCAAACAAAACCCGTGACGTCTGAGATAGGGACAGCTTTATTTGTAATAGAAAATGGCGTTTCTTACTTTCTTTCAAGTTTATTTAAATGAACATGTTTTCCTTTTTTGTCCCTTTTTTCTCTTTTGGTTGAAAAGATAAGCAGAAGTTAGTTGAGGCGGAGAGGACAAGGACAAGTCCGTTAAAAGTGCTTATCACGACTTATCAAATGAAAACCGTGACGTCTCAAGTACGGACAGCTAAACATAAGTTGTTTCCCACTGCAACTTATCATATCCATCTTCTGTAATAGAAAAAATTATATTACATATTTACATCATATATCATACAGTAGGAAGTAACAGACGAACAGAAGAAAATTTATAGATATTTATGCACGTTAGGACATACGTGTCGAATATGAGTAGTATCCGCATCACCTAGGTCTCGTGACTTTATAAAATATTTCAATAAATAAAAAGTACATTTAATAAAATGATCGAAAACTAACTTGCGCCTCTGATGTGATACCATTTTTTATTTTTTTTCAATTTTTATTTTTTCATTAAATATTGTCGCATCATGGAAATGGAATAATTTTTTAATGAAAATTACTATTCGTTTCATCTTATTATTCTTTATACAATTCTACTAATACAATTAAAAACTAGACCATATATTTTATAATCAAACCACTTTTCATTCATTTATTTATCTTTTACTATCAATTTTATCAATTGATACATTAATTTAGACGTGCCCAGTCAACGGGTCCGGGTCCGGGCCCGGCCCGGCCCGCTGGGTCGACGGTCCGCTTGAACGAGGCCCGAAACTGAACCGGAAATAGGGGCGGTCCGGGACCGGTTCGGGCCGGTTCCGACGGTTCGCGGGTTTTTTTTTTTGGTAAATAAAAAAAATGTTGAGATGTATTACAGGTTTTGATTGTTCGGCGGCGGTTCCGCCGGTATAGTGTTATTTTGTAGGACTTGCGAAATTCAATTTTACTATGTTAGTTAAACAATATCTTGATTTTCATCAACGTCATCATGCAATCCGACTCCAATACACTGTCTCGAGTAATATATGCGTTCTTTTTGTTAGTGGCCTCAAGCATGTTACTTAACGAAAGCTGTCCAAGTTATCATCGTTGGCGTACAAGATGTTGATACTATTATCCCACAATTCCATAAGGGTACATACCTTTTCACGCATCACTTGTACTGTCGGATAATGCTATCAAACTAATGTTAAATGTTGATGACTCAACTGCAACTTTATCATTACATTATTTTGCATTCATCTGCTCGACGTTAAGTAAGAATTCAAAAGATAACGAAGTATGTATAAACGTTCTATTATTTGTGCTATAGCAGGCGAAATTTAGAATTGAAAGTATAATACATAATAAAGAATATTGACGTGACATCACAATTCCCTTTTGTTGTTAATGTTTTTGAGTTAATATTTGAACTTTAGAAGATGAACTCAAAACATCAACTTCATTTAGGACAATGATATCAGGTCAATATTCTCCATTACATATTATACTTTCATTGCTAGATTACGCCTGCAATAACACACACAACAGAACGCTTATACAGACTTAGTTATCTTTTGAATACGTACTCAATGTCGAGAAAAGGGATGCAAAATAATGTTATGGTAAACTTGCAGTTGAGTCATCAACATTTGACATTAGTTTTATATCATTATCCAGCGGTACCAGTTATGCGTGAAAAGGTATGTACCCGTATGGGACTGTGGGATAATAGTATCAACATCTTGCACACCAAAGATGATAACTTGGACAACATCTATTAAGTAACATGCTTGAGGATACTAACAAAAAGAACGGATATATTACTCCAGACTGTGTATTGGAGTCGGATTGCATGATGACGTTGATGAAACTCAAGATACTGTTGAATTAACATATGTATTTGAGAAAGATGTTTTATAACGAAAACAATTGCCGTTAACATCGGTTACGGGGTTCTTAAATGTTCAACAATCATCCAACACTCCAGGAAAGCTACAGTCTTTTTCACACACACTAGAACTGTTGGACTATTTTATCAAACTAACGTGAAGTGTGGATGACTCGAATGCGAGCTTACCGGTATATTATTTTGCAATCATTTCTTAGAAAATTCAGTAAGAATTTCGACAATGGCCAGGTTTGTGTCAAATTTATCTAATTTACCCTTCTAGCATGTGTATTAGAGAGTTGAAAACATAATATATAAAGAAGACGGTGGGCGAGGGATCATTGGTGTCATTGAAGTTATTGTTTTTATCTGATGTTGAACTTCTTCAATCTGGTGGAACGGAAAATCAATGGCGAAGATGCCGAGATCCGAATCGTGTCGGTGTGGTGCGCTGTGTTGGTATCCAAATTAACAAACAAACATCAAATGACACCAATGATGTCACGCCCACGGTCTTCTTTATATATTATGTTTTCAACTCTCTAATAAACTTGTTATAGCATAAAGTAGAGTAATATGACACGCACTTAGTCATCCTCGGGGACGATGAACTACTTTAAAGTGATGTGAATGCAGAACAATATACCGGTAAGCTTACATTCGGTCAATAACACTTCACTTTAATCTGATACAATAATTCAATATTTTTAGTGGTGTGTGAAAAAGACTGCAGCTTCCTTGCAGTGTTGGAGGATTGTTAAACGTTAAGAACCCCATAAACGATGCTAACTGCGATTGTATCCGTTATAAAACATTCTTCTGGTGATGTAATTTAACTTATTTTAATTGATATTATTGCTTGAATTTCTGAACAATGTTTTATAAAGGAAAATTAATTCTTGTTACGTTAGGATATTTTAAAGTTGATAAAAAAAAATGGACTTGAGCTTAATTGACATTTAATAAGTATAGTATATCATATGTCAATTAAGGTGCCTACGTACCCTTATATTGGGAATCAAAGTCCACGTAGTTCTTTTTAAGTTTCAATATTAGGCATTCGTTTTTTAAGGTTGTGTTCATTGCGGATTTCAGTTCTAAGAAATTCGAAAAGTTTACCAATTAGAGTTGAAAGCAATAACATCAATTAAACCGATTATGCCACGCACACATTCTCTCATTGTGGATGTTGTTTCTGACTCTCTCATACGCCTACAATACAACAATATAGAGATAGTATACACAAACAAACTACAAGTATTGAAGAATTTGTATGTCGGCCTGTGTCATAGAACTCTAACTGTTATATTGTAGACGTATACGAGAGTCAGAAGCAGGATCCACAATGGGAGAATGTGGACGTGGCATAATCGATGTAATTGATGTTATTGTTTAAATTTGTGAAAGATGTTTTATAATGGAAACAATTGTCGTTGACATCAGTTACGGGGTTCTTAAATGTTCAACAATCATCCAACACTACAAGAAAGCTACAGTCTTTTCCACACACACTAAAAATATTGGATTATTGTATCAAATATTTTTAGTGGTGTGAGAAAAAAGACTGCAGCTTCCTTGCAGTGTTGGAAGATTGTTAAACGTTAAGAACCCTGTAACCGACGCCAATTGCAATTGTCTCTGTTATAGAACATCCTTCTACTCATGTAATTTAACTTATTTTAATTGATATTTTAACTTAAGGATTAAGGTGCCTACGTATTAGTGGTGTGTCAAAAAGTCCAAGTACTTTTTGTTAATTTACTTACAGCTCAAGAAATTCAAAAAATTGACCAAATAATGATCAAAGCAATAACATCAATTACGCCAATAATGCCACGCACACAATCTCTGTTGTGGAACTGGCGTCGCACTCTCTAATATGTCTACAATACAGCAACGGAGATTGTGGGCGGGGCAAAATTGGAATAATTGATATTATTGCCTGAATTTCTGAACAATGTTTTCTAGAGGCAAATTAATTCTTGTTAAGTTAAGATACTGCGATTGTCTCCATTATAGAACATCCTTCTATTGATATAATTTAACTTATTTTAATTGATATTTTAACTTGTAAAAAAGTCCAAGTACTTTTTTTTTTAATTTACTTACAGCTCAAAAAATTCCAAAAGTTGACCAAATAATGATCAAAACAATAACATCAATTACGCCAATAATGCCATGGCCACAGTCTCCCTTGTAGAACCTGCGTCGCACTCTCTCATACGGCTACAATACAGCAATGGAGACTGTGGTCGAGGCATAATTGTAATAATTAATATTATTGCCTCAATTTCTGAACAATGTTTTCTACAGGAAAATTAATTCTTGTTACGTTTAGAAATTTTAAAGTTGATATAAAAAAAAAATATTGGACTTGAGCTTAATTGACATTTATTAAGTTAAAATATCATATAATTTTTGAACTTTTTTTTTTGTTTTGGAAAAAAAATGATTTTAACTTATAAATGTCAATTAAGTTGCCTACGTATCCCTTATATTGGGAATCAAAGTCCACGTAGTTCTTTCGATTTACTTACCTGTACACGAATGGTTGTCTCTAATAGTCATACTCGTCATCTCCTGTCCGGTTCCACCACTCGTCGTACTCGTAAAATCGGATGCGTCATCGTCATCGTCTGCTTCTTCATCTACGTACATAGCCGTTTACATCCTTCATTCGACCTTTTTCCAATCCATCAGCAGCATTTGTGCTTATAGATTTTGGGGCGTCAGCCTCGATCGTCGTGCTTGTAGATATTTTTATTTTATTATTTTATTTTTTTCTTTCTTTTTTTCTTTTCTGATATTTTCCTATTCTTCTTACTTTCTTGCGAGATGGCGTTTAATAGCTACCAATGGCCGGTGGAGCAGACGATGTTTAATAGAGTGTCGACGACTACCAATACAGACCAAATTTCAGAATTGACGGCTCAAATAGCCACATTGGTGCTTAACGGCTTGCAAAGGGTGAAGAACGAGAATGTCGGGGTGAATGCGGTGTCAATGTATGAACCCGTCCAGGACGTGAATTATTTGCATGACCGGAATTACGACAATTTCTGGGGATATCAAGGAGGTAACACGTACTATTCGGGCAACCAGAATTATCCTAATTTCTCGTACACCGATCCATACAATACTCTACAACCGCCAATGGGATTTTCGGTGACCAATGGGGTCATCAATGAGCCGAAGAAGTCGGCACTCGAAGAAGCGTTCGCCTCATTCATGAGTACCACGGAAACATTTATGACTCAGACACAAAAATTCATGAACGAACCGAAGAAGAAGTCATTTGAGGATACGTTCGCCAGGGTCATGAGTAACATGGATAAGTTGATAGCTGAAAATGAGGCTCGGGCTACTTCGATGGAGAATCAAATGAAGTCGATGGAGTGCCAAGCAAAGTCATTTGGGCAACGTGCGAGCCAGTTGGCCATGGTGATTGAGAGTCTGCAGGAAAGTCCATTGTCGAGTCATACGGAGATCAACCCAGAGGATTGCAAAGCCGAGGATGCCCAAGAGACGACAGGTGAAGTCCCGACTGAGGTGAACGAAGTGCATGAGCAAGAAGAAAAGGAACCAATGGTCGAGATGGTTGTGGTTGATTCACACGAGAAGATGGAGAGCCCGATTGAGGCTCATGAGGTGGTTACACTCAAGGAGGAAAGTAGTGCACTACTCCAAAGAGACCGTCCTATTAAGTGCGAAGATCCCAGTGGATTTTATATCGATTGTGGAGTTGGAGAATCATATACCGGGAAAGGGCTATGCGACTTAGGGGCGGGCGTCAACTTGATGCCACTCTCGGTTTTCGAGAAGTTGAGATTGGAGAAGCTTCAACCGACTAGAATCACTCTTCAAATGGCGAATAAATCCCAAGTTCGTCCCACGGGAATTGTAGAGGATGTTTGGTTGACAGTCGATGGAATTAAGTTTCCGACGGATTTTGTGGTGGTAGATATGAAGGATAACGGTGATACACCGTTGATTTTAGGAAGGCCATTCCTAGCCACCGGGAGAGTACTCATTGACATGGAGCGTGGTGAGATTACTTTCCGAGCCTATGATGAATGTCGGACTTTTACACTTGCTCGAGGTTGGAAAATTCAAGAGGCAAAAGATGGTAGCCGGCGCCATGAGAAGATCAAGCAGGAGATTGGGATGAACGGGAATGATCCTTATTGAGAGCCTGGAAGACGTCTAGCTAAAGACGTTAAATTAAGCGCTTGTTGGGAGGCAACCCATCATTTATCGTTTTTATTTTTATTTTTATTTTTTTATTATTTATTTATTTTTATTTTTTTATTATTATTATTTTAAAAAAATCTGGAAAAAGAAAAAAAAAAAAGTGAAAAATCAAAAGAATTAAAAAAAAATAGGTGGTGATCGAGTGTTCGAGCGAAGCATGGAGGAGATGATCGTGCTCAAGGGTGCAAGGATTGCTTACGTTGGAGCTCGCTCGACTTATCGGTTAGTTGCTTGAGATATGCCGCTTATTTTCTTCAACTTAATTCTTTTCCAAAGAATAAGTTTCGGGGAAAAAGGTATTGTATATCTTGAGTTTTTATCGCTTTATTGCATATCATATAGTTGCTTGCATTATTTTTTTTTTTATAATTTTTTTTAGGTTATTTTATCTATTAGGATGCACGTTTATTTGCTTTATTAGATTAGTAATAATTTGGTTGAGTCGAATATTTTTGCTTTGTCTTGTGTGTGTTTTGGATGATTGGTGGATAGACAAGAATTGTTTAGAGTTGCTTATCTTAATTAAGATATTGTGAAGGTGATCTTAAGTTATATGCCTTGGTGAATAACTTTATTACTTTGAATTAATGATTCATTTGCCTTGGAGAGGATTTGAGCATTATTTTATTTCTTGTGTGATTAGTCAAATACTTGGAATACTAGAACTTGCATTGGTTCTTACTTGAAAAATATGATTATGTACGTGAAGTTTTGAAAATGATTTAGGCGGTTTTTGTTATCTAGCCCGTTTTATTCTCTTTATTTTTCCTAAAATTTTATCCTTAGTAGCCCGTTTGAGCCTTGAGCCTTTTCTTGATAGCCCTTGGGTGATTATTTATTATGTGGAGAAGTTGGGGTTGAATGGAACTTGATGTGATAATGAGCTATGGTATTTTTTGTTTTGGGAATAATGAGTATGAGATGTGTTATGATTTGTTTATGTGGTTTGAGGCATTTGATTGAAAAAAAAATAAAATAAAGAGAGCTCGCAAGGTGAATTGTGGGGATTCTACTCCTCTTACTCTCGATTTGATTNATAAAAAAAAAGTTGGAAAAAAGATCAATTGCCGAGGTTTGCATATATGGTATTGTGCTTTATAGAGTTGTGTATGTATGTTTGTCTTGGGAGGTAATTGGAGATAGAAGATGGTGATTTTTCATCGATGTCTTGTTCGATTTTTTTTTTAGTCACTTGGCCTATATTTTCCTACCTTGTCTAAAGAGCCTACATTACAACCCAAAAGTCCTTTTGATTCTTAGCTCACGTACATTAATTGAATTTAGTAAAGTGTAGACGATTTACAAGTTTATGGTTGACTTTGTGTTTCGAACTAACTTGAGCGTACCCTTCTATTTTATGTTGATTTTTCACAAGATATTTGAGTGAGACACATAAATTTTACCTTATTTGAGAGTTCATTAATTTAAAGTTCATCAAGTTAAGAGTTGGGGCATATGTATTTGAGATTACTTGAATTTATCTTGATTATATAAGTGACTTGATGTTTTTCTTGTTTGAAATCACTTTCCATGCACGTTGTTTGTTTTTGCTTATTTGTTGTTCGGGACGAACAATGGTTAAGTTTGGGGGATTTGACATGCGTCATATTTACGTGCATTTTGTAGTGATTTTTGTGTCCGTTTCGTCGTAGTTTGATATATAATCAGTTATTATATGATTAATTATTGTTTAATTAATTATTTATTAATTAATATTATTAAGCTATGACGAAGGTGTTCTATTTGAGTTATGACAGGAAATGGGTTGAATTAATTTTTTAGTCGAAAACGGCGAGAAACGAGTTGACGGAATGTGGACCATGCATTAGAATGAGCCCAACCTTAGGCCTGCACAAATAATGAAGAAAGGGCATAATATTTGATTTGGTCCGGCCCAAGAAACAACAAATAATTAAGAAGCAAAAGCAAGTTGGGCTGGCCCAAGAAGGTTTTAAGTGAGGGTATAGTTGTCATTTTCCACATGAAATGTGCATGAGATCTTCCCCAAGCTCTTGCACGTAAGACGTCCGCCATTAATGAGCTGCGACCAAGCTCTCAACTTGCCACTACGCCGCGGACAAGCCACCGGAGACCAAGTTGATGGCCGTCGTTGCCAGCCCGTCGACGGAGAAGAAGCTTGGACGTCAAAGGCGCGCCGGAAAAGCTGCTGTCAAAAGCCGCCGGAAGTGACTGGAAAATGGACGGAAATCGCCGGCGCACCAACTGGACATATTAAGACCACGGGGAGTCGACTAGGATGCCAGAAAACCGACAAGGGGCATCTATATGAGCTAAAAGTGAAGATTTCGAGCTATTTTTGGTGCCCAGGTCAACACGGGTCGTGTGATCCTGAGACACGGCTCGTGTCGCTCTGACGGGTCGTGAAACTTGCTCTCGACTTTGTCACACGACTCGTGTGACCTATGACACGAGTCGTGTGACCCTGGGCGCGACAAAATCCGGATTTGACGCGTTTTTCCTATTTTTTCGGTATTTTCAACCTATTTCGACTAGGACTCGACCCCAACTATTTAAGAGGCACTTGGACACGTTTTTGGGGGTCTTGGACATAATTTTCACATCTTTGGAGACCTTTTGGAGGCTAGAAACACGAGCAAGACGAGGGAGAAAGCCGAGAAGAAAGGATCGACGGAGCCGAATAAGCTTTATCTTTCTTTTTCTTTTCCTCTTTCGAACTCAATCTTTTATATCTATTTTTCTTATTTTGAAAACATGTTTCTAGGCTAGATTTATCTTATATTCTAGGATTTGTTAGTACTCGGATTGATTTATGATTTAGTTTTTATTTATTTCATTCCGGTTTATCTTTCGTTTATAAATTTCTTGTGCTTATTATTATTGTGTGAGTAGATGACCACTATGAATGCATATTTGTAATTGATTTGAGACCGAGAGGAGATAATTGATTGCTAGAATTGGGAGATTTATAACGTAAGAGAATAAACAGACCGAGAGGTTGATAGGACCTTGCGAGAGAACGAAAATCCTAGGAACTTATGGGAGTTAGTTGTTCATCTTGAGACCGAGAGGAGATAGATAAAAATTAATATCTACGATTTGACTTGTTCGAGAGAAAGGTTTGAAATCAATTTAGCGATTATCTCTACGATTAGTAAAATTAAATAAGGTTTGTTTGAATATAAATGTTTCATGAATTAATTCCGAGGAACCCTTAGCCTAGAATCTATCTTTTGTATCTTATTTTATTTTTATTTGTTTAGATAAATTAGTTTTTAGTTTAATTCTTAGTTTATAATCATCATTCAATTCACTAGTCTAGATAATATTTAATCGTCGTTATTTTAGTACTTAATTAATTTAACTACAATCTCTGTGGAATACGACCTTGCTTGCCACTACCTATAGTTACTCCGTACACTTGCGGATAGCGAAAATAATTAGCGAACACACATCTGCCGCGCGTGAAGGGCTGCCGCGGCGCGGAGTACACCAGGTCTGGGAATGGATGTTGCGGCGCGAGGGACAGCACGGCGTGATGGTGCGGGTAGCAGGCTCCGAACGCCCGTGGAGGGCTTCACGCATGGCTTCACGGCGCAACAGGTGCGGGTACCGCGGCACGGCACTGCTCCGCAGCGTGACAGGTGTTCGGCCTGGAGTCCCAGTCGACCTCGCGGCAGGTGCCGCGGCGCGGCGCACGGGCGTGGCGGTCTGGGCAACCTGCTCGACTTTGCTTCTCAGGGATCGTTCAAGCTCATTTGGACTCGGAATTCGTTTCCGTTTTTTCTTGCTTGTTGCCAACGAAGCCCTCTACAAATTAGGATCGCCCAAAATATTTTTCTCCTTCAATCTATAATCGATGAGGCACCTGACCTGCACACAACAAAAGACAAGAAAAACGGAGAAAACGGAAAACCAAACGAAAAACACTGAAATGACTCCAAATAGATGAAAACACGAAATAAACTAAAAAACGAACTAAAAACCAACTAAAAGACCTAGTATGGGGGAAAAGAAAGGTAAAATGACAACAAAAAACGCAACAAAAATGGGACAAACAGTATAAAAGTTGTACGTCTTCTCTTTCATTTTATTTTATGTAATGAAAAATGTTTAATGCACGTTAGTATTATTTATTCATGTAATTAATTTAAAAATAAATAGTGTATAAAAAAAATACAAAATATACACACATGATTTTTTAGAATTTAATTTTATATACTAATTAAACAACTTTGATTTAGCAAATGCCAAAAACTCATTCCCTTATATAATCAATATTTTGTAATTTGCATTATAAGAATTTATAGTTTATTTAGCATACTTTGCAATGAAAATATATTTCACAAAAAAATAATTATAAAAAGAAATCAAAACAAAAAAAATGTTAAGTGAAAAAATAATCATGTTTGCCAATAATCTACAAATAAATTCTAAAAAATTATTAATATATTTCAATTTTAATTTTTTACCATTAGCAAAACTATGTAATGTATCTGGTCATTTTCTCTTAAATGATAAATTACATTAATTTAAAGAATAATTTATTTTTTATATATAACAAAATAAAACTTAAGAAAAAAATATATTGACAAAGATTAAATCACCAACTTGATTTCGTCTGATTAATTGGAAGAAAAATCTACCTAACCTGTTATGATTTTCTATAAATATTTTTTGGCTAAAAAGAGAATATTTGTAAAGAAAATTTAATACTATGGTTAGAACTTAAAATATGTTGTAATATTTATCTTGACCAAAATATTATCAACATGAATCACGAAACATCAATCTTGTAATTTACTATAATAGATATCAATGAAATTATTGCAAATATTAATAAAATTATTTAAGAAAACAATATTTTTTATCATATTTATTTTGATCTTATTTGAAAACGTGTATATGAAAATAATTAATGGATATATTTAAAAAGTTTTCAAAAAAAGCATGCATTAAATGCCCCCAAAAATTTTAACTAATATTTTTGGTAAATGGTTATTCTTATTATATATATATATATATATAAACATAGATATAGATGTCCGAACTTATGATATAAACTGAGAGGTTTTATTTTGGTACAAAATGTTCAAATTTATATGGTATGAATTTTATTTGTTATGGATAGAATGTATTTGAAATGTTTGAAAACAAAATAAATGGTATAAATTTATTTGTATGAGTATGAAAGTCGAATTTTAGGTTGATTTGTTATAAAATCAAGGTGATATGATTTTTAAAATTTGGCATATTCCGATAATAACTTGTCATAAGATATTGATGATAATTCGCCAAATTGGTATGTATTCCTCTTGAAAATTAGAAAGATATTTGAACAAATATTGGTTAATAAAATTTATAAATTGCAATTTAATTTTAGAGAATTAATTGATAAATTTGAACGATAAGGTAACCGACAAAAAATCTAGAAAATTTTGAGATAAGTGAATTTATTTTGTTGTCTAAATATGGGTTCTAAATTTAAAACTCAAATAAGTAATTATTCATAACTTACGGGTTAATATTAACTTGGACATTAATGGAATAGTCAATTATTTAAAATTTAATAAATTACTCAACTAATTAAATTTTTTGATTTGGATAGTTGATACAAAAATAAATCTACTTTAATTAATGGAACAATATAATCTTTAAAACTATACATATTATTCACAAATTTTTTTAAATATATTATAAAATTTCACCAAAGTAATTATTTTATGAAATCACATTGTAGTCGAATGGAATTTCTGAATAAAGACTTAAAAATGACACTTATTTTGAAATGAATATAATGTGATTTGTTATCAGTGTACTAATTTTAAATAGATATATTTTATGTAATTTTGTACAATTTAAATTTCATATAATATTTTCACTAAATTAATATAATAAGTAAATGATATTACACACTAATATCATATTTTTAATTTATAAATATTTTAAATATTTATATATTAATATTCGTAACTAGTTATTTAAAAGAAGGCCTAAATAAATATGATCTAATCGTCTCCCCTAACCAACAAACGTGCCCTTATACGACGTGAGGAGTCACAACTCACAGCACATTCGACTGGGGAGTCCATTGTTCACCATTACACACTCTGACATTCAAGTTGGCGCTCAATCTCTCACAGGTCCTTATCTCTTCCTGCACACACACACACACACACTTGATTTCCTGAATAATTTGTGTGGGAAAAATGGTGAACTGGTATAGTGAATGTGTTCGTAGGGTACTTATTTTTGGTGTAAGCTCTTCCTGCTTTGCCCAAAAATTTTCAACTGTTATAGTTTGTTAGTTTGTTGCTG
>BKCP01000001.1:5630885-5704344 GCA_008636005.1 Striga asiatica
ATATATTGATCGAAACACCACGACTGAGAGCGAGAGGCGCGGGTCCCGGTGGATTAGGAGCTTCGCCATCTCGAGGGTTGACTGTAGAAGGAATGAACACAAGCTCGACTGTTTTCTGTCCCTCCATTTTTTATTTTTGATATTCTTCTTTTTCTCATTTGATTTGTTGAAAGAGCACAAATGAACTTGCCATGTATTTATAGAAGTGATGATAGCAACGATTCATTTTACTTGTACATAGAGTCTAGGTCTAACTAGATTTCTATATTATTTGGTATTTTGATTGTGGCATTTAAGATGGTGCTTCAAAGTTGACTTGTTGGAGGGCCATGAATGGGAGTGCAACCATTGTTTATTATTATAGTGGTTTCATTATATTTTTCTTCTATATTTGATTTCTTCTTTCATGGAGGAATAAGGTTCCATGACACCACAACAATCTTCGAAACATCTGATTCGAAAACTTCATTTTTTGATTATGCTGATTCGTACATAATATCTTTTGGTGCTTTACAACATGAGAATAGCTCGAAAAATCCATAATGAAAGTGTATATCCGAACAGAACAGACAAAACGACGGTAAATAGAAAGGATTAGATCAAGAAACATTATCCGAAACACTATCGATAAAACTGCCCAAGTAATCATACGACAACCCACCTCCCGACATGACCGCCGACTTGGGTTGCTCAAAGCCCTCACATTAGCCCGTCGGCCCGCATTCTCTAGTCCCATCAGCTTCACAAGGAGGCCCGTGATTTGCACGGCGACCGCCTGGTGGTTGAGTATGGGCAGAGGGATGAAGACCAGGTGTGTTGATTCTTGTTTCTTTGACATTTTGTTTTTCTTTTCCTTTTGCCTTTGATTTGTTGAGACTTGGGAGAGCACAAGTGAACTAGCCATGTATTTCTAGTAGTGATGAAGCTAACGGCAGCCTAAGGTCTAACTAGACCAGTTTTGCTATGAAGCCAACAGTTGGCTCCATAGTGGAGCCAATCTTTTATATACAACAAGTAAACTATATCATATTATAGTGGCTTCATAGCAAAACTGCTAACTAGATTTCTATATTATTTGATATTTTCGTTGTCGCATTTAATATGGTGCTTCAAAGTTGACTTGGGAGGTCCATGAATGGAAAGTGTAGCCATTGTTTATGTTATACAGTTTTCATTCACTACAAAAATATTGTCATTTTTTTAACGGAAAATCTTATAATAATATATTCTAATAAATGTCAACGTATATTTCAATGGTATAGCTTCCGTTGCCTGGAATGATTCAAACGGAAGTTCCAATGAAAATATTCCATTGGAATGAGTTTTCAATTGGAATTTTAGATGAAATTTGATAATTCTAACGACTATTATTCCAACGGCTTTTGACCGTAGAAATTTTCGTTGAAATATGCAATTTCCGTTGAAATTTCTATTTTCATTCATATTTCAACCGTTGAAATCGTCCAAATCCAACGAAAATTCCTATAGAAAAATCATTCCAATGGAATATTTTGGCATCAGGAGCGAAACTGGAACTGACTCCACCTGTTAGTGGACAAGAGCTAGAAGAGCTTATGGAAGAAAACCAAGAACTTCTATGATTGAAATTCGCTTTGCTTCGTTTGTACCTTTCAGTCGAGCCCCAATTGCATTGTATTTTTGTTGGAATTTTTGCTAGAATCCATTGAAAAGTTCCAACGGAAATAATAACATTGGAATTGCTATTAGAATTCCATTGGAATATATTTTCGTTGGAATTTCATCATTTTCTTGTAGTGATTAATAATTATACTTTTCTTCTATCCATATTATCCAACTATATATAATTCTCTAATGTGTTGAGCCTAAGTGGCAGACTCGAATGCTTCAGGATCATATGTGGCAAAATTTTAAGTTTTGTTGTTTGTTTGGATGAATATTAATTTTATTTCCAATTCAAAAGTAACTAGCTTGGAATATCCATAAATATACTGCATATTTATAATTCCTAGTAGGTCTGCCAATCAAAGAAGTGGGGTAGCTTAGGACAAATCCACCCCACCTTCTTTAAAACCCCTATCTCGGATATAAATAATTTTAGCATCTTTATAATAAAAATTAAATTACTTATCAATAAAAAATAAAATTATTTAAATTAACTTAACTACATATAATAATATAAAATTTTAAGTTGTGTAAGTGACAATGTCAATTTAAATATAAATAATAATATATTTTTTTCAAAAAATATTGAAAAACTAAAACAATTTTTGTTTTTATTATTATTTAACTAATATAATTTAGTTAACAAGTACCCGTACAGTACACGAGTATTGTACTAATTATTACCTTTTACAAATAATAAGTTTTGTTTTTTAAAAAAAAGACGAAGAGTATCCTTTTATTAATTAAGTTGTGTCCAACTAGAACCCTTATATCAATATGACCTGACAAAAGTAAATCTGGGCATGTCTGGCCCAATGTACTTGGGCCACCAAAAAAACCCAAACGACGTCCCTACTGGTCTTTAAAGACATTATTTAGTAGCAATACACTCGTATAATATACCCAAGTTAATTAAAAAGAATATATTTAAATATTAAATAAAATATTTCTAAATTTGAATAATTTTTAAAAAATAAATTATTATTTTGTACATCCTACTATATTTTGTAACTCATCATATAATAAGCTTGTTAAATAAATTTATTTAATTGTTAATTGAAAATTTTATTTATTTTTTCACTTTAAATTTCAACAATATTTGTTTATCTAAAAATTCAAGGATCATAAAAAAATAATTAATTTGATATATTATATATAAAAAATTAATAACAAAATAAAAAAATTAGTTAATTTCAAATATATTTATGAATAAGTTATTCCGTTATTTATAATTTTAAAGTCCTAATAAGCATGGATAAAAGCTTATATCTATATTAGTTATACTAAAGCATATGACACTTAAAATTACGAAAAACACGTAAAATAACATTACTAGAGAAACTATGCAAACTTTTCGCCCAAAGGAAAATTGAAAACGCACACGCTAGTAAACAAATCTATATCTGAATCAGTCCATCCCAATTCGGAGCTTTTCTTCTTTTGTCTTTTTTTAAATCCACAACAGTCAAGAAGTTGATTCTGCAAAATCTTTAATTAGTGTGACCAAATGTATGTTTTTCCCTTAGATTTACCTTATCCTCACTAAAAGTGAAACAGAAAATTCAAGATGCTATTTTGTTTTTTCCTCTCATTTGACATAATCTTCTCTGTTAAATATGTAAATATTGAGATTGTACTATATGTTAGGATTAGGCTAAGACCCATATATGTATCTATATATATGTACTTCTCTTTGTGAATAATACATCATATATTTTTCCCACATTCTCACATGGTATCAGATTAGGTTTAGAATCCAATATAGGGTTAATATTTTTCGCTCTTCTCCGGTCGTCGTCAATTCTCACCTCCTATACCATCATCGCCGGCATCCTCCGGCGACCAAACGCTCCAAATTTCGGCTCGTTTGGCGGCGCGTGGGGCCCACACGCGCCCGATTTCTGCGACAGCGTCGGCAGCTTCAGCCGGCGCGTGGGGCCCACCCCCAGCTCCGATCGCCGCGATTTTTCAGCCGTAGACTCCCCCCTTCGTCGGCTACGTTCTAGTGTGGTCGGTTTTAGTTTTCGTGACCTTTTTAATTTCTTTATTTTGTGCTATTTTG
Organism: Striga asiatica; assembly: GCA_008636005.1. NCBI lineage: Eukaryota > Viridiplantae > Streptophyta > Magnoliopsida > Lamiales > Orobanchaceae > Striga > Striga asiatica. The sequence continues at coordinate 5,634,592 of BKCP01000001.1, forward strand.
ACGGTTTCGTGATCTGATTTCTGCCTATTTTTTCATCTGTTTCGTATTATTGTGTTGATCTGCTTTTTGGATATGGATCGTATGGATTTGCATTCTTCTATTAGCGTTGTCTTATCAGGAGACAATTATAGTGCCTTAGCCTAATTCTAACCTATAGTATAATCTCAATATTTACATATTTAATATTCTCCAAATCTCAACAAAACCAAAGTCCAAACGCGTTGTCGAAATTAATGTCTGAAAGGTAATCCAAGGATTCCGTCAAAGCATTCGCCCCAATTAACGTTCATCACTTTTGCGGAACATTCGAATGGGCACTGACCTCATTGAATTTTTTTTATTGTTTGGTTACACAAATTTACACACCCGAATAAGTTTGTGTTAATTCAACAATAGATATAAAGTCTTACTTTTGCTGCCCCGTAGGACCTTGTAAACGCGCGAATGCAGAAAAAAATGATAAACAAAGCTAAGAACTTTCTTATTTTCTACTACTCTTTGTATAGTAACTTTTCAAAGTAAAACTTGTATGACTCCATGTCACTAAAAAGTAAAATAAAATAAAATATTTGACTACACGAGCTCATGTTTATAGATTAACTCATTTCTATGTTTGTTGCCAAAATGATAAACATATTTCTATAATGCATATTTGACTTATGATTTAGTTACAATTACAATAAATTTCTATCCTACACCGTGTGAATAGTTATTTATAATAATTATGAGCGTATGCTATCCGACGTATAAAAATTCAATGTGCATAGCCATTGAGTGGCCACGCAGGTGGAATAGAAATTGCGTTCAATTACATGCATAAAAATAATAAAAGAGAGTTCGTAGCAGATTGTTTTAAACTAGCTACGTGAGTTTTATAGCGAGCCTTTCAATGAGTCTACTCACTAGCTAATGAAGCAAATTAATATCATTACTCTCAAGTTTGATTTTTTTTTTTTAAATGAGCATTATTAAACTACTAAACAAGTATTATATCGAGTCGGTGCAAGGATGATTCGGGAATATATATATAGCTTGATTCATTTATATACGATGAAGATAAAATATCGAGAATAGTTGCATGTTAAGCGCCTGGTATTTCGATAAACATCATTCCCGTTCAAACATGACGATTCTTGGTCATCTTTTTATTAAAATCAAGATGCACTCAATTAAATGGAACGAAACCTATTTTATTCATTCCGACATATTCCTTCAAAGTTCAAACGACATCTTTTTGGATTAATTTTCAAAAGTATTGAATAAATGGGGGTACACATATGGTGAAGTCCATTCAATGCAAGAAAACGACCTTAGCCACTGATTAAGGTTGCAATGCTTTGATTTAGGAAGCGTGCACGTGTACTCGAGCGCTACAATTTTACTTATACTATAATTCAACTCTCACTACTTGTTATATTCTAACGGAAAATCTTATGGTAATATATTTCAATGGAAAAATTCTACTGATTCCAACGGAAATTCCAACGAAAATATTCCGTTGGAATGTGTTTTTCATTGGAATTTTAGATGGAATTTGATGATTCCAACGGCTTTTTACTGTAAGAATTTCCGTTGAAATTTTTATTTTCACCCCGTTGGAAAATTTACAGTTGGAATCGTCAAAATCCAATGGAAAACTCATTCCAACGGAATATTTTTGTTGCAATTTCCATTGGATCCATTGAAAAAATTCCAACGGAAATAATAGCAATTGGAATTGCCGTTGGAATTCTATTAAAATATATTTCCGTTGAAATTTCACCATTTTCTTGTAGTGCATGTGCATTTGCACAGATATAAACAAAATATTATAAATTATTTATATACATTTAATATTAAAATTATAAGTTAGATAATGATATTAAATTTTAAATATAGAATATTATAAGTTATATTTATGCATATAATATTAAATTTTTTAAATATATTGTAGGACCATTTTGCAAGAGCAATGAATGGTTTTATTTCATGATATCTGATTTTTGAAAATATTTTATATATCTTTGTAATATCCAAAAAAATATTTTTTTTATTATTGTATATGACTGCAATAGCAAATGGAGATATTTGTAGTCATTCTTAATATGTATTTATATAATAACAAAATATATATAGTATCAAAAATAAAAACAAAAATATTTTATATTTTAGAACATAAAGAGACGTTACAAAAATGGGAACCATCCAAAATCGGACATGTTAAAATAAATTGTGTAACTGAAAGTTACATATTTTTATTAAATGTTGACTATATCTTTATTAAATGAACACCTATTTTTATTAAATGAACTACTGTTATCATTAATTACTTGCTGAATAAAATTTATTGAAGCTTGCCGCAATAATATATATATAGATGAGCCTTTTAGGAACTTGACTGACTAAGTGATGTTGTTGTAGCACAAATTGTTTTTATTTACCGAGTACCGAAACGAACGATTCGTTCCTCGGGTCGATCTCACGAGGAAGGCGGTTCGGAATTTAGTTTTGGTATTAATAACACATAAAAGGAAAATAAATCCTAAACACACTAATCAAATAGGGGGGTTGAACAATTACCAACTAAGAATTAATAAAAATCAATAATCTACCTAGAAATATAAACGAAACAAGGATAAAGAAACTAGGAAGTCGGAAATAATTAATTCAAGTTCTATTTGTACACCGGGACATTAATCATTCTATTCTAGATTGACGTTCTCGCTTAAGCATCTAGCGGTTCGCTCCCAATAACTCTTCGTAGCAAGGAATTGAACATAGATAAACAAACTTGAGCATACGACACAGACCAATTATCCCAATCCCAATAACTATTCGTAACAAGGGACGAGTCATCGACAAGCACGTATTTCAATCCAAAACCTATAGACTATTCAATTACGAAATCATCTACCTCATGCGAGCCTAAGTCTACGACTTTTCCCCTTTCGGTTCTAAAAGTCGCTAATTAAATTAGAAGAGAGTTAATCGACTAATCATATAGAATCAACAAAACCCTAACTCGACTAATCAACATTCAATTGTTTCCAATTGCAAGATCGAAGTGTCACTCTTCGATTATATCAATCAATCAAACAAGATTTCATCAATACGTAACCAAATCAACCCGCACAAGAACGAACAATTCAAGCCCGATAAATACACGTTAAACGAGAACAATCATCCCCTATCCCTAGCAATAAGAATTAGCTAAGTAATATCAATCAACACAATCCATCATCTCTCTCAATTCAACCATTATTCATGAATTAAAAATAAAGAGAAGAACTTAAAATAAATCGCAATTCCAAGTGTTGAATTTGAATTACAAGCTTAATCCTTGAATACTAATAAAAAGAAGAAGAAAAATGGAAAAGAAAGATGAAGAGAAGAGGAAAAACGATGAAGAAAAAGAAGAGGAGGAAAGAGAGGAAGGAGAAGAGGAAGAAGAAGGAGAAAAATGAAGGGGGGAGGCGATTTTCGGACCTAGGGTTACTCCCCCTTCGAGCTGGTGGTGAAAGAATAAAGAATAAAACGAGTTTTTGGGGATTTCATACCATTTTGGGACTTGCAGTGGGCCTTAGCGCCGCTAAAGGGGGTTAGCGGCGCTAAGGGATCTTAGTTGTTCGCCTCTGGCGTCGTTAACATGCCATAACGCCGCTAGGAAACCAGGCTTAGCGCCGCTATGGCCTGGGCAGCGCGACTTTGTGTTTCGGACTTGTTTTGGCTCGTTCGAATTCGGAATTGAGTTCCGTTTTTTCCTACGCGTCGCTAACGAACCCCTCTATACAATGATGCTTCAATGGCCAAATTATTCTTGAAATCCAATTCTCTCAAAGCTTATGACCAGCACACCAAAGTCGTGCTTCGTGCGACTTCGCGTTTTGGGCCCGTTTGGACTCGTCCAAGCTCGAAATTGAGCTCCGCTTCTTCCTATATGTAGCTAACGAACCCTTCTACTCAACCATGCTTGCCGGGTCAGATTTCGGGATAAATCCATTCCTCACGGGGATTTCGACCTGCACACATCAAACAAGAAGAAAAACGTAGAAAACCGACAAAATACACGAAAAACACATAAAAACCAGAATAGAGCAAAACACATAATAAACTACAAAACAAACTAAAAACTAACTAAAAGTCCTAAAACGGGGGAAAAAGAGAAGCAAAACAATAAAGAAAATCGTAACAAAAATGGGACAAACAGCTGTGTTGACAGTTCAGGCGTTGCAAAGTTAGTCACATTAAAGCAATCTAACAGTTTTTTTATATTTTTTAATTTATTTTAAAATTATAATAAAATATATTTTTATTTTTATGCATAAAATATATTTTAATTGTTATCTAGGAATATATAAAATGTTAAGTATTTACTAAAAGTAGGAAAAAAAATTCATAAAAATGTTCGTGAAAGCTGCATCAATCTTTTTATCCCAAAATTTGCGTGAAGACACTATCACAGTTTTTAATTTTAAAGTGTAATTTTTCAGTTATAATTATCCCATATATACAAAAGTGTTGGTTTTAACTACAAAGTTTTAAACAACGTTATTTACTTTTGTTAACCGCATATACCCATACCCAACTACCAGACTATGTTTGGTAAGTTAAATAAGTTATGTTATAACTTATTTAGTTAATTTATAAGTTTCATGTATTCAAATAAGTCTCGTTTGGTAGGACCAACATTTTCAAAAAACTCGCTTATCTCATAAACTACTTTAGGTAGCTTTTCAAACGAAGCTACTAAAAAAAGCATATGAGATAAGCTATACCAAACGAAGCTTATTTAAATACAAGAAGTTTTTAAGCTAATAAAATAACTATAAGCTAGCTTATTGGTCTACCAAAGCTATAAACTAACTTATCAGCTATCAACAAGCTTATTAGCTAATTTTACTAAACATAGTTTATGTAAAACTAGTACGTAGCCCGTGCGATGCACGGGGCATAAGTATTAAATGAGTCATTTCCACAGAGTTTATCCGTTAAGTAGCTCGTGCAATTCACGGGAGATATTGAATGAGTGGACCATAGGGCTTGTCCGTTTAGGCCTAAAAAATAATAGAGTCTGATCATTTATCTTTTTACATCTTTTCATCAACGTCATTTTTCTTTTGTCGAAACATTAAACCTGAGTCTGGTAGCACAAGCTCGTAAATTAATTAATATATTATCTCGCTCACATGTTTATAATAATATAAATTTGATTTCATTATATATATATATATATATATATATATTCCTTGATATAAAAAAAATAACAATTTTACGTAATCTTGTTTTTCGTATAATATTTATATTATTTTATTATAAAATTTATTGTAATATAATTTCATTATTATTATTTATGCAAGTTAAATATGTAGTCTTCTTCTTCTTTTTGTTTTATATAATTAAAATATTTAATAAATGTTCATATTATTTATAAATGTAATTAATTTAAATTATGTAAATAAATTTAAAGTAAAACATTTTGTACAAACATTTTACAAAATATACACAAATATTTTTTTAGAATTTTTTTTTTTATAATAAATAAACATCTTTGAAATTCTATGCAATTATTAAACATCAGTGATATAAATTCGAAATCATAATTGAATTCTATGCAATTAGTAATTCTGTCCGATGTTATGAGAAACAAATAATTCGGAAATGATTATATGTAAGTTGAGATAAAATGAAATGTATCAAAAAAATCTGCTTATGATACTTTCCTTTAAATGTTTGAATGAATTTGAAATTTAAATTACAAATCAACCTCCAGTTATTCAAATAATTTTAAAAAAGTTACTAATTGTAGTAAAATGTATGTGACAATATATTATAAATATACATGACGTCAGTAATGTTATGAATCTTTAAGTTTCTAAAATATATATTGTTTAAATATGAAACTAATTAACTTATATGTTAAGAAAATATATATAAATATATGTATTGTACGAAATATACGCGTGACAAGTTATTATATTTGTTTATATATTGTTTGTATTGTTATTACATTTGTATATAAATATATTGTTTATATATTTTTTTGTATTGTAAGACAAATTATTATATTTGTTTATATATTGTTTAAATATATATTGTTTAGATATGAAACTAATTAACCTATATGTTGAGATAATATATATAAATATATGTATTGTATGAAATTTTCAACGTGTGTGTTAAATTTTTCCTCTAAAAAATTCAAAATACATTTAGGCATGTTTTGTTTGAAGTTTGAAATTTAAATATGCATCTATATAACAAATCCCATGATTTATGCTAGCATTAAATGCTACTTGATTTTTTATTAAAAAAATTAAAAAAACATACCAAAAATGGAATGCAATTAATGTTCCCTATTTTTTTGCTTACTATTTTTTAAAAATGTTAATTCTTATTATATATATATAGATGTTTGTTAATTAAGACATTTATTCAATCTATATCTATATAAAAAAGATAATTAACATGTGAAAATTAAAAATTAATTTATTAAAAATAGCATTTTACTAATTTTAGTAATAAATTAGTCAATACATATCAATCGTCATATTAATTTTTAATTCTAAAAAATTGTGTAAATTCATTAACAAAATTTATCATCTAAATAAAAAAAATAACGAGGGGATGAATAAATTTATAAACAAGGATAATATCACCAAAATACTTTTACAACATTTTATCCTTTCTTTATTTATCTTCATATCTTCCATTATTTATTTGCAGATTATTTATTTTTATTAACCAATCATATTCATACCCATTTTTCACATTTTCTTTTTTTTTTAAGATTACTTATTTCTATTTGACAATCAACATTTTGATATTTTTATTTCTTATTTGTCTATTGGATGCGAAAAACAATAGTTATTAGTATTTAAATTACTATAACTCGTTTAAACAATTTTAATTCATGGAAATAAAAATGTATTGGATTGTATATAGGTCATATAGTCATATAGACATATATATTTGTTTCTATCACACAATTTTAAAATAATTTTATGTGTTGTTATATGTTGATTGGGAGATATTACGTTTTTTTTTTTAATTTTTTTTTTTTTGAAAAATAGNTGATTAAAGATTAGCATCGAACTGTTTTGTTTGAGATTTTTATTAAAACTAACATCATTTGCAAATTAGCACAAATTAAAAATTAGGTGTTTCTATACAAATTTTCAAGGATAGCATAGAACAATAAGTGCGTTGTAAGGTGCACATTTTTATGTATATAAATTTTAGTTACATGCTTTCGCTAGGTAAATTTTTCATGGACTTAAATACTTTATAAAAAATTTATGAAAATTGATATGGAGTTAGATTTTTATGTAAGAGAAATGATAGTGAATAATCTCGCTCTTAACTAATATATTAACTAATATATGATAATTATATTAGTGTAAATACTATATTTTATTTATAAATATTTGTAACTCGTGCATTTCCTATAAAGATAATTACAGTAACATTAATAATATAGTTGTGGATATATTTTGTATAAATTTTAGATAATATATGCGTTTGGCCATCACAAATTGGTATATTTATAAAACTGTAACTTGTAAATAAAGTAAATATAAATAATTGAGTAATGCTACATTTCTAGTCTAGTATACAACTAGATTGACAACATAAGTAAAAACATCTAAAAAAAAAAAAATAGAACTACGACCCGTCGGAAAAACCGGAACCGGTCCCGGCCCGGTCCGGCCCGCCGGGACCGGTTAATGAAAACCATTGAACCGTAATCGGACCGCTTTGGGCCCGGTCCGGTTCACGGCCCGTGTACTGTTCATGCTGGTACCGGCACGCCGGTACCGGTTCACGGTTCGGGCCACGGGCCGATTCGGCCCGTGGCCATGTCTAGGTGGATGTTTTCACTTGTGTTGTCAACCTAGTTGTACACTAAGTCGGTAATGTAGCATTTTTCTAAATAATTTAGTAATATATTTACCGTCTCACTTTAGTTCCTTGACTATACACTGGGTATTAGACCAAGTCACCAAGTCTGCACTAGCGGGAAAAACCTCATAACTTTCTCAAAACATTTTTTTTTTTACTTTAATTTTTTCCATCTAGCATATCATTGCTATGCCCTATAAAAAGGTCCCACTCACTCCCTTAAAATTCAAGAAACAATCATAAACCTCCATTAATTTCTACCTCCAAACTTCCATTTTCTCTACTTGTTAGCATCAATGGCCGCTCATCTTACCCTCCTCTTCATAACATCCAGTCTCCTCCCACTTCTCACTTCATCTCAACCCACCGGAAAAATAACCCTTGGAGCCTCTATCTGCGCAAACGACACCTCCCCACCATGGCTTTCCCCTTCGAAAGAGTTCGCCTTCGGCTTCCAACCCCTTTCCAAAAACAACAACAACTCTTCCTATGTCCTCTCCATATGGTTCGATAAAATCCCTCCAAAAACCATAGTCTGGTTCGACCGTTACACCGCGCCACTTGGCGCCACCCTAACCCTCGAGGCCAAAAACGGCCTCGTCCTCCGTGACTCTCGGGGCAACCCTCTCCACACCTACACCGAGAATCTCGCCGGCCAAGTGGCTTACGGCGCCATAACCGACTCCGGCAACCTCATCCTCTCCGGCAACGCCGCCACTCATTATTGGGAGAGTTTCAAAAACCCGGCCGACACGATCCTTCCCGGCCAGACGATCGAGTCCGGCGGATCGACACTCGTCTCTCGAAAATCCCCAACCGAACTCTCGTACGGGAGATTCTACACCGGAATCAACGCCGACGGGAAGTTCGCCCTGACCACGAAAACCCTCCCGACGAACCTAAACGTCGACGCCGAGTACTACACCGCCGGGCCGGGCTCGAGCGAACGAGTCGCATTCGCCGCGAATCCTCCCGAGATTACAATCGGGAGCACCGTGATTCTCCGCTCGAGCCTTCCCGCCGCGGATTACTATTTCCGGGCAACCATCGATTTCGACGGCGTCTTTTCGCTCTACCAATATCCGAAAAAGTTCGACGGAAATTCGAAGTGGGAAATTTCCTCCGGTGGAACCTTGCCGGAAAACGTGTGCCTCGCCATCACCGGAGACAAGGGAAGCGGGGCTTGCGGGTACAACAATGTGTGTAGCCTTAAAGACGGGAGGCCCGCGTGCCGGTGCCCGGACGGGTTCGTGCTGGTTGACCAGGAAAACGAGTACGGGGACTGTAGGGCGAATTTCAGTGGGGACTGCCTTGGCCAGGCTGGGTTGGATGAGTATCGGTTGGTAACGATTAAGGATGTGGATTGGCCGTTGAACGACTACGTGCAGATGAACCGGAGCACGCTTGAAGAGTGTCGTGACGGTTGTTTGAAGGATTATTTGTGTGGGGCCGCCATTTTCAGGAGCAACAGCTGCTGGAGAAAGAGGCTGCCTTTGTCTAATGGGAGGGTTGATACAAGTTTGGGAGCTGTGGCCTTTCTCAAGGTCAGGAAGTGAACTGTTTTTTTTTTTTTAAAGAAGAAGGTTGGGTTTTGGGAGCAAGTTTTTATCTGAATGTAACCAATCAAACAAGTTGAAATTGCTCAATTAGGTTGAACGTGAGGTGAGAAGTCCCTGAAGGTGATGATATTGTAGTTTCTTTTGTTTTTGATTGGGATAATAAATTAATGATTACATTTCATCCTAATGCTATATTGATGGCATCTTTAGCAGTGAGTTTTGTTGAGGTTCGCAAACACTCTACGGTTTCACATAAGTACCCAAGTTTGAGGTTATAGAGTAAAGGTAGCGCATCTTTTTTCACTATAAAAATGGATTAAAAAAAAACCCTCGCACTGCAGAATGAACAATATACTATACAAGATGTCACTCAGAATGCACAATAATGTCAATTGAAACACATTATTAAAGTTTTTTCTTTTTTTCTTTTTGGAAACACAATTTACTTCTCATATATTGTTACAAACAGAAAACCATCAATCAACACATAAAAATACTGTTCTGCAACTCCAGTTGAACCGAAGAGGATTACGGATGTAACATAAAACACAAGAATTCGGTAATAATAATGCTCCTAAGCCGGCAAACAAAATCATCAGTTAACTCATCTACCAAGAATCAATTCAAGAGGTGCTGGCCAAGATTCGATTACCTCGATAAATGTCCAAAAGTTCGGGAACATCCTTCTCGTACCTCTCGATATAGGTCTCCAAGAAAACCTTCTCGGACATTGTCAGCAGGGACGTGATAGCCACATTCTTCAACCCCTTTTCATTCAAAACCTCAGCAACTGCCCACCTCGGCTTCATTCTCTTTTCGAGGCTGTACCCAAGAATCCAAGAGCACCGGGCCACGTCACCTGGTGCCCACCCTAATTTATCAACCAGAAAACCCATACTCTCCAGAATCTTCTTCTCGGACAAGGTCATACACAACGGCTGGCTCAGAAAGGCAGCCTTGATGTCGGATTCAGACATGCCGCACTTTCTATAAACCTCCATCTTGCGCTTAAGGGTCGACTCACCAAAACCCACCAAAACCTGAATGGCCTTCACAAATGCATTATCTGACACGTCAAACCCCATCTCTATTGCTCGATCCACGCACAAGGATAACTTCTCCTGAGGAACCAAGAGAACTTTTGGGTTGAACTTGACCATTAACACAAGAGATGGCCGAGGGACCCCGCAGGCCACAAGAAACGAGAAGTTGGACAAGATGTCGTCAGGCCGGTACCAGCTGAAGTACTGGGGAGCCTGTGTCAAGACTTGAACAGCCCCCTTATCTGACCCGAGCAGGTTTTTCAGGAAATCGTATAAGGGGATGATTGAGTTCTGCAAGCTGGGCTTTAAGATGGAAGGGTTTCGGGACAGCCTGCTAGCCAGGATGGGGAGGGGGATACCAAATGATGCGAAAAATTCGAGCTTGGGCAAAAGAGTTTGGTCTGGGACGGCAGAGAGAACGTTCGGCCACCGGGTGACCATTGCAGAGATGTGGGCGGCCGTGAATCCGTACTCTCTGAGGAGATTCAACACCGCGTCTGGGTTTTCCGGCGATTTCAGCTGGAGTTTACTGGAGGTGCGGACGGCGGCGTCTGGGGTCAACCCGCATGTGCTGACGAGGTAAGAAAAGGTGAAGGATTTCTCGGAGTCATTTTCACGAACACCTGGCGGTGGTCTCCCGGTGGTGAACGGCCTGGAGAAGACCGCATTTTCAGAAGCCCAAAATTGACGGGCGGACAAAATAGAGAGGTCCGGTGGGAGCCGAAGTCGCCTGCCACGGAGAATCGCGAACATCGATTTGAAATTCGATTTTGAATTCAACAGACTCAGTGAGCTGACGAGCAGACGAGGGTTTGAAGATGCGTATCAGTATATTTATAATTAGTCTTCTTCGGCGATTTAGAGAGAAGGGCAATCGCTACACATTATTAAAGTTGTCTATTTAAAATAATATTATTTGTGTATTTTATCTGTATATATAATACTTATTTTCAATAAATAATATAAAATATTAAATAAATTTATATGTACCAAATATTTATATGATAATAAATAATTTTATAATTGAAAAATAATTTAAAAATATTAAAATTCTAAAATTGAAATGCAAATTAGAAAATACACAATCAATAGACTACATAGACTAAATATATTGTTATCTGTGAAAATGCACATTATTAAATTAATGATATAGATATTTTATATATTATGTGTTGAAGTTATTTTTACCGTAGTAGAATCGAAAAATTCGACCACCGGATCATGTCTCAAGGAAGGTCAGTCGGATAAAATTGCATGAGTATTCAATCAAAACAGAGAAAATAATCCTAACACACTAATTCAATGTGTTGTTTTTTATTATCAACTAATGATACTTGAACAAAGCTATTCAAATCTCACAACTCAAAACACAAATCAATCAGTGATAAAGATGCTAGGGTATCAGGGACAATCCGGTTCTAAATACATTTATCGGGCAATCAAATAATCGGTTAACGGACTCGAACACTTACTCATGATCAAGAGATTTATTCTCAATAACTCTTCGTAACAAAAGAATAAATATAAACGAACAATTATCGAATCAATTAACACATAGACAATACCATTACGAACAAGTCTATTCTAAACGAGCCTAGATCGATCGATTTCTCCCCTTTCGGTTCTACAAATCGATTAACCAGATTAAGACGGTGATCAATCATCTAACCCTAGGAATAACACAACTCGCAAGGATTGAGTATTCAACATGCACGCAAACGAGAACGAACCGGAACAATTATCCTCTAACCCTAACTAAAGAATTTAGCTACTCATCACAAATTCAACATCAACATTCACGTCAAACAAAGCCATAATATTCATTTATAAAATGAGAAGAGAAGCTTACGACTAATACGAAATTCAATGTCAAATCCCAAAAGTAATCTAAATCCATAAGATAAAATGGAGTTTTCTACTCTCCAAAATCAAATCCAAGTGAAAAGAGAAGAGAAAATGTGTTTTTTAGGTGAAAAAGAAATAAAATAAGTCAAGAATGATGTCTCACAAGCCCTAGCCTCGTTTTTTACCAAAAAGATTTAAAATTTTCTCCTTTCTCGCCTTCTGAAACCGTCCCCTAAAATGCAGAAATTCGCGGCCTCCGCGTCCGCGGAGAGCCCCGCGGGCTGCAGCGAAGAAACGCTTCGCGACCGCGACTACTGCCGAGGCCGCGACTCTTCAACTGCAGAACTGACTCGCGGCCGCAGAACCACCTCGCGGACAGCGACGAAGAAAATGTTGGCAGTGTGGAAATTCGACCCCCGCGGCAGTGGGAGGTTGTCACGGGCCGCGGTGAAGGAGATTCGGTAGTGTGTGGTTCTTGAGTTCGTACACACGCGTCCGGACGCGAAATTGAATTCCGTCTTTTCCCGTTCGACCCCAACTCATCCTTCTAGATAATTGATTTCGCTCGGCCATTTCTTCTTGAAAGTTATAACCGACTGGGCCACCTAACCTGCACACCACAACCGACAAGAAAAACGCAGAAAAAACAGAAAAAACAAACGAGAACTCCTAAATCAAACAAAATAAAGAAAAACACACGACAAGACACAAACGGACCAAAAACCAAAAGGATTACTTAAATATGGAGAAAAAGAAAGGTAAAATAATAACGAAAAACGAAACAAAAATGGGACAAACATTATGTCTCTTAAACCAAAACTGAATATAAAATATTAAATATAAACATTGAAATACTAAATATATTTTTATAGTATAAATAATAAATCATATATGTTATTCAGATTAATGTAGTTAATCAGTCGAATAAATCAATTTTAGCTTAGTGTGGATCAACCCATTAAAAATGTATGCGATTAAGTGCACAATAGTGTTATACGATGGCACCATCTCGCTGAAAAAATCGTGTCAAATTTTCACCTCGTCACTGTTCGTCGTCGCCTCCAGCCCATACGTCATCTCCGCCACCACCCCGACACAACTCCGCTGTCCCCTGCGCTCAGTTGTATCCAGCAGAGAAGTCAGTCGTCGATCCACCGGACACTGTTGGGGTGGCCTCGACTGGAGAACGCCCGCCGGGGATCGCCAGAGAATGAGTAGCTGACGAGATTTCTGCAAATCTGCCTCTGATGTAACCACCGACGTGGCAAAATGGTGACGTGACATCCGATGGCCAGCGGTTCCCAGCCGGTAGCGACGGCGACTTTGTACGGCAGGGGGGCCAAAAAATGCTTATTGGAGTTTTTGTGTTAGAAATTTGATAACATATAGGGGCCTAGTTGCAATTGTAAAAATTTTAGTATAATTACAATTAAGTTCATAGGTCATATTTGTAATTAATCGAAAATTTTAGTTTGGATGGTTTCGATCGCTACTGTGCAATCTAATAGTCATTTATGTGCAACTTGTCTAATGCACTCACAATACATAAAAATGAATAATAATAATAATAATAATTTATATAGTTTAGTTGGTTCGATTATTTGGTTCTTTTAAAAATAAAGCTAACCTCGAACATAAATAACTGGTATTTGAAAAGTAAAAATAGATGATCGAACTGAAATGTAAAATCGGATAGTCGCTAAAGTGCAATACTAGTAACAGGGAGATAGAGAACGAAGTTGTTGTGTACGGCAAAGGTCAAGGATGTCGAGGGGCTAGTCGGTTGCGGGTGCGACAACTCTATGGTGGTCCCGCTCTTGAATAGTGCGTGTGTGTATTGTGTCGTGTGTGTGTGAAAGAGAAAGAGGGAGGGCGTAGGGTAGGTGACACGAGATTTATGGTGGTTGGTTTTAATATATGTTGAAATCTATTACTATATAATACGGACAAGAAAAATTATTTGAACAATCCGAAAATAATCATTTTGTTTTCCCGCTTGAATATAGTGTTTTTCTCGCTTCTTCAATTCGTAAAATTTTTTTTTGAATTTTTTCAGCCCATACAATTAGGTAACCAATCAAATCGAATCTTTTATCATTCAATTTGGTAAGGTGTTCCGATTTTAGCATTCAAATCCGATTTCACTTCCTTTTTTTATGCCAATCAATCCGATTTTTTGGTTGTTTCAAAATTTTTTAGATTTATGTTTTTATTTTATTAATATATTTGAAAGAGAATAAATAAATGTTTATCATAACTTTTATTTTAAAAATAAATTTGAATAAGCATACCTTTTACTTTATATGAAATTCAAAATTACATATTTTAATATATTAATAAAAGTTTATTATTTATTTTTTCCTTATGTGATATAATAGAATTTCGGTATTAAATTTGTAAATTCAAACATTTAAAGGAAAAGATTCCAAACAATTTTTTTGGGTAAATTTCATTTTATCTTGGTTTTCATTATCACATTTCTAACAAACTAATTAGTATTATATTTTTTTATCTACATTATCTAACTGATTTTTTATGATACAATTAATATAATATCTTAACAAATTAATCATTTGTCTAACCGAATTTATCTCTCTAACAAAGTTGCCAATTTTTTTAAAATTAAAATGGTATGATTATTCTTATGGAGATACTTATCAATATATTAAATATTTAGAAACTTTTTTTAAAAAATGAGTTATCCCTCCTTTTACTTTATTTGAAATTCTGACTTATATTTTTAAATATATTATTATTTATTTTTTTACATGTAAATATTTATTATTTATTATCTAAGTGATAAATATTATTGATTTATCTCTTTAATAAATATTTATTATTTATTTTTTTCCTTACGTGATATAATGTAAATTTGGTTACTAGATTTTTAAATTCAAACATTTAGGAAAAAACCACGAACAAATTTTTTGGTTACATTTCATTTTATTTTAACTTCCATATAATCACAATCCTAACAAACTAATTAGTATAATATTTTTTTACCCATTTTTATATAATCGGATTTCTTAAAATATAATTAATATAACATTTTAACTATTTAATCATTTGTATAACTTGATTTAACTCATTATCAAACTTGTCAATTTTTTTTTTGAAATTAAAAAAAATTTGGAAGATTTTTATTTGTAAAATAATAAAAAATAACTTTACTTTAATGTCTGGATTATTTCCATTATTTTTTGTACGTTAACAATCATATATTTTGGATTATTGATTTAAAAAAACAAATCAAAACCGTAAGGTTTAATAATATTCCTTAAATAAAAAATATTGTATAAAGAAAAGTATTTAATATTATATATTTTTCATTGATTGAATTTATTTTATTTTCATAATAGACGAGATGTGAAAAATATAAATAATTATATTTAAAATAAAGTCTAAAAAATGTTTAAAATATGAACTCTTCCGTACATCGCACGGGATATACACTAGTATTCAACAAAATGAAGAAGACAAATTGCAAAATATGTCCAGCAACTTAAGACAAATGATAATTTAGCCCACTACATTTTACATTTTATGAAACATTCA
Organism: Striga asiatica; assembly: GCA_008636005.1. Classification (NCBI taxonomy): domain Eukaryota; kingdom Viridiplantae; phylum Streptophyta; class Magnoliopsida; order Lamiales; family Orobanchaceae; genus Striga; species Striga asiatica. The sequence goes on from BKCP01000001.1 coordinate 5,650,472, forward strand.
CTAATTAATCATATGACGAATATTCTGACCACACACGTACTTTATTGCTCACACGAAAAGTGCGCGCACGAATTTCGATCCCGACTACGAATATTACAACAGCGACCCGAACTCGGGCGACTTCCTCGTGCTCGACGAAAATCATCCTTCCATTTCTATTGTTAGCAGTAAACAAAAAAAAAAAGTCTTGATTCCCGGTCCAAATAATATTCTGCTGCCCTCGGAGGAGTATTATTTCAGGGCTACGCTCGATCATGACGGTGTTTTTGCCTTTTATTATCATCCGACGAAAATCGAGAACGATTCGGAGTGGGTGTATGTGGGTAGCTTACCGGATCACAACATTTGTCTCGATATCTATGGGGACACGGGCAGTGGGGCCTGCGGGTATAACAATGTGTGCAATCTCGTTAATTGGAGGCCCGTTTGCCGCTGGTCGACCCGAATAACCAATATGGAGATTGCAGGCCCGTTTGCAGGCCCGTTTGTACTCAAGGAGGCTCGGGTGATTATGAGTTGGTTACCGAACCGATAAGCGTATACCGATACCGTACCGATAATGTCGGTAACCTCGGAATGCAATACCGATACCGAACCGATTAAAGTCGGTTACCGAAAATTCGGTAACCGAAAACTCAGTTCGGTTTCGGTTCGGTATCGGTTTTATACCAAAAAAATCGAACCGATTTTGAGCAAAAAAAAAAATTGCTAGTATTTACTTTTCTCGTCATTTTTGTAATTTTTTTCACTTCTTACCAATTAAATACACACAAAATACTAACAAATCCATTGAAGGATTAAAAAGCTTAAATTTAATGTATAGAAGTTAGTTTATATATTATTAGATTATAGTTTTTGTGGTAAACTCAACTAATAAAACAATATAATCCTAACATGCAAGAAATAAAATTTGTGATACAACTTCAACTAACTTATCTAACTTATCTAGTAACGGTGGTACGAGAATAAACTACAGTAACAGTAGCATGCATCTTCTTTAGAAGAAGTGAGACTGGTAAACCAACAATGTTCCGACTAGAAGGTGAATGAGGCGATGAGTAATGGCATTTTTCTCGTCATTTTGAGATTTAGGTAGGATTGAGCCCTTATTTAAATTTTTGAACATTAAACAACTAATCATTGTTTTAATATTTAAAAAAAAAATCTTTGTTTTATTTTTTTTTACCCTTATCGGTTCGGTATCGGTTTTACCGAACTCTTATGGGTTCAAACCGATACTGTACCGATAGTGATTCGGTAACCGATAGTCGGTTACCGTTACAAGCGGTTCGGTACGATTCGGTTTATTTTTTCGTCGGTTCGGTTTGGTTCGGTTCGGTTTCGGTTTTCGGTTAAAAAATGTCAGCCCTAAAAGCTTGTATGAGGGATGAGTTTTGTGGGCGGCTATATTCAGGAGCCTGGGCTGCTGGAAAAAGTGGCTGCCTTTGTCTAATGGGAGAAATGAGACAGCTTTGGGTTCAAAGGCCTTTCTTAAGGTTAGGAAACACTGTTAGTTGATGGATTGGGTCAGTTTATGTAGTCTTGTGTTTTGGCTTTTGGCTTGTAATTGTTGATGTCTGGTGATAGGCGTCTTCTCAAGTTGCTTCGAAGGCCTGAAACTTTTTTAATCCTAATAAGTTATATATGAGTTCTACAGACATGTGAATTCAATTAATTAGAACCATATATAATCAAGTAAAAGTTTAAGATTTATTGTGGCTACTAGAGCAACAATACCGATTCGAGCTCTCTTACGGCCAAAGCAGCTGTGAGTTCAACAACTAAAGTTGCTAAACTATAAGGGTGGGGTGTGTTTGGTTGACTATCAACAATATACTATACAAGATGTCACATTGGTGACTATCAGAATGCACAATAATGTCAATTGAAACACATTATTAAGTTTTATTCTATTTTTTTTTAAAGTTTTTTCTTTTTTTCTTTTTGGAAACACAATTTACTTCTCATATATTGTTACAAACAGAATACCATCAATGAACACATAAAAATACTGTTCTGCAACTCCAGTTGAACCGAAGAGGATTACGGATGTAACATAAAAAACAAGAATTCGGTAATAATAATGCTCCTAAGCCGGCAAACAAAATCATCAGTTAACTCATCGACCAAGAATCAATTCAAGAGGTGCTGGCCAAGATTTGATTTACCTCGATAAATGTCCAAAAGTTCAGGAACATCCTTCTCGTACCTCTCGATATAGGTCTCCAAGAAAACCTTCTCGGACATTGTCAGCAGGGACGTGATAGCCACATTCTTCAACCCCTTTTCATTCAAAACCTCAGCAACTGCCCACCTCGGCTTCATTCTCTTTTCGAGGCTGTACCCAAGAATCCAAGAGCACCGGGCCACGTCACCTGGTGCCCACCCCAATTTATGAACGAGAAAACCCATACTCTCCAGAATCTTCTTCTCGGACAAGGCCATACACAACGGCTGACTCAGAAAGGCAGTCTTGATGTCGGATTCAGACATGCCGCACTTTCTATAAATCTCCATCTTGCGCTTAAGGGCCGACTCACCAAAACCCACCAAAACCCGAATGGCCTTCACAAATGCATTATGGGACACGTCAAACCCCATTTCTATTGCTCGATCCACGCACAAGGATAACTTCTCCTGAGGAACCAAGAGCATTTTTGGGTCGTACTTGACCATTGACACAAGAGATGGCCGAGGGACCCCGCAGGCCACAAGAAACGAGAAGTTGGAGGAGATGTCGTGAGGCCGGTTCCAGCTGAAGAACTGGGCAGCTTGTGTCAAGACTTGAACAGCCCCCTTATCAGACCCAAGCAAGTTTTTCAGGAAATCGTATAAGGGGATGATTGAGTTCTTCAGGCTGGACATTAAGATGGAAGGGTTTCGGGACAGGCTGCTAGCCAGGATGGGGAGGGGGATGCCAAATGATGCGAAAAATTCGAGCTTGGGCAAAAGGGTTTGGTCTGGGCAGGCAGAGAGAACGTTCGGCCACCGGGTGACCATTGCAGAGATGTGGGCGGCCGTGAATCCGTACTCTCTGAGGAGATTCAACACCGCGTCTGGCTTTTCCGGCGATTTCAGCTGGAGTTTACTGGAGGTGCGGACGGCGGCGTCTGGGGTCAACCCGCATGAGCTGACGAGGTAAGAAAAGGTGAAGGATTTCTCGGAGTCATTTTCACGAACACCTGGCGGTGGTCTCCCGGTGGTGAACGGCCTGGAAAACACTGCATTTTCAGATGCCCAAAATTGACGGGCGGCCAAAACAGAGAGCTCCAGTGGGAGCCGAAGTCGCCTGCCACGGAGAATCGCGAACATCGATTTGAAATTCGATTTTGAATTCAACGGACTTAGTAAGCTGACGAGCAGACGAGGGTTTGAAGATGCGTATATGTATATATTAGTCTTCCTCGGCGATTTAGAGAGAGGGGCTATCGCTACACATTATTAAAGTTGTCGATATAAAAAAATGTTATTTGTGTATTTCATTTGTATATATATTATTTTTTTCAATAAATAATATAAATATTAAATACATTTATGTGTACCAAATATTTATATGATAATAAATAATTTTATAATTGCAAAATAATGATAATTAAAACACACATTATTAAAATTCTAAAATTGAAATGCACATTAGAAATACACAATCAATAAACTGCGCAATAATGATAGACTAAATGAACATTATTGTATGTGAAAATGCACATTATTAAATTATTGATATCGATATTTTATATATTATGTATCTTAAACCAAAACTAAATATAAAATATTAAATATAAACATTGAAATAATAAATATATTTTTATAATATAAATAATAAATCATATATATTATTTAGATTAATTCGGTTAATCGGTCGAATAAATCAATTTTAGTTTGGTGTGGATCAACCCATTAAAAATGTATGCCACTAAGTGCATAATAGTGTTATACGTATTGCACTTTAGTGACTATCCGATAGCACATTTCAGTTCGATTATCTATTTTTACTTTTCAAATATCAATTATTTATGTTCGATGTCAGCTTTATTTTTAAAAGAACCAAATAATCAAACCAACCAAACTATATAAATTATTATTATTATTATTATTATTATTATTATTATTATTATTATTATTTATACATTTTTATGTGTTGTGAGTGCACAATAGTGTTAGACAGATAGTGTTAGACAGGTTGCACATAAATGACTATTAGATTGCACAGTAGCGATTGGAACCATCCAAACTAAATTTTTCGATTAATTACAAATATGACCTATGAACTTAATTGTAATATACTAAAATTTTTACAATTGCAACTAGGCCCCTATATGTTATCAAATATCTAATACAAAAACCCCAATAAACATTTTTCGGCCCCCTGCTGTACAAGCCGCCACCGCTACCGGCTGGGAACCATCTGGCCGTCGAATGTCACGTCACCATTTCGCCACGCTGGTGGTTACATCAGTAGCAAATTTGCAGAAATCACGTCGGCTACTCATTCTCCGGCGATCCCAGGTGGACGTTCTCGAGTCGAAGCCACCCCTATGGCGTCCAGTGGATCGACGGTTGACTTCTTTGCCAGATACAACTGAGCGCAAGGGCCGGCGGAGCTGTGCCGGGGTTGTGGCGGAGACGACATGGCCGGCGGAGCTGTGCCGAGCTATTGGAGTCCTAGTGGTGGAGATGACGTATGGGCTGGAGGCGACGACGACCAATGACGGCGATGAAAATCCAGCACGATTTTTTTGGCAAGATGATGCCATAGTAACAGGGAGATAGAGAACGAAGTGGTTGTGTACGGCAGAGGTCGGGGCTGTCAAGGGGCGAGTCGGCTGCGGGTGCGACGACTCAATGGTGGTCTGCCTCTTGAATAGTGCGTGTATGTGTATTCTGTAGTGTGTGCGTGTTTGTGTGTGTGTGTGTATGTGTGAAAAAGAACGAGGGAGGGGGAAGAGTAGGTGTAGGGCTGAGCATGGGACTTGGAGAATTCTGAATTGTTCCACAAACCAAACCGAAATTACTCCGAATAGAAAAATAACCGTTGACTGTTTGACTTTCTCCGAACCGAACCAAACCGAAAAAATAATTGGTACGGTTTTGGAGATTTTACAAATATCTGAACCGATAACTGAGAACCGTCCCATACATACCGAACCGAATTATAACATTATATGTGTGTTATTAATATATTATATGTCAACTTTGATTCTATATAATTTAAGAATTTTTAAAATGCAAATAAAATATAGTTATAACAATTAAGTTTCACTTAAACTTAATGCTTAGTAATACTTGATCTACAATTGAATTTTTCCTGTTATAAAAAAATATTTAAAATGGTATGAAAGGTTAAAGAATATTTATTTAAGAAAAAACTATGATATATATATATATATATATATTTTCCAAAACGATAGAGGTACTATATTAATAAAAATCGCACAAAGTGCGAAAAGAAAGCAACCAAAAGCTGAATAATACAACCAGAGGCTATAAAACTGGGAGGCTAATCCGAAGATCGCCTAGAACCGTCTAGCAACGCTAGAATGACAAACTCGCAACTACACTAAAAAACTAACACAAACAAAAACTAAAACAACTAAAAAGATCCCACCAGGATAATACCCAAGCGTCTGATCCCAACAGGATAATAAGGTGACGCTCGGGCTCATAGGGGCATACAGGGGCCAACGGCCCAAACCTAGAACACAAGAAACAAGCACAAACACAGACACAAACATCACAAAAATAAACGACAAAATAAACAAAACAACTATGAACGAAAACACAGCCCTCCTTCAGCAGAAACGTCCGAGATTGTACAGCAGACAAGGACAACTACAAGGAAAGATCCAAAGCACCTGAACTCCACCCGCCACTGCATATTGCCTAGCAAAGACGAAGACCCGAGCCTCAAAACAGACCAATAAAGCCGACTCGCTCTCCAACCGCTAGAAACCACAATCGAACCCCAACCAGCTAACACCACTAGCTAAGTCCATCACCATCCCGAAACTGCCTAACACCACTAGCCAATTCCGGACACGGTTGGCCTCCCTCGGGCTCAGAAAGAGCGAAAGGGAGGAAGGGTTCGAATGGCATCCAGGCCCAGCCGCTCGAACACAACCCGACTAAGCGACAATCTCCTCCCAGCCTGGCACACAAGGGCAGGACCCCGCCCCAACCACCCCACAGCGCCGGAACCGGCGTGAACAGGAGTATCGAGACCGGAGACCAGAAGGCCCGGCCAGAAGAAAGAGAAATCATCCCTGCAAAGTTGAGAGGAGCAGCCGAGCCACCTCCAAGGACAGACGACGCGCCCACCGAAACCCAACACCTCAGGATAGCCGGCGTTCCTCGCGCAGAAATGAGAAAAACCCTAGCCCTCCCCTTTGGCTTGAGACACCGGATCAAAGCATTTCAGCCCAAAATTGAATGTACCGCGGGAGAGCCTTCCACCGGCGAACCCGGACTACTGCTAAAAGAGGCTAAAACCGGCAAGATCAGAGAGGCGAGCAAGATTTATCGGAAGGGGCGAGAGAAGCGGAGAAGGAGAGAAAAAGTTTTTCTATATGTTATAATTTGTTTGAATTTTAAATTTTCAATATTAGTTGCATAAATTTAGTGTTAACTAAAATTTAGAGTTACTTATAAAGTTGATTTCAAAATAAAGTCTTTAATATGAGGAAGTACTGATGAATGTTGGTTTTCTAAAGCATATAAAAAATTAAATAACTAAAATTTAAAGTTACTTCTAAAGTTGATTTCAAAATAAAATTTTCAACATGAAGAAATGTTGATAAATGATGTTTTGTTTAAAGTATATAAATTAAAATATAACTAGGTAGTCATTCAATTTTTTTTTAATAAGAAATTTTCGAAGATCCGAACCGAACCATACCGAATCAAACTGTTCCGATAGTCCCGAATACCGAACTGAACTGAACCGAAAAATAAAAATGTCCGAACCAACCGTCTCGGTTTTTTGGTACGGTTCCGGAGATCAACTTTAGTGATATCCAAAATTTGGTACGGTTCCGGAGATTTCTCAATCTCCGAACCGTACCGACTCTTGCTCACCCCTAGGTTGGTGGCACAAGATTTATGGTGGTTAGTTTTAATGTGTGTAGTAGTGGGTCCCACAGGTTGGTGGGTTTGAATCAAATGTCCAATTAATTAATGGTCAAATGTCTATATTTGACCATGATATATTCATATATATATATATAAAGCCAACTTATTTACCAAAAATAGTAACAAAAAAAGTCAACCAACATTTATTGCATTCTATTTTTTGGCAGTTTTTGCATTTTCTTTTTAAATTATTCCCAAAAAATCAATCAGCTATATATGCACCCTTAATTCATGGGTTTTGTGGATTAAATTTAGGTAAATTTCGACTGATGCTTGCAATTTTGCAAAAGTCAAAATTCTTTCTCATTTTTTATTAAAAAAAGCGGATTACCATAAAATCGAGAATTTCAAATCAGGCAAAATACTATCATATATATATATATATATATAGGGTTGGTTCAAATAAAAACTAGTCCTGGTGTGAGAACCGCGAGAACCATTTTTGATGCTATTTTTAATTGTGCATGATGCTATTTTTCATAGTAGATGATGCTATCATTCTTACAAGTGCTACCAGAAATTGTGTTGCTATTTTTAATAAAATTTATCCTAATTAAAAATAGCATCAAACACAATCAATCATAGCACTACGCCCAAATAAAAATAGCGGTTCTCACGGTTCTCACACTAAGACTTGGTTCTCATTTGAACCACATCCTATATATATATATATATATATATATATATATATATATATATATATATATATATATCTTCCTAGTTGCAACAGACCAATTGTTTATTAAAAAAATCGGATTGCATAGAAATCGGGTTAATTTAGGTAAAATTTGGTATGCCGATTTTGTAAAGTCAAAATTCTCTCATTTTTTATTTAAAAAAAATAAGTTTACCATAAAATCGGCAATTTCGAATTAGGCATAATACTATAACATGTATCTTTACCTAATTGCAACAGATCGTGTATATTAAAAAAAATTGGATTGCATAGAAATTGGGCCCAATTCAAATTGAAAATTAAAATTTAAAAATCCCTTAACATTTGGCTACTACTTTCTTTAGTTCGCTTTTTTTTTTAATAAAACAGAGTCAGAGAATATTAATTTAAAATTCAAAATAAAATCGGATTGGAACATCCTAAAAATTTGGGTTTTGTATAATCATCCAGAATACAAATTTGATATTGATTGCATACCCTTACTCAATTTTTCCCTTCTTTAAATTAAGTAATTTACAATTTTAAAATAGTAAGGCTATAGATTATCAAGAAAGACGTTTTACAATCTCTGTTATATTTGGCTATGTAATATTCATAAAAGTAGTATAAATCATATAATATATATCCTATTAATTTAAATTGATGATCGAATTTTAAAACATATAACATTATCTAACTTATAGTTTTAATATTATATGCATAAATATAATTTATAATACTCTATGTTTAAAATATAATATTAGTATCTAATTTAAAATATTAAATATTGTGTGTATATTTAAAATATAATTTATAATACTCTATGTTTGTAATAACATATGAGTAAGGAAATATAGAGAGAGAAGTACTTTGTGTGTATTATTTATTGATAATGTTTGAATATGTTAAATTGTAATTATCCTTAATTCTAAACAAGAACTCTAAAATGACAACTATTTTATAAACATATAAATTATATGTTAAATTGTTTTATACCATAAAGTAAAATAAAAAATATTAATATTCAAATCTATTTTTATAGTAATCAATATTCTTCATGACTTTAATATATACAATTTATAATTATTTTCATGTGCATCGCACGGGTACGTTAGTAATAGAGGAAGAGAAACAATTACATCAAAACTAAAAAATGATTAATATTCAATTGACATTAAAAAGGTGATCACCATACATGATACTGAAAGCAGTAAATAATCAATATTCAAAGAGGATGAAAAATTAAAACAATATCATTAATTATATCAAAGGATAATAAAGGCACTTTATTGAGACTCTAAAACAAATATATGTTGAAATATTCAACAAAATGAAGAAGACAAATTGCAAAATATGTCCAGCAACTTGAGACAAATGATAATTTAGCCCATTATACATTTTACTTTTTATGAAACACTAGTATTCGACACTGTGCATTTGCACAGATGTAAATAAAATTAAATATTATAAGTTATATTTATGTAGATAATATAAAAATTATAAGTTATATAATTGTATTATATTTCAAACATATAGTATTATAAGTTATATTTATGTATATAATATTAAAATTATAAATTATATAATAGTATTATATTTTAAAATTTGATCATTGGTTAAAATAAATAGTGCACACGATTTGATTGTATACGAATCACTATATTGATTGCGTAAAATGTAATATATATATACTTTTTTATAATTTTGAGTGATCATGACCAATTAATTAGCTGAAAAATATTACATTTATTATAACAATTGTTTATGTGATTTTAAGAAATTTTACTATGACATAAAAAAATTAATTTATTGATAAACAACATCTTCATCATATAAAAAAGTATTGATTTTAGTGTAAAATATAATTTTATGTAACTTTCATATATTATTTAGTATAAAATATAATTACTAATTTTAATATTAACTATTATATTATTCAATAAAAAATATAATTATTAATCAATTAACATAAAATATAATGGTTTTTGTCTTAATTAACCCAAAAAAATGTAATGAAATATTTTCTTATTAATGAGATTGGGTGTATTAATGCCACATAAATAAAATTTATTAGGTTCTATTTATTAGGTTTTATTAATGATTTGCCACATAGGTAAAATTTATTAGGTTTTATTTATTAGGTAGAATTTATTGCTTAGCTAGCAATTATATAAACTAGTATTCGACCTTGTGCATTTGCACAGATGTAAATAAAATTAAATATTATAAGTTATATTTATGTATATAATATAAAAATTATAAGTTATATAATTGTATTATATTTCAAACATATAGTATTATAAGTTATATTTATGTATATAATATTAAAATTATAAATTATATAATAGTATTATATTTTAAAATTTGATCATTGGTTAAAATAAATAGTACACACGATTTGATTGTATACGAATCACTATATTGATTGCATAAAATGTAATAAATATATACTTTTTATAATTTTGAGTGATCATGACCAATTAATTAGCTGAAAAATATTACATTTATTATAACAATTGCTTATGTGATTTTAAGAAATTTTACTATGACATAAAAAAAATTAATTTATTAATAAACAACATCTTCATCATATAAAAAAATATTGATTTTAGTGTAAAATATAATTTTATGTAACTTTCATATATTATTTAGTATAAAATATAATTACTAATTTTAATATTAACTATTATATTATTCAATAAAAAATATAATTATTAATCAATTAACATAAAATATAATAGTTTTTGTCTTAATTAACCCAAAAAAATGTAATGAAATATTTTCTTATTAATGAGATTGAGTGTATTAATGCCACACAAATAAAATTTATTAGGTTCTATTTATTAGGTTTTATTAATGATTTGCCACATAGGTAAAATTTATTAGGTTTTATTTATTAGGTAAAATTTATTGCTTAGCTAGCAATTATATATATATATATATATATATATTCACTAATTAATCAAATCACGAATATTCTGACCACACATACTTTCACGAATCTCTCTCTCTCTATATATATATAACTAGTTGTCTCACGCAGTGCACGCACGGCGGACTCAAATTTAGTTTAAAAGTATAGTGAAATTTTAGCATCACTTGCAATGATCAGTCAAATTAATGTCCAATTTTGACACTGGTTGTTAACAAAATAAGTTTTCACCATAAAGATCTCATTATACAACTTTATAGGCAATTGTTGCAGCTCAGTTGTTGTTGCAACTCTTTACATATATTATGCCTAGTCTATAATTATGTGCACATTCGGTACAAATTTAGTCACTACGAAAAATTATGCGCACAATATGTCTATAAATTTAGTCGATTAGCATGTGCGACAGAAAGATAGAGACTATTGGAAGTTAACATAAGTACTAAGATTAAAGTATATCTACACTCCCCAAAGTTTTAAAGAATGATTCAAAATAAAGGGTTTATAGGAAATAGATTTTATGGAGAAATAACAACTAAAATGAGGTAAAGTACACTGTCCGGTGAATAATGGGGCTTCCTCATGAACCCTTTAATGGCGGTCTGACTGGTCCACGGCGACCCTTTTGTTCCTCAGAAAATCAAACCCTTCAAACAAAGCATGGGGTTTGAGCAAATCCCAGAAGTGCCCACCTATCCATTTTAGAAAAAAAGAAAAATGAAAAAAAAGTAAAAATAATATGATGGTTACTGAATGGTCATAGCAATAGGTTTTCTACAATTTACTGTCGCCATTGAATCCTAGGGATCAAAGAAAGTCCAGGCATACCTCTCTCTGTCGTCGGGTCTCTCTCTCTCTCTCTCTCCCTCCGGCTCGCATCGGATAGATGTCTCTTCGCTTTTTCGCCATCGCAGTTGCTCCTTTCACTTCATAACATCAATGCAAATAACAACAATGCAAATAACGGCGAGTACAAAATGAAAAAATACACTATTCAGCAAAACATGTGCCCAAGAGGCCACTGGAAACAATGGAGTAACTGCAAATCCTTCAGAAAATATCACAATTTTATCTTGGCACGCACAAACAAGAAAAGAAAAAATCAGAACCGGGGTGGGAAAGTGGGAACTGAAGCACGCTCCACGGCCTTCTCTAGCTTTCAGGTCTTTTTAACCTCTTGAGCCAGTATTTGCTAAAAAAAAATCAAATAAAACAAATAAAAAAGAAGAAACATTGAATGCTGCTGATAAAGTAATCAGCAACGTGAATGAATGTAGGAACCGTCAAATTTTGGTAGACAAATGTAAACTCCATATTAGAATGTAGCACCCTCGCCCGTCACAACACTTGACGTTGCCTCAAACATTGTTGGTGGCCCTCCAGCCCTTATAAAACCTCCGGTTGCAGCACAGAAAGTCGCCATAAATTCGACACTTCCGCAAATCCCCTGGCTAACGGTGCTACTACAAAACTGATGCCCAGCGGCTCTCCCCGTTTGCTCCCAGAAGCCGAACAAACCCCGCTAGAATTCGTCGAAATTCCAACAGTCAACGTCGCTAGAAATGAATATCGTTCGCACCTAGAAAATGGAAAAGCACGAGCCAACGTCACCCATCAATCATCATTTACCAAAACTACATATCATCGTAGTTACCCTTTCTGGAGATTAACGAAAATGGAAATTAAAAGAAAAAACAAGTGGTTGGTGAACAACCAATTTATAAACAAATAGAAGGTTCTCATTGAGTTTGCTTCAAAGCTCGTAATCACAAGAAATCCAGCACAGAATAAACAGTATTGTGTAGGATTGTGTAGGCCAAATCAGAATGAAGACAACTTATCATGGGAGAGGAAAAAATAGGTAAAGCACAAGGTTCCCCCAGAAAAACAGCATGACATCCAAATAAAGTCCTCAATTCCAATAAAGAAACATGTGTTGTGCAAATAGAAACATGAATTACACTCCTTATCTCTTATCCACAGAGCCGAATATTGCCAATAAAAGAGTTAGAATTGAATTTCTTGAAAAGAACAGACCACAAAGAGAGTTACCTTGTTCCTTGTCCACCTTCTGACACTACTTCTCAGAGGGATAGCCTAATTCAGAAGCAATATACAAACCGTTAAACAAAAATTACAATTCCAAAAGAAATATTCACAAATAAATCAGAAATTGTTACATAAATGTCTCGCTGTTTGCGTTGGAGAAAATGATAAAAATTTTAGAAAATTTTTGGGCTTGCGGCTGTTGGGGTTGGGTTTTTGAGATTGATTAGAGTGTGTTTGTGAGAAAATATTTTCTCGTTTCTTACCTTTAACTCCAATCACCGGTCTTCAACCTTGCGCTGGACAGTGTCTGCCACTCGCAGCCATGGAAATCATCCACAAAGATGAATCGATGCTTATTTAGACTCAAGAGAATGGCCTACAATCTACGCTCAACCGTAATGCTATTTCAGTATATTTTTCAAATTTCATTCAAAATTGGATAAATAAATAAAAAAATACTTCGCAAGATCTACTAACCACAAATTTCAATCGTGTAGACAAAAACCCACAAATTTCATTTAGGTACAACGGATCATTTCCCTCGCGCCAAAGCTCACGTGCTTCACGGCGGCAGAACTGCCAGGGAGAGGTGGCGGCTTCGTTAGCTAATTCAGCTCTTTCTTGAAGGAGCTTGGGAAAGGAAATGGACTTCCACAGTGGCTTGGATGTGGGGTCACCGGCGAGGTGCTTCTCGATGGGTGAGTTATGGCGCTTTTGGCGGCGCTGGCCCATGGTTGCGGCCGCAGGCGGTGGGTGGATGGGTTTACATCACCGGAGAGATTTTTAGTTGAGAGAGAGAGTGTCGGAGTCCGGAGAGAGAGATGGTTTTCGTAGATTGAAATCATAGCTTTTTTTTTTTTTTTGGNGGGGCTTTTTGACTGATTCATTGTTGCGTGTGGGATGGTCTGCTCTGAAGAGAGCGAAAGCAAGAGTGAGATGTTAAGCCACAAAATGCAGAATGAAACACAACCTCAAGAAGTCTAATCAGTAAAGAAATGATGGAAGACGTATATGATTGAACACGCTACCAGATTTTCTGCGAGGAAATCCCGCGAGGAAGGCAACAAAAGAAGAAATGAAGCGATATTACGTAGTGAATGCAGCTGGCTCTTTTAGTAAAAAGACATACCAATTGAGGTGCCATCTGATTGAACAATTGGTCTTCAAAGTGCAGTGGCAAAATTGTAAAAAAAAGGGACACTTGTCAACTTTTGAAGACCACAAAAATGGACATGTGTCACTTATAGAGGAGGCCTAACTCCTTCATATATAGATAAGAGAGATTGCTGGCTCATGAGCATTTAATAAAACCTATTAAATTAAACCTATGTTGCAATATAACTTTTTCTCTCAAAAAACCGTTACTTTTTATTTATTTAACCTCTCATTTAATTATTAGATAATCAACATACTAATCACTTTAAAATTATAAAAATCATTTTAAACTTTTGATTTACTTACAGCTGACCATATAATGTGTTAACTATTTAACGTGATTAGATGTTATTGTTTTGGTTACATTTAAATTAACTTCTTTTGGATAATAAAAAATTTATTTGAAATTCTTAAATAAATAATAAATAATTTACAAAAAAAATACATAGCAAAATATACATTACATTCAATATGACAATTTAAAGAAATAAATATTTCACCTCATTTAATTGTAAATTTGGCCTGCAAAAAAAGTGTAAGAAAAATCATTAATTATTATATGCGTACAAATAACTCACAATACTTTATTTATATCTGCGCAAATGCACATGTCGAATACTAGTATTTGAAACATTCACGAATATAATATTCACTAATTGCAATAGGGTTAATTGCTAAATAAACCTAAACTTTTTTACGTTTGGCAATTTTATCTCAACCTTTGGATAATTGCATTATAATCTCGACCTCACTTTACTTAAAAAACGCTAGCGTGTCCGGCAGCTTACATCTATGTGGATTTTTTGGCTTGCGTGGATATACAGAAATTATTTTAATGTCAATTAAACTGAAATTAAGAAAAGGAAATTGGAATTAGTTTCAATCTGGGAATTGCAACTCTCGCCGATTCACACATGGCCCATCTCTGATCATCGATCTCCCGTCACGCCACTGCCGGCGATTGAGGCCACTGTTCCTGGTCGCTAGGAATCGCGCGGCCAACCACCGCTATCGGTGGGCAGCAAACTGAAGGTAAATGCAGCCGTCGACGACCTCGTCGCGTGACCCTCTTTCTCCACCGATGTTCGTGCTTGGAGTCGAGCAAAGGTGGTTCTTGGTGGCTGTGGGCTTTTGGGAAAATCAAGCTTCGAGCTCGGTCCGCCATGGCTGTGAGCTTCTGGGAAAATCAAGCTTCGATCTCGGTCCACCATTAATGGCGGACAAACATTAAAAATAAAAATTGGGCTTCTGGGAAAATCAAGCTTCGAGCTCGGTTCGCCATTAATGGCGGACAAACATTAAAAAAATAATTCGGAATTCCGGCGAGAAGCCGCCGGCCTGGGACGACGATGGTTTGCCGGAGGTCGGAAGCCGCGGCAGACGCGTGGCGGCGGCGGGCAAGGGTTTTACTGACGGGAGAAAAGAAAAATTAGGGCAGGGACCTGATTTTGAGCATTTGACAAATGTGAAGGGCTGTTTTGCAATTTTCAGAAGTTTCAGTTAATTACAATTTTACCCCAAAGTTAAATCTGTAATTTCAAAACAGACTTGGGGTCTGTTTCTAATTTTGAAAACTGGTCTGGTGCCTATGTGTAATTTTCTGTATATCCACGTAGTAAGCCGAAAATCCACTTAGGTGTAAGCTGCCGGACACATTGGCGTTTTTGGAAGGTGCGATCGGTTTAAGGTTCGACTTGCAATAAGTAAAGTGAGGTCGAGATTATAATGCAATTATCCAAAGGTTGGGATAAAATTGTGAAATGTAAAAAGGTTGAGGTTTATATAGCAATTAACCCATTGCAATAAATGCCCAATATTGAGCATTTATTGCAATTTTCACAGTTAATTATTAGGTAGTTTTTGTTTAAATTTTTTAATTTTCATACATTTTGTGATCTATTTTTACTGGTTAGTAGATATTTTCACGTACTCCTTATCAGGGGCGGATCTAAAAAATTTGTTAAGTGTGGGCCTAAAACTATTTTCGAGAGATGGCAAAATGGTCTAAAAATAAAACATAAAATTCATTTTTTTATAAATGATTTATTTAAAAAAATAGATTATGATTTTTAAACTCATAAATATAATTTTAAGTGCATTATTATACTCAAAATCTTTTACGAACTAAAACTAATGTGCAATTTCTTTTAAGCGCATTATACATGATCTCTATAATATATATTATAGAGATAAAACTAAATCAGAATCATAGTGTATTTACCATATTTATAAAAAAAGGGATTGGATCAAACTGGTCGGAGCTGAAATCAATCATGTTGGTTCGAACGGTAAAAAAATATTCAGAACTTGATCAATCCAAAGTCTTTCTTTATGAAAAGTAAGTTCGGATAATTTAAATATATTTTTCAAATAAATAAATATATTTACGTAAATGTTGAGCATCTCTAAATTATTATATTGATTAGTTTAGACATTTCAATATTTTAAATTATCTAAATTTTCAAATAAGAATAAATTTATATAAAAAAATTTATTATTTAAATTTAATTTATACATATTAATGAATTAAGTACCAGTTCAAGTGTTAACCATTGAGCTTGTAGATTGATAAAACTTGATTGTTAATTCTTAAACCAATGAATACTAAAAGAAAAATATTTATGAAGTGAATAAATAAATAAATAAATAAATAAAACCAAATACATTATGGCAAGATGGTTGGAAACAAGTTAAAGACATTATCACCACTTTTTATTTTTATTCATTTCCTTATATATATTTATCTTCAAAAGTTTTGTTTGTTTATGTGTGACTCATTAGAAATATGTTAACACTTTTTATTTTTATTCATTTCCTTATATATATTTATCTTCAAAAGTTTTGTTTGTTTATGTGTGACTCGTTAGAAATATGTTAACATTCAATGTAAACATTTTACCGAAATTTGAGTGAGGGCCTAGGCCCCCACTGGATGTAATATGGATCCGCTCCTACTATCACAACTTTCAAATATTATGATTATTTCAACATTATATTCCAATTCTAATACATTTGACACTATTCATAACAATAAAAAAATAATTTTAAACAAAGTAAAAGTAATTATGCATCACGTTCACCACTCGAAAAAAAGTCTTCGTTAACATGGGGAGTATGAAATGCATGTTGAAAATCTCTTTAATTTTACACGTTCACCACTTAAAAAAAAGTCTTCGTTAACATGGGGAGTATGAAATGCATGTTGAAAATCTCTTTAATTTTACAAGTGTTGGACAAAAAGGAAAAAAGAGCCATACTTTTGAAAAGTACGTACCCCGTGCGATACACGGGAGAGAGATATTAAATGAATTATTTTTACAGGCTCTTTTCGTTTAAGTCTAAGAAGAGTTATCATCCATTTTCCACCTCTTTTAATCACCGTTAAGTCCCGTTTAAGTCTGAAAAGGATTATCATCCATTTTCCACCCCTTTTAATCACCGTTAAGTCAAAAAAAAAATAGGATTGTAATCAATTTTTCACATCTTTTAATCAGCGTTGTTTTATTAGTCAGAACATTAAACGTGAGCATGTTAAGGCTAACTTGTAAAATAATTAATATATTATCTCACTAACACATTTATACTAATATAAATTTAATTTTATTATATATATTTATTACCTTGATATAAGAGAAAATAACAATTTTACTTATTCTTGTTCACTATATAATAGTTAATTATTATTTTACTATAAACTCTGTTGCCATATAATGTCATTATTATTTATAAAGTTATAGAAGTTGCACGTCTTTTTGTTCTTTTTATTTTATGTTATGAAATATATTTAATACACGTTGGTATTATTTATATAAGTAATCAATTTAAAATATGTAAATAAATTTAAATTTAAATAGTGTATAAATAATGTACAAAATATACACTTATATTTTTTTAGAATTTAATTTTGTATACTAATTAAACAACTTCGATTTAAAAAAAGCCATGAACTCAATCTCTTCTAATATCAATATTTTTATGATATGCATTATAATGATTATTCTTATTATATATATAGATTAGAATTTTTGCGACACCAACCAAACTAAATATCACAACAACCAAGTAACAATTATGAAAAACCTATAACACAACAACTATCAATTAAATTTGGTAATAGAAAAATTACATACATATGTATACAAAAATGAGGATTCTATATTTCTATTAACTGATCTATACAACACGTGTATATTTTGTTAAGGTATATTTTCATAGCATGATAACAATCAGTCTTAAAAAATCGAAAATCTTATTGAAATGCCATATTTTTCTGTTAAAAAAAAGTTCCCATAAAAAATAATTATATCATAGCAAATTCATTGTGTAATTGAACAAATTTCTATAATGAAGACCGATTTTCTGTACAAAAATAAAGCAACAACTTCCACATTTTAAGGAAATCAATTAATGTTGGTCCGTTTTTGCTAAGAAAATAATAAATAAATAAATTTGAATTAATGAAAAGTAATTAATGATGAGAGAATTTGACCATATAGTTGACCTGCCATTTTTTAAAAATGGTAATTCTTAGTATATATATATATAGATAAATAAATCAGTTAAATAAAATATTAATACCGAAATAGTAATGAGATTTAATGCAGTTGACTTTTCTGGATAATAAATGTAGTAAATAGAATCCTTTTTTATATAAGTATAGATAGATTGTAATATACTATTTTGAAAAATAAGACATTTTACTTTAAAATTACAATATTTTAATAAAAATTAATAAGACCGTAGAGCATGGTAATGAAACAAAGAAGACACATATCTTCACTTGTTCAAATTAAAGCTTCTAATCACACCCAAAAAAAATTCCTCAAACAAGAAATCATCATCAATTCCCTAAAAGATACTTGATAATTTTGCTACCACAACCTCTTCCATCAATGGCTCATCCCTTTATTCTCTTCACAACATCACTATTACTCCTCTTCCCATTTTCCACTTCATCCCAAAAAAACACCCAAAACATATTCATTGGAGCCTCTATCAATGCAACCAAAAGCTCCAACCCATGGCTTTCCCCTTCTGGGGACTTTGCCTTTGGCTTCCAACAACTCAAATCCAACAACAAAAATCACTTTGTGCTCGCGATATGGTACGCTAAAATCCTTCCACAAACCATCGTCTGGTTCGAAAGAAGCAGCTATCCCGTGCCACATGGCTCCACCTTATTGCTCGACGCCGATAAAGGCCTCGTGCTCCGCGATCCTCACGGCAGCCTACTTCACATAACCCCTCATCTCACCACTCGAGTCGCTTACGCATCCATGACCGACACCGGAAATCTCATCCTCTTCGAAGAAAATGACTCAAATACCCCTCTATGGCAGAGCTTCGATAATCCTTCCGACACGATACTCCCGAGCCAAAAGCTCGACATCAACGGCTCCTCCACCACGCTCGTCTCGCGAAAATCCAAGACCGATTTCTCGTACGGAAGGTTCTATGCCGGCATGAACGCAGCCGGCAATTTCGTGCTCGACACGAAGAGCGCGCGCACAAATCTCGATCCCGACTACGAATATTACAACAGCGACCCGAACTCGGGCGACTTCCTCGTGCTCGACGAAAATCATCCTTCCATTTCTATTGTCAGTAGTGAACAAAAAAAAGTCGTGATTCCCGGTCCAAATAATATTCTGCTGCCCTCGGAGAATTATTATTTCAGGGCTACGCTCGATCACGACGGTGTATTTGCATTTTATTATCATCCGAAGAAAATCGATAACGATTCGGAGTGGGTATATGTGGGTAGCTTACCGGATCACAACATTTGTCTCGATATCTATGGCGACACGGGCAGTGGGGCCTGCGGGTATAACAGTGTGTGCAATCTCGTGAATTGGAGGCCCGTTTGCCGCTGTCCGAGAGGGTTTACGCTGGTTGACCCGAATAACCGATATGGAGATTGCAGGCCCGAATGTTCGGGGAAGAGTTGTACTCAGGGTGGCTCGGGCGATTGTGAGCTGGTGGAGATTTCGGATGTGGACTGGCCGAAAAATGATTATGAATTGATAAAACCGAGCACGGTGGGGGAGTGCAGGGATGCTTGTATGAGGGATGAGTTTTGTGGGGCGGCTATATTTAGGAGCCTGAGCTGCTGGAAAAAGCGGCTGCCTTTGTCTAATGGGAGAAATGAGACGGCTTTGGGTTCAAAGGCCTTTCTTAAGGTTAGGAAAAACTGTTAGTTGTGTGTTTTGGCTTTTGGCTTGTAATTGTTAATGTCTGTTAATAGGCATCTAACATCTTCTCATGTTGTTTCTAAGGCCTGAAACTTTTTTTTTTTTTTGAAGTTATGAGTTCTACAGACATCTAAATTCAATTAATTAGAACCATTATATAATCAAGTAAAAGTTTAAAATTCATTAGAAAAATTATGAGTAATAAAGCAACAATACCGACTCGAGCTCTCTTACAGTCAAAGCAGCTGTGAGTTCTACAGCTACACAATAAGGGTGTGTTTGGTTGAAAAGTCACATTGGGCTTGTTGATACTACCATTTTCGGGCTTTAGTGACTATCTAAATCAGAAATTACCCTGTTAGCAAATATATAGGAACTGACGGAAATATTTGCATATATATGAGATTCGTATACGGTCCTCAACTGAGATCTAGTTCCTGTAACTGGAAGACTAAACATAGCATTGATCGAAAGCTCGTGTAGAATTGAAGAAGCTTCAATACCATAACAAATCGAAGGTCTATCGCTACAAAAAAATTCCCGTGACGAAGAAACGGCCGGTACAAACCCTTCTGGCGACCTGAACGAAATTCTCCCGGCAAAGAAGCGAACACGGCGGAAGAAGAAGTCCAACACTTTCGTAAAAAGAAAAATCCGAGCAAGATTCTAATTTTATTGAAGAAAAAGAATTTGACTTGGACGAGATGGAAATTGACGAAGATGTCAAAAGCGATGACCCAACTAAAAGAAAATAAATGACAAAACCGACTAGATCAGCAATTATAAGAAAAAGAGGTTAAGGCTTAACAACGAGTGTCAAAATCTTGTGCTAGACGGGCATCAAAATATTTTCAGTACATGTTTGCGTTTATAGTCATGACACTTTCAGTATATATTACGTTTTTATTTACATAACATTTATCTACCCACAATTATGATGTATGGATTTTTTTTATATTTTATACTTAAGTTTATACCAACGATTTATACAACGTTGATATGTAAAACATATTATAAAGCGCTCTTCAAAATGCAAAAAAACGTTATACATACTTACATTTTTTTTTCTACTGTAGAAGAAGAATTTCACATGGACGAGATAGAAATTCACGGAGATGTCCTTGAAAGTAATCATCCAACTACAAAATAAAAGATGTCCTTGAAAGTAATCATCCAACTACAAAATAAAAAAGAATAAAAATGAGTGAAAAAATCGACCAAGTCGACAATTATAAGAAAACGAGGGCAAGGCTTAATGACGAGCATCAAAATCTTGTGCAAGACAACCATTAGAATAATGTTAATATATGTTGATTTTATAGTCAGTATATTTTTAATATATGTTCCGTTTTTATTTACATAACGTTTATCTAGCCACAATTGTGATGTTTTGATTTTGTTTATATTTTTTGCAGGTATGTTCAGAGAGCAAAATTCTTGAGGAAGCAAAAATGTTTTTCTGAATAGGAGAAGGGTATTTATACTTGACCTAATAAATTCAGACCTCGTATCAATGCTCAAATCGGTGGTCCAGAACAAGGGCGAGAATTGAGGGCGCAGTTTTTTAAGCAAAGAATGTTTTTTTAAGTTTGCAATTAAGAGAACTAGATGATATAGCCCTAGCTGTTAAACTGGATCAACACTAAGTAAAACAGGTCGACCTACTTAGGAATTAGACGAGTCACCTGACTGAGAGGAGATGAAGCCAGGTAGAAAACACTTGGCGTGGATACCCGAAACCTATCAACACTGATCATGACGACATAAGTTGTCGCGACCTATCGACACTTGGTATGTTAAGCTAAATTGGAGGGCCTGTGAGCACTAAGGGACCTAAGTTGATGTGGACCTAATAAGGATAAGAATAAATCTAATTAAGATAAGGATGAGATTAAGATAAGGATGAACACAAAGTAATAATGATTAACCTCGGGCAGTAGGCAACTCCGGACAAATTGACCGGGGCAGCTAAATCTTGGGCACCAGAAGATTCCCTTTATAAAAGAGGATGAGTACAATTAAAACACTCTCTAAACTTTCATAATTCTCAAGATACATTCAGTATCTTCTTCTCCTTTTCAATCACTGACTTGAGCATCGAAGTGCTCATGCTGGGAGCTTCTTCCGACTATTGTTTTGTAGGTAATTAGTTATTTCCACACGATCGGAGTTTTGCATTAGCTAATTCAGCCCAAATTCAAATACCGACACTTAGTAGCACCAACGGGTAAGTAACTCTAAAAGAAAGTTAGATGGAGGTTATATGCAATAGAAGAAGAGTAATAAGATACTAGGGGTCGTTTACTTCTCTGGACAAGATTGGATAACTAAATTTGTCACCCGATATCATCTGTTTACTTTAAATGATTGGGATAATACTCTTTCTAATTGGCACCCATGTGGCATGCGGGTCCCACAATGTATCCTTCATTCGCCGATAAAATAAATCCTGGGGGGAGGCCGGATTTTTTTATCCCATTTTTTATAATGCCATTTTTATCTTATTTTTTATCTCATGAAATAAATGTTGGACAATTTGCTGACGTGTAAAGTAGTTAGATTATTTTGTTTAGTTCTATCAAACAAAGTAAATGAGACAAGAATTTTCCCTCCCTTTAAAGCCAATTCAAATAAAAAAAAAAACATCTAGAATCCATACCTAATCTCAATAATTACGGTCCATAGTAACAATAATTATAATAATCATAATAATAATAAATAGAAATTCGTGATTCTATCACTTCGTGTGTTGGTCGTAAATAAGATTTTGCCAAATCTTAGTATGACCGAGTGTGTTTAATTTCCTCGTGTTTTACTGATGCGTCCTAGCTACAATTATCTCATATACATTTTAATTATCTTATCAGGACAAAATATCCGTTGGACATATCATATTTCCGCTCGTTGTCTTCATTTCTCGGTCCATGTCCCAAACACGCCGTAAAGCAAATAATTGTAGCGCGTTCCAACTTTTCTAAAGCATTGATTGGAGGGAAAATGACAAAAAAATTGCATCGAATATATATCGAGAAAAGTCTTGGGTTATCCTAAACAAGTCACGTTAATACTTGTTCAACCTAGTATTAAATGAGTTATTTTCAACCATTTTTTATTTAAATCTAAAAAATAATCGAATTATTATTTATTTTCTATCTTTTTTAATTAACGTTAAGTCTAAAAAATAATAAGGTTATTATAATTTTTTTTTCAACATCTTTTTAACCAGCGTTGTTTTTTTAGCCAGAATATTAGATAAGAGCATGTTAGGACTAGCTTGTAAAATAATTAATATATTATCTCATTAAAACATTTATACTAATAAAAATTTAATTTTAGCATATAAATTTATCTCTTGATATAAGAAAAAGCAGCAGTTTTACTTATTGTTGTTCACTATATAATATTTAATTATTATTTTATTTTATAATAAAAAGGAATACTATTAAATAGTGTAGTGGAACTGTTATAAAATTATATGAATTATTTTTTATTACAATATAGATTTAATATCTTTTTATGATTTGATAATATAACTATAATATATTCTTAATGATATAATAATATGAGATACGAATTTACATAATATTATGGATTTATTCTTTAATGTTAAGATATTAAATTAGGTAATATATGATTCACTAATTTGTAATCTGTCTCTTTTTATATTGAAAATAATCATGTGATTGAGTAGATATAATAATTATCTATAAATTCTTTCATTTAATGAATGATTTTTAATTTGGTCAAAGTGTTGAATGCAGCCTGATTTTCTTGTAACTAAAATCAGAAGAGATTTTGAATTTCAAATTTTCAATCCAAAACCACACGTAAATTTGGATGTATATTTTATTAAAAATAAAATGAGAAGAGATTTGAATTTCATAATCACTTCAATATCTGTCGAAATTTTCAAAAATGAATTCAATAAAACCCATAATTTTAGGGGCATTCAATGGTACCCTATTTTATGATTTAAAATATCTAAAATTGTATAAATATAGTGTGCAATTAATTATGAGTTGATTTTTCTTCCTACTAATTCTAGTAAATAGGATAACTTTTTATATAAGTATAGATACTAGAATGGAGGAGAGAAAGCTACAACTGCATTAAATTAATTATTGTGATTACAGACAAAAAAAAAAAAAAACAGAACAATAATTTATAGTAATGTGTGAGTTTAAAAATAGTAAATTTTATGAATTGTGTAGTAATTTTTGTCTATTAATCATCCAGAATTACAGCGACTTGTTTAAATTAGCTTTCACTCTCTTCATAATCACCAAAATCCCAAACTAATATTATTCCCCTTTCTAATTTCCACTGCTAAAAGACCTTGAATTTGCATTTCCAGATCACTACAAATTAATGGCTCATTTCCTCATCCTCATTCTAACGTCAACACTCTTCCTCTCTTCATCTTCAGTTTCATCTCAAAACACACACACCATATCCATTGGATCCTCAATCACTGCAGACCAAAACTCCAAGCCATGGCTTTCGCCTTCCGGAGACTTCGCCTTCGGCTTCCAACAACTCCCCGGCAACAAAACCGATCTCTTCGTGCTCTCAATATGGTTCGCCAAACTCCTCGACCGAACCATAGCTTGGTTCGATCGACACCTGGCGCCACATGGCGCCACCCTAACCCTCGATGCCATCAACGGCCTCGTGCTACTTGATCATCAAGGCAAGCCACTCCATCACTACACCAAAAATCTCGCCGGGCGACCGGCTTACGCCTCCATGACAGACGCCGGAAATTTCGTCGTGTGGGGAAATGACACAAATACCCCTCTCTGGGAAAGCTTCACGAATCCAGCCGACACACTGCTCCCGACCCAGTCGATCGTGATCAACGCCAGCTCGCTCGTTTCTCGAAAATCAGAATCCGATTTTTCGTACGGGAGATTCTACGCCGCAATGAACGCCGACGGCAATTTCGCACTCAAAACGAAAAGCGTGTTCACGAATTCAGATTTCGACGCCGAGTACTATAATAGCGAACCGATCTCAGGCGACCGTCTGGCGCTCGACGGGAGTTCGCTTTCCATAAATAGTAATGTTATTATACCCGGCCCGAATCTTCTCACTTCTGAATACTATTTCAGGGCTGTGCTCGATTTCGACGGCGTTTTCGCACTCTATTATCATCCTAGAAAATTTGGAAACAAATCTGAGTGGGTCTATGTGGGTAGCTTGCCAGATCATAACATATGTATTGATATTGGTGGGGATACGGGTAGTGGGCCGTGCGGGTATAACAGCGTGTGTAGTCTCGAGAATTGGAGGCCCGTTTGCCGATGCCCGAGAGGCTTCACGTTAGTCGACCCGAATAACCGTTGTGGAGGTTGCAAGCAGGAATTTTCGGGGAATAGTTGTACTGATGATGATTACGAGCTGGTGGAGATTCCGGATGTGGACTGGCCGAAAAACGACTATGAACAGATAGTTCCGAGCACGGTGGGTGAGTGCAGGGAAGCTTGTATGAGGGATGAGTTTTGTGGGGCTGCTATTTTCAGGAGCCTGGGCTGCTGGAAAAAGCGGATGCCTTTGTCGAATGGGAAGCTTGACACGGGATTGGGGTCTGTTGCGTTTCTCAAAGTTAGAAAGGGTTCGGTAAATTAGTTGGATTGATTTCGTAACTGTGCTTTTGTTTTGAATCTGATGAGTGATGCAATAATGTTTTTGTTGTGTAGACTTGTAGTAATGAAATTTTCAAAATTCTGTCTTTGTATGTTTATTGGTGTCATTTATGGTTTGATGTGCCAAAATTCAGCCACGATGGAAATGAATCCAAGCAACTGAATATCGTTGTTTGTAACTTATATGCATGCAGCAACCCTCTGATTCTTGTTGATTACTACAACATTGAAGCTCTTACAACTTACAACATATAGCTCTGTTTCAAAGAGGAGCCAATGATTTATTTAGCACTTTAATGACTGATGTTTAAAGGTTATGAATTGGACCGAGTAGCACTGGAAAAGTACCTACTTCAGTGAACTATATGAAGTTATGAACAACCAGATAACATAACTGGCAATCAAGATTCCATAGACGAGTCACCCTGGAAAACACCGTCCGAATCAACAATCTAAAAAACCATTTTTCATCTTATCTTATTTATGAACAATCTAAGAAAAATCATTCTCAGTCCAAAAATAAAAAATAAAATTACTACCTTGTCATCACTTTTATGAGACGAAACAAAATTTCAGAAAAGCTCAATATCAATATCCAGGAGCAACCGCTAGTCGTTTTCCTCATTTTGTTGTTGGTGCCAGAAAGTTGCAATGGAACTAAAACAGAGGACATGAAAACACCGTCGCTTTCACAGCCCATTTCAATTGCGCGCCATTGCAGCAAATTACTGCAAAGATGCATGAAGCCGAAAGCGCTGAAACCCTGCAAGCAAATCCACGCGTTCATGCTCACCAATCACATACACATGAACGTCTTCTCCCTGAGTTCGAAGCTAATCGGCGCCTACGCCTGTTGCGGTGATTTGGTTTCATCCAAATTACTCTTCCAAGAAACAAAAGATCCTAATGTTTTCGCTTTCAATTGGATGATTCATGAATCAACTCGATTGGGACTTCACGTCGAAGCTTTTCGTTTCTTCTCGCTGTTCCTGGAATCAAGAAACAACAACAGCTCGCCAAATAAGCACACGTTCTACGCAATCTTGAAATGTTGTGTTTGTTTGCTGGATGTGTACTTGGGGAAGCTAGTTCATGGCTTGATTTACAAAATGGGTTTGCTAAATGATCTACATGTTTGCAATGCTTTGATTGATATGTACGCAAAGTGTTCAGATGTGCGCAACGCACGCCAACTGTTTGATATAATGACTGAAAGAGATGTTGCATCATGGACAATAATGATTTCTGGGTACGCTGATGTTGGAAAAATTGACGAGTCGGTTTTCCTGCTAGAAAGAATGAGATTGGAAGGAAATGATAAACCTAATGAATTCACATGGAATGCGATTATAGCGGGCCTCGCGAAGAACGGAGACTGTGATGGTGCTTTTAGATATTTTTCTCTAATGGGTGAGGAAGGATTAGTCCCCGACACAGCTACCTGGAATGCAATGATTTCAGGTTTCGTTCAAAGCCAAAGGGCCTTTGAGGCTCTAACATTTTTTCGAGATATGTTGATTTCTGGTATCAAGCCTAATCAAGTGACTCTATCTGTCGTGCTCCCTGCATGTGGGATGATTGCTTCTATTCGTGTAGGGAAAGAAATTCACGGGTTTTTATACAGGATGGAGCTCGACATGAATGTCTTTGTTGCTAGTGCTCTTATTGATATGTATTCAAAATGTGGTAACATCAAAGGGGCGCAGTGTATTTTTAACTCCATTCGTAAAAAAAGTATGGCGTTGTACAATGTTATGATTGGATGTTATGGGAAACATGGGCTGGTAGGTTCTGCTATCAAGCTTTTCGAAAACATGTTGAACGACAAAGTGCAACCGAATGAAGTCACTTTCACCTCTGTTCTCTCAGCTTGTGGCCATGGTGGGTTAGTCGAGAAAGGTTTGGAAATATTCAAATCCATGGACTCATGTTGTGTGAGAGCAAATAGCGAGCATTACTCATGTTTAGTCGACCTTTTGTGCCGCTATGGGAGGATGGATGAGGCTTATGGGGTTATTAATCAAATTGGGGAGGAAATCACAAATTCGACTATTGGAGCCTTTCTAAATGGTTGTAAGGTTCACGGAAGGAGGGATCTTGCTAAGAAGATTTGCGATCAACGTGTGGGGATTGACGTGAAGAGGCCGGAAAGTTTCGTGACGCTTGCGAATATATATGCTGCCGAGGGTGAGTGGGGAGCTGTAGAGGATGTGAGGAAGGTGATGAAGGATAAAAAGGTCGTTAAGAAGCCTGGGTCTAGTTCAGTTTAGGGAGTGAGGCGATATTTATGTGAAGAGTGTGATAAATATAAACTATAGAAATTCATTTTTGGACTTGTGTCGGGCTTTTTTCCTCAACTCTGGGTGATATAATTATATATGGTGAAAAATACTGGTGTGTAACTTTGTCTTATAGCAAGTTTGTGACCTCGGGATTCATTTACTAGTTCTCTGACTGCCTCGATCGTACATGTGCTTTAATGCCATGGAAGAACTCGTACTTGGGTACATTTAGTAACATGCTCTACATGAAAATTTTAAGGAACTGGATAGTTAGCTGCATTTGCATTTTGTCTCCGAAAATGATTGTTGATGTGAAATTCTGGACAAAGAGCATAAGGGATACCTTGAAAGCTAGACGACATTTGAGGTTTGGGGTAACTGCCGAATAACCCCAGAGAAGTTGAAAGTTAACTAATAATTTCTCCAGGTTTGGGGTAACTGTCGAAAAACCCCAGAGAAGTTGTAAGTTAACTAATCCTTCCTCCAACCTAGGGTGCAAGCTAGTTGAGCCGAGTCAATCATTACCTTATCGAACCAAGCTCAAGTTTTTTCACTGCTGGTTGAGCTCAACAAGTTAGACTTTTCAAGGTTCAGCTTGACTCGTAAAACATATACATCGGGTCGAGATTGGCTCTAGATCAACTTAAATTTTGTTAGCTCGAATTTCAATGGAGTTTGGCTTAAATTTTCAATAGAAGTTCTTTATTCAAATAAGATTTTTTCTTGGCTCGAGTTAAGTCTAAGTTTGACTAGGAATTTGTTTCAGTTTAGAGTATTTAGGTAAATTACACTTATACTCGAGCTTATAACGAGTTTTAGTTTGAGTTGTTCGAAGTCAACTTGTGTTCGATCAAACTCAAGCTCAGAGTTTTAGTTTGAGTTGTTCGAAGTCAACTTGTGTTCGATCAAACTCAAGCTCGATCCAAGCGTGAGCTGCTCAATTTGTTTCCATCCCTACTCCAACTTGAAATTGTGGCGGGGACTCAAATTATCTCAATTTGTTTCCATCCCTACTCCAACTTGATGTTTCCATCCCTACTCCAACTTGAAATTGTGGCGGGGACTCAAATTATCTCAATTTGTTTCCATCCCTACTCCAACTTGAAATTGTGGCGGGGACTCAAATTATCTATTAAAGTATTTAGCATAGTTGTCAGAACCGGACCGGACCGGCCGGTTGAACCGGCAACCGGTTGGCATAGCGGTCCAGTTTGAGGAATATAATCGTCTGGGTAGAAAATCGGTTACGAACTGGTCAAACCGGTCGAACCGGAGAACCGGCGACAGCTCACGCGGGTCAGCGGCTCTTGCTCGGGACTTCAATATGAGTTGCAATGGTTGTTGTTTAAATAGCTAATTGTTTATTGGTGTGTTTCCAATGTGGGTTAAGTAACTCACTTGTGCACTTTATATACAAAATAAAATAATCTCTACTTAAAAGCAACAACTATCCTGTAGCATAGTGGTAGGAGTTGTGCTTTGCATGTATCAGGTTAGTAGTTCAAACCTTGCACTTGGAGTCATTTATTCCATTATTTTTCTATTTTTATCTTTGTATGACTTATGCACCATTCTATTTTTTTTTTTTCATTATTGTCTTTGTATGATTATTATGCACCATTCCAACATACATGTGTACCAATTTTAAATTTTAATCACAATCAAAGCTTAAAATTGATTTTTAACTTTTTATTCTTTACATAATAAAGATAAAAAAATAATAATTAAAATTCGATTTAGAAATACAAAATACAAATTACTAACTTGTAGTTGTAAGTTGTGTTGAAATTAGTATTTTTTATGATAAAATATAAATATGATATTAATTATTGAACTCTTATTTATAAAAATGTCATTATATATCATAAAATTAATGATAAAAATATATACAACTATACATTATATATATAAAATAAATAAAATAATTATATATTAATTAAACCGGTTCGACCACTGGTCCGACCATTGAACCATTGAACCAGTAGCCTAACCGGTTCGATGACCGGTCCGGTTCTGACAACCTTGGTATTTAGTTTACTAATCCAAACTCTTTTCACATAGTATACATTTATTGAATGTCCATCTCACGTGAAATTAAACATAATTCCCAATTGACAATCAGAATTCAGAGCTCTGTAGTTCCTGAGGCATTGATTTTTTCCTATAATACAAGTTAGTGACTTTATAGTCGTTGTAACTTGTAAGTTGTTTTTAAGTGTTCTATTTTCTTCATTAACTCTGTTTGCGTTTCTTTATGAAATCGCCATCGCCACCATCTCTCACTCAAGAGCACCGCGCAAAGCCATCGTCGTCCTACATATCTCCAGCTCGATTCAGTACACTTCTCAACTGCTCCAGAAACCTGAAGCATGCTGCCCAAATCCATGCCCAGCTCGTCGCCCGTAATTACCTCTCTGCCCCTATTCTCTTCAACAACCTTCTCAACCTCTACTCCAGGTGCGGCCACGTTTCTCGATCTCTCGCCCTCTTTTCAGCCTCAGATTCCAAAACCCACACCAAGAACATCTTCAGCTACACATCCCTCATCACCCACCTTTCCCGCTCCAATCTGCACTCCAAAGCTCTTGCCTTTTTCAACGAGATGAGGTCGAGGGATATTTTCCCCAACCATTTCACGTTTTCCGCTGTCTTGCCGGCTTGCGGACGTGTGGCTGAGGGTGCACAGATGCACTCGTTGGTATTCAAGCACGGGTTTGAGTGGGACGTGTTTGTGGGAAGCGCATTGGTGGATATGTATGCAAAATCTGGCGACATGGGCCGTGCGGGGAAGGTGTTTGATGAAATGCCCGAGAGAAACCTCGTGTCTTGGAATTCCGTTATCGTGGGTTTTTTCCAAAACGGATGTTTTCCTGAGGCAATTTCTTTCTTCTCCAGGTTGGTGGCCGAGGATGCAGTGAGACCCGATCAAGTGAGTTTCTCGAGCGTTTTGAGCGCCTGTGCCAACATGTCTGAGGCGATCGTGGGGAAGCAAGTCCATGGAATGGTCTTTAAGCATGGCCTGGAATACTTGGCTTACGTGAAGAATTCTCTAATGGACATGTACTCTAAAAGTGGCGGTTTCCATGATGCCGAGAAATTGTTCAGGACTACAGAAGATCGAGATGCGGTGACGTGGAATGTTATGGTGATGGGATTTGTCCAAAATGGTTATTTTGAGGATGCCTGCAATTATTTCTGGTTCATGAGACGTGAAGGCGTGTTGCCTGACGAGACTTCATTCTCGACTGCGCTCAATGCTGCTGCGGGCATCGCTGCACTGGATCAGGGCTCTTTAGTCCATAATCAGATAATAAAAACAGGATTCGTAGGAAACACTTGTGTCGCTAGCTCATTGATTGCTATGTATTCAAAATGTGGGAGCTTAGCAGACGCTAGACAGGCATTTGATGAGACTAAAGTACATAACGTGATATCATGGACAGCCATGCTTTCGGCATATCAACAGCATGGCTGTGCAAATCAGGTTATAGAATTATTTAATAATATGGTAGAAGCAGGTTTTGAGCCCGACTACATTACTTTCGTCTCTGTTTTGTCGGCTTGTGGGCATACTGGGAAAGTAGACAATGGCTTTTCCTACTTCTATTTGATGAGTGGGAAGTATAACATGAGACCGGGTCTTGAACACTATGCTTGCATGGTTGACTTGCTTGGTCGTGTAGGCCGTTTGCATGATGCCAAGAGATTTGTGGATGATATGCCGATTAAACCCGACGTGTCTATTTGGGGGGCTTTGCTTGGGGCTTGCAGAAAACATGGAGATCTTGATTTGGGTCGAGAGGTTGCAGAAAAGCTTTTCGAAATGGAACCCAATAATCCTGGAAATTACGTTTTGCTACACAACATGTATGCTCATGGGGGGCGATTAGAAGAAGCTAATGAGGTGCGGAGATTGATGGGGTTTAATAGAGTGAAAAAGGAGCCTGGCTTGAGTTGGCTCGACTTTAGGAACACGACCCACGTTTTTAAAGCTCATGATAGAACTCATTTTATGACGAAAGAGATATATGAGATGCTGGGAAAACTGGAGGAGCTCGTGAAGCAGAAAGGATATGTTCCTGAAATTCAGTATGCAATCAACGATGTGGGAGTGTACAAGGAGCGAAGCCTGTGGTACCACAGCGAAAAGTTAGCACTTGCATATGGATTGCTGATACTGCCTACGGGGGCACCCATTCGGATAAAAAAGAATCTTCGAACATGTGGCGATTGCCATGTCGTTATGAAGTTTGCTTCGGCAATTTTTCAAAGAGAAATTATACTTAGAGACATTAATCGTTTTCACAGGTTTTCTGGTGGTGAATGTTCCTGTGGAGACTATTGGTGAAAGGTCTGACTTTTGATGACCTTGTATAAGTCAAACCTAAATGCTATTGCTTCACGGGGACGAGACTCAATGTGTAAGATAGGGACTAGACTGTGTGTTAAACAAAGATGAAAAGTGCAAACGGAGAAAATCGCTAAAGATTAAAAATAAACCGTGAAAAAATAGGACTTTTGTTGTTCTTTAGAGAAGTTTTGGTTGTTACTTCTAAATTCTGAATGATCTCTGGTTCTGTGGAAGTATATTAATCAAACAAACTTGTGAAGTGTGATCCTTTCCTTATGTATCAATATTACATGTCCCAAGCTTTCCATTTTAACTAGCTCATATTTTTTATGAATCCATTTATGGTCATGTGGAAGAGTTTTATGATCATGTGGAAGAGTTTCAAAATTCTTTCTCATTCTGTATCATCAATTAGGTTCTCGGTAATAGCTATTAAAAAAAATATTTAATGCTACCTGATTTTGTCCTCAACGATTAAGGTTTCATACTTGGAAAACTGAAGGTCTGAAAAATTAAGAATTTTAGATCTGTTTGCAGCAAACAGGAAACATACTATCATGAAACAGCGTAATTTTTCACCTAAGTGGGAAACTGTTTTTTGGTTATCTTGATTTCTTTTTCCCAGTGTGTAAACACTCCTGTTACCCTGCTTACTTGAGGACCATAATTTTATTTAGGGAAAAATGCTGGTTTGATACCCTACTTATCCCCTCATTTCATTTTTGATACCCAATTCATCATTTCACCAGTCTTTGACTAGCGGGATCTGTTGCACCAGGTGAAATTGTGACTAAATGGAGAAAATTGACCTCTCCTCTTGTGTTATCGACTTAAGAGTATTTTTTGCAGCAGTAAAAAAAATTTTTTTACTGCACCAGGTGAAAATTGACTTCTTCTCGTGTTATCGACTACAAAGATATATTAAGGAGATGCCCAAAGCTCTCAGCCAGATGGTCCAAGATTTTTTTGCTGCAGTAAAACTTATACAACAACATAGCCTTTAGTCCCAAGCAAGTCGGGGTAGGCTAGAGATGAAACCCAAGAGAAACACAAAAAGACTCGAACCAAAAGGAAGAGATCGAAAAAGGCCGACCCTGTCCATTGCAAATGGAGCTGGAAGAGTCATTGTTGACAATTCTCCTGGCATAGTGCTAATAATGGACTAAATCAAAATGGCTCAATTAAATTCTAGTGCTTCTTCTATTAGTGAAGTTTCTAGAAAAAAAAAATATATATCAAGCGGCGCAATGCACCTTGGGTCGCTACGGAAACAGTCTCCTTGTATAATTACAAGGGTAAGGTCTGCGTACCACTGACCCCCCAGACCCCAACTTGTTGAGAATATACTAGGTATGTTGTTGCAGTAAAACTTATATTAAAAAAATAATAAAAAAATAAAAAAAGAAGCTATGTTATGTATGATGGACTGAAATTTAATACTCTTGCTGATGCATACATAATGAAACTTTATTATCAAACCCAATAACTCCAAATGCAAGATATAGAACACCTTGTTCATATTTCAACTCCACACAGCAACTTAAATGCACAATAATAACATGTCATAAATTCAAATCGAGATGCTATTCGGCACACCTTTACTCGTCACTCCAGGTTCCGAGAATGGCTTCAGAAGCTCGTACGGCACCACGCCAGCTCCTGTCCGATTCTTCAGGCTTGTATCCGCATTTCTACCATCGATAATCCCCTCAATCTCCTTCAGCCGCCCATTAAACCTCTCAAAAGCAGCAACTATCACTTTATCCTCAGCCCAAAACGGCTGCATTTTCTCCCCAATATACTCCTCATCGGGCGAATGACTTGACAAAATATCCAAAACAGCCATAACAATTGTCGCCTGAATTTGCGAAGGAAAGCACCTCAAGAGAAACTCCTCAGGCCTCTCGAGAAACTGCTTCTGTTCTTCCTCTATTGGGTCCTCAGTGGGCATTTGGATCCGAGCTATGGTGGGCCTGTTGGGAAAGTAGCCTCCGTAATCAAATTGGCCAAAGTTGACGGCTGCATGGTGGGCTGAGGCCACCCATATGATGTTTGTGATGATCTTGATCAGGTCCTGTGGAGTTTTTAACTCGGGCCACCAGGGTTCGTCTTTTTTGTCCGCGTGGCCCACTGTTCGGATCTCTGTCCACCATGACTGAAGCTCGTTGTCTGATTGGATGAGGTACGGTTCAGGGTAGTAGTGCGTGACGTAATCCGTGACCCACTGTTTGATGGCGTCCCATATGAGCAGACCATCGTTTGCGAAAGGGTAGTCTTCGATTGTTAGCTTTAGGCCGTGAGGTGCATTTGGATCCTCCACGGCCATTCCCCTGGAGATACATCGCAATTGAAAGAAAAAAATAGAGTAATGTTTATTGAGGGATACTTGTAAGGCAGATATAAACCTCAATGGATGTACCGCAACATGTTAGATTGAAATTTTGTAGCTAGGCAAAGTTTTAAGGGTGTTTCATTAGTTTTATACTCTGACAGATCTAAAAGCCCAAGTGTAACGTTTTCGGTTCTTACCAATTTATAAGGGTGCTTCATCAGTTTTATAGTTCATTGAGGTTTTCATTAGGGTTTTCCATCTCTTAAGGATTTAAAGGATGACTAACTATTTTAAGGGTTTTCAAGTTAGTGTTTTTACCTGTTGATTAAATCTGCCGGTAGTGCTTGTAGGTCAAACTGCCATAGCTTGTCATAGGCAACAGAGCTCAACTCCATGGAGTACTTACCCGGGGAGAATGAGGACTCGATGATACCATCACCATTGATAAGGGCCCCACGTGCCAGAGCATTAATCTCCATTGTGTACCGTAAATGAGGATCCAATAATCTGTAAATCGGGTGCACTGCACTCAGTTGCCTATTTGTCGCGATTACGTAAGGCTCTGCGCAACAATGAGTCTGTAGCCTGCAAATACATAATGGAGATCACAATCGTCGAACAAAAAANAAAAAAAAAAAAAAAAAACATAATAATTGTGTGTGTTTCCACAAGCTTGAGCTCATGAGTTTTTGTGACTCTATGGATAATCTGAGGAACAATCCGATGGCCGTCTTTTATATTGGCATTTTTAATGTTAACTAAACAAATAATCATAGATTTGCAGCAAACTTTTTGGAGAATACTCAAGCAAGTGATTCAAGTTTAACTACTTCTGTCCTTTGGCCTTAGGGAGTCTGCAATCACACAAACACACAAATGATAAAGTATATATAAATAGATAAAATGAAAATGATTCTTGTCTTTTCAGATTGAATAAAATCACATTAAAGGGATTTCAAAATGTCAATTTCACCTTCTAATCCTGCTTCCCTTATTCCGAAAACAACCAATGGGAGGGGCGCGTTATAATTCTAATCAAGCTGTTAATGTTACATGTACCCACAAACAACGAAATAAAGCCTTTTTTTCTTTTTTTTTTTTAATAACTTCTCTTCTCCCTGTCAATTATTTCTCAGCTTCTATCACAAACACTGCCAATCTGTGATTCTCAACTATTTCCGCACCAAAGCCACAAAATCATTTCTATGAAAACCAGAAAACAGCATCCCCTTACAATTTTAAACAAAAGCTCCAGATGTAAACCAATCTACATTTCTTCATAAATTTCTCAAAGAGAGGAAAAAAAATGAGAATATAAGAAAAATAGAACTCACCAGTGACTAACTAACTCATGATAACCAGAGTCGTGAGCCAGGACATGAGCCTTAGCCAACCTCCACAACCAGATATCAGTTGGGCTCCAACATGGCTGATAGACCTCTTTCCACTGGGGCTTCCCGTCTATAGGCGGTCTTGTTAGCTCAATAGCCAGGGGCCTCAATGTTCCAGCAGGCATCAAGAAAAATAATGTCCTCGACCCATAAAAGGTGGTCCCATTGAGTTTCCTTACCTTATTCACGTAAGGCAAGAAAATGTCATGGTAATCTAAAATGAACAGCTTCTTCTGCTTCAATGCCTAAGGAAATTTAAACAAAAAAGGAAAAGGGATTAGATCATGAACATGTTTCATGTAATCATGTCTAGCTTCTCATTAAGGTTTACCTCATCCACTGTCATGTAGCCTCCGATTTCTTTCTCTACCAACTCTGTTGTGATCGCCGACTCAGAAGGCCCATAAATCTCAGGGTCCAGATCACTTTTCAGTGGCCAATCCTGTAAAAAAATTTGAGAAATTTACCCTTAGGCGCCTGCGACATGTCCTTTTGTCTTAAATTTAAAATATTTAGTGGGAATAAGGACAAAAACTACTTCAGAGTATGACCAAATTACAGAATACGTCACAAATATATTTATTTATATATATATATATATATATATATATATATGAATACCCTTATAAGCATAATAACAGGCATCCCATTAACATTTCCATTTTCATAATCAATATTCTCCTCCTGAGAGCGAAATTCATGAAATACAAACTATTATCAACGAGTTATGTTTATTTAGAAGGATACTGGGGGATTTCTTTATTTCAAAAATGGAAAACTATACACATTAAGCATGTGATGTTGTGTTGATGATAAAGGAAGTGAAGAAGATAACCAAAATGAACATCGACAAGAACTCACGATGACTCTTAATTCGAAAAGCACTTGATAATTGGTCTTTGAGATAAAATCATACCGTGACTAACTTGATGGACAATGGATTGACACCCGCTAGAGTTTGTCTTGCGAATTCAGCATCCCTGAACCAAGCGAACCTATCTCCTGCAATAATAACAGAAAGCAGCACATTACCAAGCCGCACATGTCCCCATGCAACATCTACAACTAAATTATCACACAGATAACTATAAACAAATGATACAAACAAAAATAAAATTAAAAGAGGTAGAGTTTGTGGATTTACTGTCGATCAACTGAGGCGTCTCAAACTGCAGGACGCTATTTTTGGTGTTCCTGACAAACCTTACAAGCCTGGGTATGGCATTCCCCAGAAGCCCTGTAGTTGGAATATCCGGAAGCAAGAAACCTTCATTGAATAAAGTGTCTATGGCGGTGAAGTGTGGGAATCCAAGGTTACTGTCTATGATGGAAGTCCTAACTGATGGGACGAGCACACGGAGCACGGAAGACAGGGTTTTGGCTGAGAATGTTTCCTGCTTTACTTCGGAAAAAGCTTCGTCTCTAGGCACGTACAAGTCGGAGCTCCTTGACTCGGATAGTGGATCTAAAATTCAGATTAATCTAGACATTAGTCGACATGTAGGGAAAAAAAAATAGTTCCTTTGCTCTAGATAACCTTCTAATCCCATAAGGTGATTAGCTACAGAAATTTCGAGAACACGCACAACACATTCAGTCTCATTATTTTTCCGAATTAGACGTTTGTGTAATGTCCAAAAAATTAAGGAAACCTTATTTACACACTTCCTACGTGATTTCAAGGATGACTCATTCATGTTTTTATACCGATGAATACACTTTCTCTATCCCGTTTTAATAACCCCATTTTTTATGTTATCGCCAATTTAATATAAACTTTTATATCATTAGCATCACCAAAAATTCATATCTTCCTATCATATCATATCACACACAAGAATTTATCATTTTTCCACTCATACTTGTTCCATCCATGTACTCCAATCTTAGGTAAAATAAAAGAAAATGGGCATTCTACTATACATGAATCAAAAAGCATCTTTGTATCTACAGAAAAAATTTGAATAAAGCTACTTTAACATAATTAGTTGACAAAGTATGATAAAAGCTGAAGTGGATGTTCTGATTCTAAAAGTGATGTCACACATAAAATATCGAGACCGAAACTTATTATGTTAATTAAAGTCTATGTCATCCTTTGTGTTACTCTATATTACAGCATCGTGATTCACGCAAAATTTGAGCAAATGCACAACACATTGTGACAAGATCATGTCAAGAACAAGAAGGATCGTCAGCTCAGCATTTTGACAAACAGTTTCTGAGCACAATTAAAAGTGTCTGCACCCACGCACACACGCGCGCACACACACACACATGTATAATTATCACCTTTCTCGGTTCTTGGGCGGCCAGTTCTGATGCGGCGAGGGTAAGGATGGTCGGGGCCGCCGAGGACGGGGCGTGCCAGGTCATCATCGGCGTCGGGATCTCCGAGATCGTTGTAGACATCGTAGTCGTAAATCCTGTCGGAGGTCTGGCGCTCGCCTTGGCCGTCGCCTCGTAAGATGATGAGCTCTTTCTCTCTGTATCTTTTCAGCCCACTCGGAGTTTGGGACGGCAGGTAAGACTTATTTGTTTAAAAAAAAAAAAAATCATATATTATTAACATATAAATTCCATGAATGTCATATTTTATATCAAAATTATATTTAAATGGAATATAATTAACTTATTTAATGGGTATGAAATGCCATAAATCTTACAAATAATATATAATATGATCTTTAACACAAAATATGATTTATCTATTATATTTTTTATAAACTATTTTCTCAATTGTTTTCTACATATACTAATTAATATATGTATACATTTAATTTTATATTATTGGACATTGTTTCCTTTATATATTTAAAATAAAACCATCCGAAATTTTTGAAATGTATTTTCATACCTATTGATATATTACTATTAAAATATATTTCAATTTATTTAATTTAATTTATCATTAATTATCTTCAATTCACCAAGAAAAAGAAAAAAAATCAAGATTAAAATGATTATATAAGAAAAATGTTAAAATTTGTTATTCTTTAAGGAAAACTGACTGGATAGATAGAATTGGAAGAAATAAATGTAATTTTTAACTGAATGTGGAACTACACAAGTTGAAACACACTGAAAAATTAAGAGAAACAACAATTTATAATTTATAATTATAAAGTATGGTGATTGTTAATGGTGCATATTAACCCATTTTCTATTACACAATATAATTTATAATTATAGAGTATGGTGATTGTTAATCGTCACATACAAGAATTTATGTAAATTTATTTTTAATAAAATTCTCATTGGAGTGATTGTCATTCACATAAATTAATACTCAAGTCAATCACTGTGCCAACTAATACAAGTTTTATTTACATTTTGTTTACATATGATATAATATTCCATATGTATTATGTTAGTGGCAAAACAAAATTCTAGAGTGCATA
The DNA here is from genome assembly GCA_008636005.1 of Striga asiatica. Taxonomy (NCBI): domain Eukaryota; kingdom Viridiplantae; phylum Streptophyta; class Magnoliopsida; order Lamiales; family Orobanchaceae; genus Striga; species Striga asiatica. Next base: position 5,689,981 of record BKCP01000001.1, read on the forward strand.
TGGGATGTAAAAAGGGTATCTCAAAAGTATATGAGTAATAGAGAAGATGTCATGCTAACCTTGTTACTGAAAAATACTCTTTTTTCCAGGTTTTCATTGCTTGGTTGAACCCATGAATTGCAGGTCACTGTGATTGAGCCACTTGATGATAAACCTTCTAATAAGATGTCTTTTATGAACATTTCTTTTTTGTGCTCATTTTCTATAATTACAGCACCAATTTCTCCAAAATCCTCAGGAATTTCGATTTTGGCTTCGTAATACGACTCATTGTCATTGTCGTCAACCTTATGCGAATATGAATTGATGGTTGGTTTCTCCAATCCAGATTCTACAAGAAAAAATCATAAATAAATGAGAACGATTTTTTTGGTACTTATTCAACAGTCGTGTTGATGATAATGATAGTGTTACATAAATATCTAAATGTTTTATAATATCAGAAGTATTACTATACATAAATTAATAATTTGTAAAGTTTCACAACTATATTGTAATAAAGAAAGCTGCCATATGTAAATTAATTTGCAAAGTATTTTCTTTTGTCAAAATTTAATCATGACCCTTAGAAGGGAACACCATACGTTTTCTTAATTTATGAAGAGTATTTTACAATTATAATTAAATAAATTGCAACTCATCTGAAGAGTATATCTTTTTTTTTTTTTTCGAAAAAAAAAATAATGATAATCGAAAAAATTGAAGAGTGTTGACGAATAGGGGGGAATTATTTATAAAAGTGCAGAGGCAAGTTACTTAAGGTACTCCGTATTTATGTTAATTTACTTTTGACTAAGTTGTGACATTAACTAATAAATAAAACTATATCTCATACTTTGACCAATAATATAGACATTATGCACGTATAGGGGTAGATATTAGTTTGTATAGACATTATGCATGTATAGGGGTAGATATTATTAGTTTGTTACCTTGTGATTAATTTAATATATTATATAAAAAAAAGTGACAAATTTAATGAATTTTAAATTTAATAATAAATAATTTGACAAAATACGCTTCACAATATATAACGTAGACTAGTAATATGTCTTCATTATTATTATTATTATTATTATTATTATGGTGTAGGAGTACTATGTATATTAACATAAACGATAAGATAAATTTGAAGTCGATCGGAATGGATCTGGTTCAACTTATTCAGTTCAACTTTGAAAACATCTTAAAAAAAATAATAATAATTAAAAAAAAACTTTGAAAACATCTTGATTTGGAAACGTTACGTACGTGTACATAACGTATACGTGTTAGTGGTGTCATAATAAATTTGAATATCAAACAAGCAACAAAACTTCCTCAAATTGAAATGTATAAAAGAAGACATATCAATATTTGGAAAAAGAAAAAAAAATGTTGTTGACTTTTTAAATCAATATTGTGACCATGTGTTAAATTAAATATGTGGTGCTAGTTTTTTAGAAAATAAAATCGGGACCACCTGTTTATAAATTTATTTTTCTTTTTATTGAATATTCATTATTTTTTATTTATTTTTTTTTATAATTAAAGGGTAACATTTCATTATAAAAATATATATTTGTTTAGAAAAAATGTCTTTCTTTACCATTAGCTAGCATGTCCCTCGATAAGACTGATGGAAAGGTTCATACGATATAAGATAATTTGAATTTTTATTTGATTTGAACATGTTAAATTGTAAGATATTATTTAACGAAAAAATCAAACAATTATATATTTTAATATAGTGTATTGACACATATTCTGTAATAAATACACTTTGGAGGTGTCAATACATTAATTGATGGATGACTCCATAAGAAAATCATCCGATGACTCCATAGAATATTTTTATATCATATATATGCACTCGAGAAAATATTATTACTATAAATATGACACAGTCCCTCTTCTTAACATTTATGATGAGTTGAGAAAAAAGCGTGAACTTTGAAAGTAGTCCTTCAACCTCCAGCTCCATATTTATGTGACTTCGACACAATTAATCCGTACACGTGAAGAATTGATAACCATTAAGAAAAGGAGAAAAGAAAATGTGAAGCAATGTAAGAATACGTGACCAACAAGGCTTTGGTTGAACTTTCGCTTCATTATTTTATTTGTATTTTATGAGAGTATAGTGAAAATATTATTTGAGATGGAGTGAACTTTGACACTTAATTTCATTCACTATCGTTATGATGATTTTAAAATAATGATAATTAATTACACTATTGGTGCTTCCAAACAAAGCAATGATTTAGAAATATACTAGTGAATATATACAAATTACCTAAAAATTTCACTACATCATATTTTAATAATTAAAACAATTCTATAGGCTTACTAGGATCGAGCTCGGCCGCCACAAGCTCGACTAGGAGGGTTTTACCGAGCAAGTCGGTGATATCATCTAGCCCACGGCTAAGTATTCCCCCCACCGTCTGTAGCACGGTCACGACAGCTTTCACGCTTGTTGTATTTTCACTGGCGGCAGGAACCGACACAGCTTTTGCTGCGGAGGATAAGTCGCGACGTTGGAGCACGGGTTTTTTAGCGGTTGACATGGGATTTCGTCGAGAGAAAATGAATACGGATGAGCACCTTGTGGCAATTGCTCGACAAGCGGCCGGGCTCGGAGAATGAAGGAAGGTTTGGGGTTTAGGTGAATTGAGGGGCTTGTGCATGCTATGGTTAATGAACATGTTTTGTGTAGTTATATATAGAAATGTGTGTATAAGTTGAGGAATGAGGTTTATGGTTTAATTGTCATGTCGTGTAGGTTTTAGGAAGGTTCATCTATGACTACTTGGTGATAGGAAATGAGTTATGTAGGAAAGGTAGGGAGATAGTAACACTTTGTGTAGACTTGCATATCAGATGATGAAATGAAAATATTATGGAGATTATGAAAATGTTATTAAAGGTAGAATATTAGGGCCAAATTATTTTTAGTTTCTTTTCAACTACAAAAAATTGTCATATTCCAATGGAGATCCTACGGTAATATATTTTAATGTAAACTCTTATGGTATAACTTCTGTTTGGAATGATTATAACAGAAATTTCAACGAAGATATTCTGTTGGAATGAGTTTTCCATTGAAATTTTAGATGGAATTTGATGATTTTAACGACTATTTTATGACAGTTTTTTATAGTTGATGAAGCCCAAGTTGGATTCCATCCTAAAACCAATTGGTGGAAGGAGGAGAGGCCCATTAGACTTATAAAGTTAGTCTATTTTCCATGTATGAACGATGTGGGACAACTCACAAGTGATATTCTAACACGCCCAAACCCAACTGGACTGGGTGACGGGTACGTCATCGCAAGATCGCCAATAAAACCTGGCTTTGATACCATGTAAGAAACGAGGGGAAAATGGGTGCGGTCTCACGCACGTGAAGCGCACCATAAGTAGGGAAAGCCCATATGAAGCCCAAGTGGGTTCCATCCCAAAACCAATTGGTGGAAGGAGGAGAGGCCCATTAGACTTATAAAGTGGTCTATTTTCTATGTATGAACGATGTGGAACAACTCACAAGTGATATTCTAACATGAAATATGCAATTTCCATTGTATTTTTTTTATTTCCATCCATATTTCAACAATTGAAATTTTAGTTATAATTCCATTGAATTATATTTCCTTTGCAATTTCATCATTTTCTTGTGGTGTTCGTCCTGAATAATTTTTTTCATCACAACTATATTTGGAAATATTTTTTTCCAAATGTTACAATTCATCACACTACACAAAAGTTATAATATTCTGACAGAAAATTCTATGGTAATATATCCCAATTGGAATTCTAGCGGATATTCCAATCATATAGCTTCCGCTGGAATGATTTCAACAAAAATTCCAACGAAAAATTCCGTTAGAATGTGTTTTCCATTGGAATATTAGATGGAATTTGATTATTCCAACGACTATTTTTCAAATGATTTTTTACCGTAGGAATTTTTGTTAGAATATGAAATTTTCGCTAGAATATTTATTTTCACCCCAATTGGAAAATCTACCGTTGGAATCGTCAAAATCAAACGGAAATTTCAATAGAAAACTCATTCAACGGAATATTTTTGTTGCGATTTCCATTGGAATCCATTGAAAAATTTCAACAGAAATAACAGCAATGGAATATGCATTGAAATTGCCGTTGGAATTGTATTGGAATATATTTTCGTTGGAATTCTCCATTGGAATTTTATCATTTTCTTGTCTGTTTCTATTATTTTTATTCTAAATTTTATCATTATAGTTCAAATTACTGCACATATCTTCCAATAAAATTTGTCATTCATTCACTTTTATATTTTACTGTTTTATTGATTTATTATAAATCTATTTATTATGTCAATAATAATTCATTCTTTTACAAAAAAAATAAAAAATCAATCACTTTTTCAACAGAGATCGTTTTTTTTTTTTCAAAAAAATAAAAAAATAAAAAAATTAAGGACCCTATCGGATAATTTAAGGCAGGAGTTAAGCAGAGCCACAATTTTTGTAGTAGGGGTGGTGCTAATCTTCTTTCTTTCAACCAGGATAATTTAAGGCAGGCAACATGGCTCATGAGGACCGATACTAGGCCTTTGGTTCAAACTATGCACGCGTATTGGATAAACTTTAAAGAAAACCAAATAGTATCCAGCATATTGACTTTAAAGAAATTGACTTTAAAAAAAAAAAAACAAATAACCCTCTAAATAAACTTTAAAGAAATTGACTTTAATTTGTTGCCGACTCTAGAATAGTACGCGTATTGGATTAAATTTTGCAATTGGTAAATTGTATCCAGCATTTATTTGTCAAGTACAATTTTATTTCCATTTCAATTAGAATTAATAAAAGGGGACACACACACACACACAAAAAAAAAAATAAAAAAAAAATCACATCAAATAATAATAATTCAGACCCAATTAATTGCTACAATTTAATTTGAAGCAGGCGGCTGTAAGAAAATTGGTAATTGAGGAAAAAAACAAATATAAGTACTTGGAACAGCACCCTTGGCAATACCATTGGATGATGGAATATCTTGGGCGATTTCAGTTTGTTCTGGACATCTGGTCATCATATGACAAATTTCTTTTTTCGGCCTTTCATACAACTAGCGCGCTATGTACGGGAAGCAATATTCAGTGGTTACTGTTATTTAGATAATTAGATGAGATATATGTTAATAACATAACACATATATAATTATAATAACACACAAACACATGACCGTATACATGTTTGAAAATACAACTGAAAACAAAATAATTTATATATTATTAAACACCTTTTACACAATGTTTTTTGTTTGGTTTTTTTGGCAGATCATGATCACCACGTTCTAATATTTTCAAACGCGGAAAATATCCACATATAGTTGACTGTGACTAAACACCGATTTTTTATAAACCATACCAACAATACGCCATATATCTATAGATCTTTATGTAGGATATACCATTTGAAAAGTGTGATATTGTATGCAAAGCCAAATATGCAATCCAATTTGTATATATCTATACTATACTAATATTGGTATTTTTGAATGGTATGAATTTTTTAGAATCACCAAAATATTAGGATCTAACTTAAAACCAAATTCATTTGATTGAATTTTCAAATTTTTTATTAAGACATCTCTATTTACACGTGTTTTTTTAATTAATTAATAGAATATTTGGTATTCTATAAATCATACAAATTTTTGAATTATTCAAATTTAAAAAAGTGTTAATTCTTTCTTAAATTTACCATCTATATATATCCGACTATATTATTTTCTATTGAAAATCCCATTGTTATTTATGCATTTTATTTTTGTTAGTACGGTTATTTTTTTGATTTCGAATGTTTAATCAAAATATATTGGTGAGATTTGAGAATCCTAACAAACTTTATGGATAAAGTAATAAGAGAATTTTTGATAGCTTGGATTCTAACTTCTAAGAGTCAAATAAATGTCGCAATGTTATTCAAATCCAAATTTTCTTATTGAAATCCGATTCGAGTGTTGGGATTTAATTCAAATGCATATTCATTTCTACGATTCAAGAAGATTTGGATATATTCCAAATAAATAAATAAATAAATAAATGTTGTAAATTTTTGGTATTTGGGATTCTTACAATCCCAAAAATCTTATCTCTTATTTGCTTTTGCATAACAATAGTCGAAAAACAGGTATTTGAAATCATGGTAAATACCCTAATAGTAGGTCCTAAGAATCCCTATTGATTTCGAAAATATTTTGTTAGTTATAATTATCCTGTTTGAATAATGGCCTATTGAAGAAGCGATATTTATACAAAAAATTTTTCCCCTTTCCTCTCGCCCCCAACTGAAACCCTAGCAGCTCTCCTCCTAAATTTGCGCCGGTCTCTCTCCCTCGTCGGTCATCTGGGTCTAGAGGTGGAAGACCTCCGTCGCTCGTCCATGGAGGTGCGGCCTTCTCCCATCTTTGTCGCTTCTCTTCCGGCTTCGCACCTCGGCCAGCGGGTAAGTTCTCTTTCCTTGTTGGTCGCCGGAGCTCAGGGCTGAACGATGGTGGTCGGGATGTGGTGCTAGTCCATGGACGAGGCAAGGTTAGCTAATCTCGATTTCGGCCTGATCGCTGGGATGCTTCTCCCCCTTTCGCCCTTCTCGTTGCCGGTCGGGACGGTGCCTTTACGCCGGCGAAGCAACGAGCGTCTGAGGCTTCCTCATGTTTTGGCTCTAAGCTGGGTCAATTGCAGGTATAGTCTCGTTTTGTTGCTCTGTCTCGGTTTCTCTTTCGTGTCCGTGGCCGGATGGCTTCTCGGCGAGTTGGTGTTGGGGGTTCTCGGTTGGCGGCTATGGCTTCTGCTGGGGGTGGTTTGCTGTTTTCGGTTGGCCATTTGATATGTTCTGGCGTCTTGGGCTGGGTTGGGGTGTAATTGCTGCCTTTCGTGATTGGAGTGCGGGTCAGCTCTTCGGTTAGACCTGGGGTGCGGGTTCCGTCTTGCTAGGCCTTATGCAGTGGCGGGCGGTTTTTCCCGTGCTTTGGAGTTTGTCTGTGGAGTTTGGTTGTCTGCCTGTTATCTAGATGTATCGGACGGGGGAGTCTGTGTTTTCTGTTTTTGATTTTAGTATTGGTTTGTTTTTCAGTTATTAGTGTTTTTCTATGTTTCTTTGGTCTGGGCCTTTGGCCTCTGTGAACCTGAGTGTCACCTTATTATCCCTTTGGGATCCGACACTCGAGTATTACCCTGTTGGGGTCTTTTTAGTTTGTTTTAGTTTTATTTGTGTGTTATAGTTTGTTGTAGGTTAGTGTGTTGTGAGTTTTTTTATTCTAGCGTTGCTAGCGGGTCTCTAGGCGGTCTTCTGACCTGTCCTCCCACTCTTTTCAGCTGTTGGCTGCTGTGTATTCAGCCGTTGGCTGCTGTTTATTCGCACTTTTGTGCATTTTGATTTATAATATCTCCTATCGTTTCGGNCTGTTTGAATAATGGCCTATTGAAGAAGCGATATTTAATGTTTATTAGGTCAATTCAATTTTTTTTATATCTATTTATATTTTTTAAAACATATTGCATGTTTGTAAATAAATTATTTTTCTGAATCTGGGAGGCATATCATACTATTTTACTATAATATTAAGAATTGGTTGAATAAAATAGCGTTAAAAAATTGCGTAACGAAATCGCGTCAGTTTTATTAAACAACATCGTATATATTATTATAAAAATCATTTCTTTCGTGGATGTCAACGCTAATTTATTGTAGATTGCTATAATATTTCGGCATTGTTTGAAAAAAAATGATGTTTTCTGAATGCTGAGAACCTTGATTTTGAAACATAATTGTTAGAAAAAAACTAAAAGATGTGAACACATATTTATAAAAATGCATGCAAATTTTTTAAACAAAATACCATCGAAAACATATTAAATTATTAAACAAAATAGCGTTAAAAATGGCGTTCAAAACACATCAAAAATATTAAGAAAAATCGATTTTAAGAATGTGACAGATTTATAAAACAAACTCTCACTCAAAACAGTTCAAAATGTCTTCTTTTAACCCGAAGAAATGTTGTACCTGTACCTGGGAGTAAGTGAAGCTGCTATCAGTGTTGTCCTTATCCGAGAAGAGGGACTTCAACAATATCCAATCTATTACATCAGTAAAGCACTACACGAAGCTGAGCTACGATATCCACCTATGGAAAAATTAGCTTATGCTCTCATTACAGCGGCTCGAAAGTTACGTCCTTATTTCCAAGAGCATTCAATAACAGTACTTACCTCTTATCCTTTGAGGTCAATACTTCATCGACCTGACACGTCGGGAAGATTAGTCAAATGGGCAATTGAACTCGGTCAATACGACATTCATTACAAACCGAGGACTGCTATTAAAGCTCAAGTCTTGTCTGACTTCATTACCGAGTTCACCCCCAAGATTGAAGCAGTCAATGAAGATCAGTCATGGACTTTGTATGTCGACGGCTCATTAACTCAACACCGAGCTGGCGGAGGAATTGTCCTAATTGATCCTCACAACAGGATGTTCTGTCACTCTGTAAAGTTCTTTTTTCCGGTTACAAATAATGAAGCCGAGTACGAAGCCCTACTTTCTGGATTAAGCCTTGCGGAATCCATGAATGTCAATAAACTCAAGGTATTCTTCGACTCCCAATTATTGGTGAACCAAGTCCTTGGAGAATTTGAAGTGAAAGAACTTCGGTTAATACCATACTTGACACTTGCAAAACAGAGGATGTCTAAGATTGATGTGCAGTTAGAACACATTCCTCGTGCTCAAAACATCCCCGCCGACGCGCTATCCAAACTCGCATCAAGTACTGGAATCGAGGACGTGGAGTATATCCAAGTCGGTCACCAGGAGTTACTGTCCACTTCGGTTAATGAAGTCATGAATACCGAGTTACAGAAAAATCCGACCTCGATGACACCAGTTATTACATATCTAAAGACAGGAGCCTTACCGCAAGACCCAAAAGAAGCTCGATCTCTTCGAATTCGAGCAGCTCGGTTTACATTGGATAACAAACTCCTTTATAAAGGAGGATATTCTGTTCCTTTACTGAAATGTATAACCGAGCAGGAATCAAAGTATGTCCTTGAAGAAGTTCATGAAGGCATTTGCGGAAATCACAACGGCGCACGAGCGTTAGCTTACAAAATACTTCGACAAGGATATTATTAGTCAACGCTAAAGATGGATGCAATGGATTGGGTTCGCTGATGTACGAAATGCCAAATATTTGCGCTTTTAAAAAACATCAATTCAATCAAACATAATCATGTGCAAAATTAAAAATCCTGTCTAAACCGCGTTTAGAGTTCTTAAAAAATGTTTGCAACTTATTATATTAATTATTATACATTTTAAATTACCACAAATCATTTTTAAAAGATTGTTATAATTCGTATGTCAACATGGTTGACTCATTATTTTTTAAAAGTTTTCACAAATGATTTATTGACATCTCTTTTTCAATATATATAAATATGAGAACTGATATTCATTATTCAAGGCTATTGTTACACATTAAAAATTTTGTGACACGTAAATAAACGATAATATTTGATAATATAAGTATGTATATTCAAAATTGTCATACTTTTTGGTTTTTTACTTTTTGCAAATTTTTGATAATATAAGTAGTGTTAACTTGTAATTGATTGTAATAAAATCTGGACAGTCTTAATCTTAATTTCATTTCATTTCATACTCTGTGCCGGTCGACTACGCATTCCTCAAAACAGATAATTTGCCTTTGGCAGGCTCTCAATTTTTCGTCTTCGTTTTGGCATGTGTCCAACTGAACTTTTTAAGTAATTAGGTTTGTCTACAATCACATAATCACCTCATTGAATAAAATAGAGACAGTTTCCACTAATACATAAAAAGCCTATCGATTGATAAAAAAAGTAGTAAATATTTCGTCTAAAAATTTTAAATTTACTAAATTTGGAAAAAAAAAATTAAAATGAAATTGAATTATTCCACATTTGACACATATAATTTTAATTTCAAATCCATATTTATCATGAATCCCCATAAATGTAGATTACTTAGGTATAGATAGATTTGAAAACTACCACATTCGTAACATATTAATTAAAAATTTGAATTTGTAACATGATACCTACAAATGTTATACATTATTTTAATTTTCAAAACCTTTTGAATTTTATATAATCCCCTCTATATATAATTATTGTGCATTCCATCCGATACACAAATGAGCTTGCTACTTAAAATCTTCTTAAAAATTTATTTTAAACATATCTATTGATAATTAACATCTCATTATTACAAAAAAAGAAATAAAAAGTATGAAAAATTATATGTTATTTACTTGAATAGAATGAGTATCCAAACCAATAACATCTAACACATGATATATGATAAAATTAATTATATGAATCGTCATGCTTTATAAAATAATATATATTTAATAAATATGAGATAAGATTCGCCTTAAAATAACATTTAACACATGATATATGATAAAATTAATGATATGGAATGTCATGCTTTTTAGAAATATATATATAAATTTAATACATATGAGATATTTAAGATTCACACTAAATTTTGTAATTTGGATATGAGGTGAAAAATAATGAACATGTTTTGAAAAGTGTAAAGTCGTATTATTTATGTGTTGGATTCAACATCATTAATCGATTTAATTTTATTTGGACCGACGACATAATATGTCATTATTATATACCATAAATTAAATGATAGCTACATAAATACGAAATTAAATCAATCTGTATAAAAGTGTATTGATAATAATATTTACAAATAAAAAATATGGGGTCAATATGTAATATAATATGTTCATTTGTTGAAAATATCTTATGAGATATTTAACGTTTGAAAAACATCGTAAAAGATGTCTATATAAAATATTAGCAGCATCTAAAATGTTGTACAACATAGGTTCAATTATCTAGTTATACTTACCATAAATATAACTAAAGTTGCTACTCAATTATGAAAGTGTGTTTTGTTGACACCCGAGTTGGACACATATGAGAGTCCCGGTTCAAAAGCAAGGAACCGGATGAGGACGACCTAACCTTTCGGGCCGATCTTCGACCGAACACGGGAATGCCGACTGACCGAGGACCAAAGTCAATGAGGACAGTGTGCTACATCATATCCGAGGTAGGTATCTGCTACATCGTATGATGCCGATCTGGTTAGGTGCCAAATAGATAAATAAGATCCCGAAGGCCAGGGGGATCAACTAGCAGCCGAAGTCTGATCTGAGGTTTCCATCAAGTCGGCATGCACACGGACCGAGGATCTGGAAAGTAATATTATAATGCCACTTGTCAACTAATAATTGCCGATGGGATGTGTCAATCTAGCCTGCAACCCTATGAAACCTAGCCCGGCCTAAAGGCCTGTCAGCATTTAATGCAACCCATGCATGCATTAAATGCTCATCAGGTAATGATTGAAAAACCCACAAATCACTCTCAATCTGTCAGGAAAGCGCCGGACTGTCGTTCAGAGTCACTGTACGATAAGACAACATGAACAGTGGAGGAACAATGCCGAATTTAAGATTACTATAAATAGAAGACACTCTCATTTATTTTGGGTTGTTAAATCTCACAACTACTACTTTTTCTCTCTCTACAATATGTAACAAATTCTTATAAAATTTCCAAGTGTAACAAAAATGCCAACCTCGTTTATAGAGGCATACCTCGTAATTACGTAATAAATTTCCTTTTTCGCAGTATTTCTTTGTTATTAGTTCACTCTCAAAATACTTTATTTTAACCGTTGATCAGATCCGTCCATCAACATGTTTTACATAAAATAACCTAAATACATTTTATACTATATAAATAATAAGAGTTGGTCAAAACACAAATTGTTACCAATTAAATAGTGTTATAACTTGCATATTTTTCCTGTTAGGTTAAATACTCAAACATTTGTTATCTTCTTAAGAATAACTCCCAACATTATCTCAAAAATCCTAGCTATCAGGATTAAACCAATTCTCCACCTATGCATTAGCCCAAATCAAGCCGCTTTTGTCCCCGGAAGACAACTTTTTGATAATTTTGTCCTCACAAATGAACGCATTCATTACCTAAAAACCAAAAGGAAAGGGAATTCATGCTTCATGGCTCTCAAACTTGACATGATGAAAGCTTTCGACAATGTTGAATGGCCATTCATAGAAGCTACTTGTAAAAAAATGGGGTTTTGCACCAAATTCATCTCTTGGATCATGGCATGTGTCACTTCCGCATCCTTTGCTTTTAACATAAATGGCCAACCTCTTGGTAATCTTAAACCATCTAGAGGCCTGAGACAGGGTGACCCCCTCTCCCCGTACTTGTTCATAATAATCTCCGAAGATTTTTCCAATCTCATCAAACAAGCATCCATCTCCCTCTCATTTCAAGGCATAAAGCTAAGCAAACACTCCCCATCAGTGACACACTTTTTTTTTGCCGACGATTCCATCATTTTATGTAAAGCCGACTCTCTCCATGCTATCCTGATCTCAAACATCTTGAAAATCTATGCCACTGACTCAGAGAAAAGAGTAAACCTCTCCAAATCATCCGTCTACTTCTCCAAGAACACCTCTGTCTCTGTTCGGGCAGAAATTAATTCGATTTTGAATGGTATTTCTACTGTCCAATCTTCCAGACACCTAGGCCTACCCCTAGGTCTGGGCTCCTCAAAAAAAGATACCTTCGGTTTTGTTGTGAATAATGTCGCTAGTAGACTTTCATCATGGAAAAACACTTTTCTAAGCGAAGCCGGCAAAGAGATTTTCTTAAGAACCGTCATAGGGGCCTTGCCAACTTTTGCCATGTCTTGTTTCAAATTACCCCTATGCATTTGTAAGGAGATTGACAGGATTTCAGCCTCATTCTGGCGGGGACTAAAAGCTGATGGAGGAAAGAAGCTACACTGGGCTTCTTGGGACAAACTATCCAGGCCAAAAGAGAAAGGAGGCCTCGGCTTTAAATGCCTTGTCTCATTTAATGAAGCGCTTATATCTATACAGCTATAGAGCCTCTTTAGCCACCCAAACCTACTCATGAGCAAGATACTCAAAGCGCTTATATCTAAACAGCACAAGACTACAGATTCATGGCTTTGGAACACATGGCTGAAATGTAGGCACCACCTCGAAAAAGGAACCCTGCAGTCAATAGACGATGGCAAAAACACCTCTATCTGGTCTGATCCTTGGTTAGCTGGCACTACCAACCTCTGCCCCATACCTATTTTCCCCTCTGACAGACAGACACTGAAAAAGGTGTGCAATCTAATGGCCCTGATGGGTCCACATGGGACAAAGAGCTGATTGAGCAAACTTTTAATCCACAAGAAGCCGAACTCATTCTATCTACTGCCCTTACTAGACCAGGACAAAGTGACTGCCTGAAATGGTGGCCACACAAGACTGGGAAGTTCACAGTAAAATCAGCTTATTCCCTCATTCTGAAGAGCAAGCGGTTTTCTCCAAATGCTCCTGAATCTAGTCAAACAAAGCTCTCTGAAGCTAAGGTATGGAAAGTCACATGGTCCATACATGAAGATTAAAAACAAAATCAAGAACTTCATTTGGAGATGTTGGTTTAAATATATCGGCTCTCAGGACCAGCTTTCGCTCAAAGGAATCCAAAGTGACCCCATTTGCAAGGTTTGTGGCACGGCTGTCGAGACCTTGGAGCATATCCTATTTTCCTGTTCAAGAGCTATAAATGTTTGGAAACTAGCAGGTATTGACTGGGCAGGCTTTCGGAGTCCTTCTATAACATTCAAAATCTGGTGGACTGACATATGCAACATGAAAAGAGTGAAAAGCTTCAATGACAGGATCCATTATTCCTCCTACATTCTTTGGCGTTTGTGGAAATGTCAAAACCTTTGGATATTCAACAATATTTGGAAATCTGAAAGGGACATTGCTAACCAAGCCTGGAGGGAGTGGATGGAGTATGAAGATCCCAGCCTAAATGCCTCTTAACCTTGTTCTCTGTGTTTTTTTTGGTGTTTTGAAGGACTGCTAATTGTGGTTACTAAGCTAGGAGCTCCTGAGCTCAGTGGCAGAGCAATCACCTACTATTCATGGCTGCAGATACCTTCTTTTGCTTTGTTCGTTAGTTCATGTTGCTTTTCGTTTTTTCGGGTTGTATAGTTTCTTGTTTTTCTTTGTTATTTCTCCCTGCTACTCTATTTTTTCTTAGGTTGTTTATTCTGTGGGGATGTCCCCGGTTCCTCTTAGCTACTCTTGGGTTAGTTAAGATTTGTGCCTGTGTGCATGCCTGTATGTTCTATCTGTACTTCATGGTTTGAGTGAAATATATATTCTTCCTGTTTCGAAAAA
>BKCP01000001.1:5704351-5723297 GCA_008636005.1 Striga asiatica
GTTATTTTCTTTTTCTCCTGCAATTAATTAAACATTGTAACGTCGCATCTTACTATTTTTAATAAATGGTCAACGTCTTGTAAAGAATTATTAAATTAAAAGTTGGAATTTCAATTGCAAATATTTTAAAAGTTGAGTTAGAATGGTTAGGGCACCCGCATCGGGCGTTAAAACACCCCGTTTAAACGCCACTTTCTTGTTCAAATGAATGCGGGCGTTCATTATTTGAGTGGGGCAACTATTTCGTTCAAAGGGCTGAACGCTCACCCCTTTACTTTTTTTTTTTTTGTTTTGTTTTAAATGAATTGTTTTATTATATTATTATTCTTTTATATATTTAATTTATTTTTTATCTATATGACAATTCCCAATAATGATAAATTCAAATTTTATCTATATCATACTTTCTAATATGTATCAATAATTTATATTTTCTATCCCCTTCTTTGCATATAAATACACCACAGTTTGTCACTTTTCCTGCACCATATTTGGACTCATTTTACCAGCAACTAAAAAAAATATTTTTTATAATTGTACTATTTTTTTCTTGTGTAATCTTAATTTAAGTTATTTTGATCTTGTAGTGTTCTTTCATTTTAATGCATTTAAAATTTATTATTAGAATTTAATAATATTAAATTTTTATTTTTATTGAGAATAGAATATTAAAAATTATATTGAATGAGTGGATAATGGGTCCCATATATGTATTTAAATAAATGTGTAGGAATGTGGGTGTGTGTTTAAATGGAGAGAGATTTAGTGGAAAGATGATGTGGATGAGAGAGAGTGTTACTTTTTTATTGAATGAATGAAAATGGTGTTAAAGGGATGTGGATGCCCTCAGAAGTGATTTTTTTCTTTGTTTACTTTTCTATATTGTTAAAAGTCGACAAACGAACGGCTGCTACTGACAACGAACAACTAACGAAAGTGGACCACATCGCGATGCCACACCGGTTTCGGTTGCAACTTGTACGTGAGTCGGCTCTGTTCCCATTTTAAACGTTTACGTTTTTTATTTAACCTTTTTATGGTTTTTTCATTAAAATGCTTTTGTAACAATTTTTAATTACATGTCCTTTATATATAATTTCAGAATGCGTTGAGCCTACGTGACAAACTCTCATACTTCGGAATCCTATTTGACAAAAAATCATGCTTTAGAGTTAGACTTGGATATAAATTAATATTTGTATTAATTGTATTTTAATATCACTAGTACGTACCCCGTGCGATGCACATGACAAAAATATTAAATGGGTTATTTTCAAAGGCTTTGTCTGTTTAAGTATATAAAGCAATAGGATTATCATATATTTTCTACCTCTTTTAATCAGCGTTAAGTGTAATAAACAATAAATGTTACAATCTATTTTGCACCTCTTTTAATCAGCGTTTTTTTTTTTTTTTTGACAAAACATTAAATATGAGCATGTTAGGGCTAGCTTGTAAAATAATTAATATATTATCTCACTAATAAAAATTTGGTTTTAGTATATATATTTATTCCTTGATATAAGAGAGAATAATAATTTTAATTATTCTTGTTCAATATATAATACTTAATTATTATTTTATTACAAATTTTGTTGTCATATAATATCATTATTATTTATAAAGTTATAGAAGTTGTACGTCTTTTCTTTTTCTTTTATTTTATGTAATGAAAAATATTTAATGCATATTAGTATTATTTATTTATGTAATTAATTTAAAATATTTAAATAAATTTAAATAAATTTAAAATTAAATAGTATATAAATATTTTACAAAATATAAACATGTTTTTTTTTTATTTTATTTTGTATACTAATTAAACAACTTTTATTTAGAAAATACCAAAAACTCAATCCCTTCTATGATCAAGATTTTTCTAATTCACATTATAAGGATTTCTAGTTTATTTAGCATATTCTGCAATGAAAATATATTTTACAAGAATTTAATTATAGAAATAAATCAAAATAAAAAAATAAAAAAAAATAATCATGGGTGCCAATAATAAACAAATAATCCTAGGAATATAGTTTAATTTTAATTTTTTACCATTAGTAAAACTATTTAATGTATCTGGTCATTATCTCTTAAATGATAAATTATAGTATTAATTTGAAGAACAATTTATTTTTTATATTTAACAAAATAAAGCTTAAGAAAAAAAATATATTGGCAAAGATTAATTCACCAACTTGATTTTGTCTGATTACTTGGAAAAAAAAAATTACCTAACCTGTTTGATTTTTCATAAATATTTTTGGATAAAAAGTGAAGATTTGTGAAAAAAAAATTAATACTATGGTTAGAACTTAAAATATGGTGTAATATTTATCTTGACCAAAATATTATCAACATGGATCATGGAAATCAATCTTGTGATTTATTATAATAAATATCAATGAAAGTATTACAAATATTAATAAAATAATATTTATCTTGACCAAATTATTATCAACATGAATCACGAAAAATCAATCTTGTAATTTATTATAATAAATATCAATAAAAATATTGTAGATATTAATAAATTTATTTAAATAATTTTTTTGATCATTACTTATTTCAAAACATGTATATGGAGGCAAGTAATGCTGATATTTAAAAAGTTTCCAAAAATGATATACATTATATATTTCTTAAATTTTTGGCTACTATTTTTAGTAAATGATAATTCTTATTATATATATATAGAATTTTAAAAGTTGATAACTTTTGTATTTCTTATCGGTTTTACATATATAATATATCAAATTAATCATCTTTTGATGAACTTCGATTTGACATCCATATTGTATTTATAAAATAAATAAATTATATTTATTTTATAATAATAGAATTATTTATTTAAATTAATTAGAAATAAAATTATTTATCAATTAATATATTTATGTTTCATTTAGTTATATGTTATAAGGTAGAAAATTTATTATAATATAACACATATAGGTCGCACAAGTAACATTGGTCATACTAAAATATATAATATATACTCCCTCCTATTTTTATTATTTGTCACTTTTGCATAATTGATCATTGATAAAATAAATATCGTTTTAGATATTTTGTTCATAATTTTTCATTTTTAACCCTCCATTTAATACACAGTGTCTCTTCATATCTCATCTTCATCGTTTCCCATAACATGTAGTATTAAATAGAGTTAATATTGTCAAGAAAAAAAATCCTAATTACTGTGTTGCATTTGAATTGATATTATGAAGTCCATATATATATATATATATATATAAATACAAAACAGTAATATATATCATTATAAATAAAATTTAAATTATTTATCAAGCTAAATTAAATTATATCAAATAAAACTATAAATTATATTATAAAATAATAGAAATTGGTATGTATTCTTTTAAAAATGATATTTATTTCAAATCTAATTGGTATGTTGTCAATGTAATAAAAATAAATAATTATTTATATAAATTCTAAAATTACATATAAAGTTAAAAAATTGTGAAGCACGACTGATACAAAACTTGATGTATTAGACATCTAATTAAGTAAAAAAATTAATTTATTTTGCTTAATATTAAATAAACATATTCTATACTTATGCAAATACAAATTGAAATCGGATATATCCTAAAATAAAGGAATTTGTTTATTCCCCCATCATACAATCCCATATATCAATACCATTAAATTCGTATTTTTTTCTTTTCTTTTTTTTTTTTTACATAAAACTGAATAAGTCGAATCAGCCTTTATGACTTAGGCAGCCTACAAATTTAGGAATCTAATTTGAAATACAAATTGAAATTTGATATCTCCTAAAATAAAGGAATTTATTGATTCCTCATAATACAATCTATATCAAAATATGAATTTTACATATTTATACGCACATGCAGACTGCTAGAATAAATAAAAGCATTTTATCATTGTTCACTTAATTACTTATCTTCATTAAATGTTACCTTACATTTCGAGATTTAGTTCATTTTATTATTTAAAAAATTCGGCTAAGATTTATTAAGTGTGTATGTTTTTATTTTTATTTTTTTTCTTAGAAACAACAAAAAACATTAAAATCTCGGTCTCTATATTTATAAAATCTCAATTCAAAATATAACAAAAGTTTTAGAATCTCGGTCTTTATATTTGTGCCTTTAAAAAAAATATTGAACGCTACAAATATTATTTAAATTGCATAATCAATCAATTAATCTTATTTTTTTGAAAATTACTATGTTTATTTTTTATTATTATGCATAAAGTACAAATAATTAATTCATCTTTAGGTATATAATTTATAATCTTAATATACCATCATTTGGTGTAGACATTTATTATATGAATCTTAAAATATTTTTATTTCATAAAATTACATATATGTAAAGAAAATAAGAAAATTTCTTCAGATCAATGGCGTGATTGAATTAGGGTACTGCCCAGGTTAATTGAATTACTTTTAGGTGATATTTAAAATAGTCAAAAAAATTGACACAACTTGGTTAGTCCCAGGTGACTAAGTTATGTATCAGTTCGACCACACAAAATCGATTATTGAACCTAAATATAAATTTTATATTGAAAATATTTTATAACGTAAATGTAATGTAGTTCAAACTTCAAATAGTTGTATTAACAATACTTTTATGACAACATGCTTAATGATTTATGAATATTTATATATCATTTTATTAATATTTATGTGAATTAAATAATATTTTATTATAATATTTATTAATGTACATTAAATATAAAGTTTTCAAAACTGGACCGTCATCGAAACGATCAAGATATTTTATTAAATCATTTGTGGTTTATTCAGATTTTAATTTGTAAACATTTTATTATATATGTATATATATAGTACTTTTTGTACTAAATTTAAATAAAATGTGTTACTTAAATGTCTAAACAATTTATAAATTCAAATGTTTAAACTAATTGATAAATAATTTATAAATCTCTATTTTATTTAAATATGTAATTTTATTTAAAATAATTTTAAATATAACAAAATTTATTTAGGAAATCGTATCGATCCTACCAGTCCAACCGACTGGTGTTGACGTATTTGAGAGCAAATATTTTATTCAAGCGAACTAGACTGGTTATAAACCAGTTCTCGGTCCATCCGGTAGATTGTGTCCAACCCGGTTTAATTTAAAAACAATGGATAAATCATGATTAATATTATTTATACATTAAATTTATAATACAATCGTAATATTGTTTTCCCGTGCATCGCACGGGCCACACACTAGTTAGCATTGACGTAAGTCGCTACCAATAAACAATTAAGACATATTCAAAATCACGTTTGAATGCACCAAACATCGATCAATAGTAAAAAATTAAGCTAACATTAAACTACTATATTTGCTTCAACACATAAACCAATGATTAGTCTCAAATGCATGGTAGATTAGAATCATAATAGTATCATAACATCCGTTGATAGCACATTTTTGGAAAAGTCAAATTAAAAATTGTGTTCTCAAATTAAGCTCAATGTATATATAATTACTAATGCACATATTTTGATTATAATTTTACATCTCGTAGATTCCTAAAATTTGGCAGACGAAACAAGAACAATTTTGCAAGAAATGTTGACCCCTAATCCAACCACAAACAAGGATAACAGTTGAACTAAGCAGTATAGGCTTCCATAAAAATACCTTTAAAAAATCCAGAAATTTAACCCAAATCCCATAATAATACAAAGTCGTGCAACATTAGAGTAAATGTCTGCTGCAGCATAAGAAATCAACCAATTTTTGTTACGTAATAACTTTTAAAAGGGTACAATAGATGATTTAAAATAAATGGTGTATATGCAAATAGGTAAATCTACGGGACACTTCTTTAAAAATCTACAATCCTTTTTCAAACTTCCATTTCAGTCCCTACATAAAAAAAAATAAAAAAATAAAAAAATAAAAAAAAAATCCACTGTACTCCCTACCCCTCAAATCATTCTCCCACTTAACTCCCTCTTAGCCGCCGTGATTGATGATGAGTGAGGGGACNTACATTTTGTACTTTTCAGAGAGAAAGAGATAATCGACGATGAAATTTTCAGAAAGGAAGAGACGATTGACGATGCAATTTTGAGAGAGATAGAGACGGCGATGCAAGGAGAACGAAGAGAGAGCAAAAACGAAGAGAGAGAGAGAGAGAGTTTTTTTATGTTTGAGACAAAATAAATGAAAAATAATATCATTACTATATATATGGGGAGTGATTTGAAAAGACAAATTAAAATTAGGGGGTACAGAGGAACAAATTTTATGTTGGGGACTGACAAGGAAGATGAAAAGAGAAAAAGGGATTTAACTTGAATTTACCATAAATCTACTCTATCTACTAAGAAAAAAAATTTGGCTAGAATAAATAAATAGATCTGGAATAATGATAACCTAAACATACGACCACTGACAAAGTGGTCCTCGTTAACAATTCATTAAAACATATCTGACCTTGAACTACAATATTTGTTTCAAAGCAGGAAAATCATTCATTACAACAAGTCAACAACATAGAATAGCTGATCAACAATGTTGCATACCAACTATTTAGATTTGAACCTTAAAAGGAATCATTTTATATTTTTAGTGGAGGATGAGCGTGAAAGACTGAAAGTAAAGATGATTATCAAGGCTTCGAGTCAATCACATCATATTTAAAAAAGGTTCAACGACACATGTCTAGCTCAAAACACACGAAAATGAAAATACGAGTTTGTGTAACTAAAGTAAGATATTCAACTGATAAAAAATAAGAGATGATTCAATCTTCATGCCCCTGCTTCAATGAACCTGAACCTGAAATTAAAGGTTACTCAAAAAAATAAATAGAGATAATAAAATAGGGATTTTATCAATTCTTTAAACTAATCATCACTCAAATTTTATACACACATATCATATCACAGTTCAGAAGTCTTTAACCTATTCATCATACTTGCATAAGTTCCCCTAAAAGACCAAGCTAGGCCAATCAAAAAATGAAACAAGTTTACATAAGTGGTACAAACATCCAGTCCTTACATTTACTAATCAAAGAAAAGATATCTTCCAAGGTAACAGCAAAATCAGGAGAAAAAATCATCAACTTATTATGCTTAGTAATCATTCCTTTGGCCTTCACAGCTATCAACCTATTAATCACTCTCATAACATCTAATTAATAAAGAAAAAACCTAAACACAAACATTGGATTAGCCCTCTATTAATCGTTGGAAACAGAAAAACCAAAACAGAATCTTCAGAGAGTATGGACAAATTAAACACATACTACAAAAAGATCAAAAAATTTTTTAAAAAATCTGCCGAAGAGGTTATTACCTGTGCGTATGAGGGGACGAGAGTTTTCTTCCCTTACTGCAAGGAAAGTCGAGACAAGAAATTTGTTGAACTAATTAAAATTAAAATTAATTAAAATTTTAAACTAATTAAATCATTCGACTCCAATAATCCAAGAAACTAGCGAAGGTTGTTGAACTAATTAAAATTAATTATGAAATTAAATAATGTACCTCAATGTACCAAGCAGTCTCCCCTGCAATAGTAGTGCCTTGAAGGATTTGACCGCCACCAACCTGGCTGAGGTTATCACATAAAAGCTCCATGGTTGCGTTCATTGGATCCTCCAGATTAGCTCCATCGAGGGGTATTCCGTCAATTGTGAATTTGTTGACAACATAATTTGTTAGTTGCTGGAGCGACACGGGATTGCCAATATCAGGAGACAGATCAATAAATGCTTCAGCCACGGCTCTCAGAAAAGCCAGTTTGGCAATGTGACGGCTGCCTCCTCCCTGCGGCTGATGATGAGCGGGACCGCCGCCGCCGCCGCCGCCGCCCTGAGCGTGGGGAGGAACAGGAGCGTGCTGGTCAGGATTCGGGTTGGGGTTGGGGTTGGGATTGGGGTTGGTATTATCGAGGAAATTTTGTCGATCGGCTTCGGGCAAATGGGCAAAACCGGCCGTGGTATTGAGGTGGCTCTCCATGGGTATGCAGACTGCAGTTGAAGAGAGGGCTAGAAAGTGAATGTGGAATGCAATGCGTCG
Source organism: Striga asiatica (assembly GCA_008636005.1). Taxonomy (NCBI): domain Eukaryota; kingdom Viridiplantae; phylum Streptophyta; class Magnoliopsida; order Lamiales; family Orobanchaceae; genus Striga; species Striga asiatica. The sequence goes on from BKCP01000001.1 coordinate 5,712,399, forward strand.
TGCGTGTTATTACTTATTAGAGAGCAGATAGTTCCTTGAGCGAGCCGTTGATCAGTTAATCATCTGATGGCTAGCATTTATGACAGCTGTTAAGCTTATTGAATTCTAGAATATTCGAATTTCTTATGGCATTTTTTTTTTCTCATTTTCGTGAATAGAAACTAGTGAGTAAAGTAAATTATTCTTGTAAAAGAAAAAATCTACAACTAAATTAATTCATGTAGTATTTAAAATCTACTCCCTCCTATCTATACTTATATTAAAAGGTATACCATTTATCAGATTTAGTATAAAGAAAAGTCAACAACATTTATTGCATTATTATTTCCGTATTATACAATCTATACTTATATAAAAGGAGATTCTATTTACTATATTTACTATCCAGAAAAGTCAACTGCATTAAATGTCATTACTGTTTTGGTATTATAATATTTTATTTATTTAATTAATTTATTTATTTGTTTTATTTTAAAAAGGTAAGTACAATAAAAAGAATTTAATAATAAAAAAATCAAATACCAAATAAAAATTTACACTTTGACTCATTTGATTATATTTGGTATTCGATTATACCAAATATATTCCTATTTAGTATATACATTAAATACTTACTAAAGTGTTTATTTGTTTTATTTGTCAAAGTTAAGTATAGATTTGTTTATATTATCAAATCATAAAAAAATATTAAATCCATATTGTAAAAAAAAAAAATCATATAATTTTATAACAATTTTACTATACTATTTAACAATATTTTTTTTATTATATAATAAAATAATAATTAAATATTATATGGTGAACAACAATAAGTAAAACTGTTACTTTCTCTTATATTAAGGAATAAATTTATATGCTAAAATTAGATTTTTATTAGTACAAATGTTTTAGTGAGATAATATATTAATTATTTTACAAGCTAGCCCTAACATGCTCATATTTAATGTTATAAAAGATGTAGAAAAAAACTTATAATAACTCTATTGTTTTTTAGACTTAAACGCTGATTAAAAGAGGTAAAAATTCCTAATTTTTTAGACTTAAACGTTAATTAATACCATAGATTGAGAGTTTATATTTAGTAAAATTCCTAATTGTAATAAAAAAAATTAATTTTTGCTATATTTTAGAATATCTTTAAATTCATTAAAAACAAAAAAAAATAAAAAAAACTACAATGAAAAAAGCAAGTCAGCTATATATCGATTTGTTGTACTCCTCAAATCACATTCACAATTTGGCTACAAGGAAAGGAAACTCATTGATTAAATATTATTTTGTCAGTAGTCTTAATGTACAAGAGACTTTAAGACTCCACTTGAATATTATAAAATTTTTATTGAACATTGTACAATTTTCTTGCGTATTATAGACTTTTATTGAATATTGCATCTTATAATATAATATTCTCTAAATAAATATATCTCGTGCTTCGCACGGGTCACGTACTATATATATCCCGTACATTTTTCTTTATTCATGTATATAATTATAAGTCTGGATAAATAGCCTTAAAATTGTGCACCCCGTGCATCGCACGGGATCTGTACTAGTTTTTATATGATATAAGTAAAAAAATTTAACATGGGTTGACATTTTCATTTAATATACGGGTGTTTAATTACTATGATTAAAAAAATATAATTTGATAATTTAATTAAAACCCAAAGTAATGTTTTATATAAAATTAAATTATTTTAGTTTTTAAAAAATAAAAAATTTAATATATTTTACAAAAGCTTAATATTATAATATATTTTGGCTTAATCCAATCCCCTCCATGAACCACAAAAATTACACGGGTTAAGAATCCATTATCAATCAAATATTAAGAATCATACATCAATATTGCTTAATTACACGAGTTAAGAATCTTATATCAATCAAATGTTAAGAATCCTATATCAAATTATAAATCAAACTAATTTAAAATATATAAAAAAGTATATTTTATCATATAAAGCAATAAAAATTTATGTGTATTAACATACTATAATATAGCTATTTTATTTAGAAAAAAATAAATAAACTAATTATGAACATCAAATTAATATAAACAAATATTCTAAAAGTTTATGTCTCGACTTAAATAAAGACTACACATAAATATTATGATCGTGAAAAATAAAGTAAATAAACATTATAATTAAAATATAAAAATAATTATTTTATTTCGTAAAGTTTAAAATATTACACTCATACACATTATATTTTAAATTTTTGAACATCATAAAGTTGAATAAATTTTAAAATATATTAAATTAGGGAGAAAGATTGTATAAATATAAAGTATAATTACAATATAATCATACTCGAAAAAAAATTAAATTAAATATGTGTGCGTCTGTGTATGTGTGTGTGGTTAAAAAAATTATCATTTTAACAATTTGAGTATAAAATAAGAGTATTATTTTAAATAATTATTTTTGTTATTTTTTGTAGTTATTAGTTGTATATCTAATTTTTTTATCATTCTACTATAAGAATATATATTTCTTCACTTCTTTATTTTGATACAAATATTTAACTTTTAAGCGCCTGTGATATTCATGGGCGTTATTAACTGTCGAATAGATTAATAAAATCTATTTAATTTTAAATATATATATATATATATATTAAATAAAATACAAAATATTTCATGAAAATATTTTATAGAATTCAAAATAATGTTAAAAATATTTTTTATTAAACATTTATAGTTTTTTAATTCACAATAGTAATTTTTTTTCCCTTTTTATTGGATAATTAATTTTTTATGAAACACCCGTGTAGTACACGGGCGTTGTACTAATATACATTATACATCAAAACTAAAAAATTAAAGTTGTTAGGCAGATCTATCGATCATATTTATAATTTTTTCAAGTATGTATATGTCCAATTAGAAATATAGTCTAAAAACTAGCATAAATGAAAAAAATGACAATTTATAGTATAAGTTCATATTATTGTTAGAGCTCTCCAATGCTTTAATGTTGTTGTAGAATAAATGTTGCCAAATGTCAATAAATTAAATGGATTGTGCACCATGTAAGAAAAATATTAAGCTTACAACTATGAAAATAAAAAATTCTCTCCAATGCACAATATAGTCTAACTACAATATTATATACTTACCATATATTAAAAATTTTAAAAATAAAAATAAACTTAATTAAATAATTAGATAGCTTAGAATTGGTAAGAATATTTGTCTCTTTTTTTCATTGGTTAGCTAGAGTGTAGAGGAAAATGTGGATGAACCACGTTCTTTTCTACATTGTAGACATTAATTATGTCCACATCATCACAACATTTGTAATCATATTCTACATTGAAGATGAAAAAATGGTGAATTTATTAATGTGTTGATGTGGAATGTAATTTACCACAACATTTGTCCATTGGAGATGCTCTTAGAAATGTAGGAGTCAATTAGTCTTTGACCCTATTATGATGTTAGTGAATTTGTATAAAAATTAGTAGATTGCACCTCATCTTGAGGTTTGATCCGTCAAATGCGTTAATAAGCTTATTTGTAAAGAGCTCAATATAAGAGTATTTTGAGAATATAAGATTCAGTAATTAGTCAACATAATCTTTGTAAAATAATTATACAATCGATTTGCTGAATAATTACTTACAAATCTATATATATATATATAAAGAGGGAGTTGATTGAATTTATTGCTAAATAAAGATGATATACAATGACTATAATTGACAACATTTCTACATTTGGTTGTGTAATTGTAAGTTTAGTTATTTTTGCATTTGTCAATAATACTTTAGATCCGTGTTTTCATTTGCACTTTGCATTAACTTAACTAAACTAGTATTCAATTAATAATTCAAATTAATATGGAATCTACAATAATATTTATGCGACTTACTATTCAGCTACCTTTGAAGTTCCTAAAAGTTATTGAATGAGAATTTTAAGAAAAAAATCTATATAAAAATAATAATAAATTTCAGTTTCATTTTTTCTAAAAATAGAAAATCAATTTTAAGTATGAGAATCATTCAGATAGTTAATAATGCATAAAAATATATATTTAATAATGCATAAAAATATATATACCACCAATTAAGATAATAACACCCAATGATACCATAAATATACGAACCTATAATTATACTATAAATCTATATCTATATATATATATATATATATATCTATATAATGGACAAATCCTTATTGTCATAATTGACATGATTTTGGGCAGAAAAATTTTTCGTCTATATTTGACATTTAATCAATATTTATTTATTAACAAATCATATGCATAAAAAACATAATTAAGTTTTATACACTCAATGACTATTACTCATTAACTACAAATTGGCTTAAATTGAAATTTTGATTGTAAATTTATTAGATATATTTTCAGTAAGATCTTATATTAATTTAATAGTAATTTATTGGCACAATTCAAAAAATTATTATGGAAATTAATTTGATTAAATATATTATCATCTATGGTTGTAGGTATTAATTTAATTAATTATATTCACTCTTCAAAAGTACTTAAAATATTAATAAAATAATTAGAAAAATATAAAACTATGTTTAAATCATAATAACTTAATAAATAATTTAAAATATTAGTAAAAGTTTCAAATATGTAGCCAATTTAACTATAAAAAGGTACATCCCCCATTGAATATATCATATGCAGTAATAATAGTATTGAAAATTTGAATAATACTCATAAAAATAAAATTTGATGGTCGGGTGCAATTCAGAATTATAAATTCCACCTTAGAAGTACCTATCTACATTAAAAACTATCCAATTTTTAAAAATATTTATTCTTTTCTTATATACTATTTTATAAATGAAAAATAAGTTAATAAAAAAACAATGTATAATAACTTAGATTATATCACTTTGTAATTATGAAAATATATACTATATCAAAATATTCGAATAGATACTATGTAACTCATTATGTAGGTTGAAAAAATGAATTAAAGAAATAAATATAAATAAAAATAGAAACATAAAAATAAAATATTTAACCATAAAAAATTTGTGTGTTGCATAAGGATTAAAGTCACTAAAAATTAAAGTTTGTTTATCAAAGTTTTTAACATTTAATGCACTTAATAATTCTAGACGAAGATAAATATTATGGGTTAAACGTTGATCAAGTATCAAGCAATGTACAAATTATGAATTGTTAAAAAATTATAAGACTATAATAAACAACGATTTTATACGTATATACAAATAATTTGTATGCAAATATCATATGATCTTATACATTTATAATATTTTATAAACTTATAAATAATAAGATTTATATATTAAATAGTCAAAAACTACAAAAAAAAATACAAAAATAGAAATTAACAATAATAATAAATAAATAAATGTCATATTATTACTTAATAGAATATTGTGGAGAATATAATTTCATATTGTCTTAAATAATTTTATAATATTTAAATAATAAATATTTTTTGTATTGCGTCTCGTGCATCGCACAGGTATCAACACTAGTATGACTAAATCAGCTACTATAATTTGTATCTTTATCTGCTAATTCAATAGTTATACACTTTGTTATTTACTAAACAAATTAGTTATTATAATCTACTATCAGATATCCACTAATTAATCAACACTTTACTATTAATTAATAAGCACACTGTTGTCAACTTAAAAGTTAGAATTGTTTTGATTGGTGTATGAAAATACACAACTAGCTCCCACAATAAAACCATCTCAATTCCTTATGAAAATACACAATAACTGTTGAATTCAACGCCTCTTTTACAAGGAAGCTTCTAGATGGATCAAGAAATTGGAGTTCCATAGATATTTGGGAAACTTGAATATTAAATATAATTAAACAATATTAGAAGTAATGTGATAGTTCTAGAGTTGTGAAGAAATTCTTATGTCAGTTTAGTCCACCGACTTTGTTGTACTGTAAATACACATCAATGTTGTAATTAGCTGCATGTGTCCAATGAGTGAGTTGTGAGAGCGTGTGTGCGTGAGAAAAATATTTCAGACAGTGAGAGACTGTATTATAATAAAATAATTAGTGTGTTTTGTGTTGTAGCAAATTATTTTATTTTTTTACCGAGTACCGAATCGAAGAATTCGTTCCCCGGGTCGATCTCTCGAGGAAGACGGTTCAGAATTTAGCGTTGGTCTTGATCACACACGAAAAGAAAATAAGTCCTAAACTCTCTAATCACGATTGATTTGGGGAATCAACTAAAACAAGCTAGAACTAGAAAAACAATTTAAAGAAATAACAATTAAATTTCTAGAGAAAAAGAAGAAGTTCTAGGGGTTGGGAAATCTCATCAAGTCTTAAACTATGTTGAACGCTTATTTGTTCGGTTACAAGATTAAACAAGCCTACACGTCTAGAGGGCTATGCTCAGTAACTCTTCGTAACAAGAGCACAAACATAAACGATAAATTCATTCAAACAAGCAACACATAGACAATACTTTTACGAACATGTCTACTCTATACAAGCCTAAATTGACCGACGTCTCCCCTCTGGGTTCTAAACGTCGATTAACTAGGTTCGAATGGTGATCAATCAACTAACCATATAATTCACACAACTCGTATAGATTGAACAAAACACATTCCTCATAATTCAAAACAAGAATCAAAATCCCTAACCCTAGGTGAATGGATTACCTCATGCTTAGATTCAATTTCATGTTAACCGGAATTAAGAACATAAAACCAATCAACAATGATAAAATAGAATTGAAAAACTTACAATCGGATTAAGAGTTGCAAGATTTCAATCCAAATATCTTTGTGTCCAACAATCCACGCATGAGAGAAGAAAAAAAGAAAAGCGGAGAAATTTATCCTAACAATATTGAGTTTTTGGTGAGAAAGATTGAAATGAACGATATTGGGGGTTGTTCCTTAGGTCTGGGGGGTCGTTTTTATATATAGAGCTCGAAAAACGGAACTAAAACGAGTAAAAACGGAGAAAAAATAAAAACAGAGTCGAACAGGTCGCGACTCGAGAGTTGACTCGCGAGTCGCGAATCTGACGGGTCGTGGGGTCGCGCAGCTGGTCGGAGGCTCTGTTAAAGTCGCGAGTCGCGACTTCTCTCTCGCGAGTCGCGACTTTGGACTGCACTGCGCCATTTTACGTTTTGGGGTCGTTTGGGCTCATCCGAACCCGGAATTGAGTTCCGTTTTTTGCTACACGTCGCTAACGAACCCATCTATCCAATTGTGCTTTCGAAACCAACTTTTCCTGAAGATAAAATTCTCCCGAAGCTCCCGACCTACACACCAAAAACGACAAAACACGAAGAAAACCGGGAAAACAAACGAAAAAACACCTAAAGACTCAAAATAAAGAAAAACACATAATAAAACACGAAAAAAACTAAAAATGAAGGAAATGATCTAAAACGGGGGATAAAGAAAAGCAAAACGAGCACGAAAAATCCAACAAAAATGGGACAAACATTTTGGTCTTGATAAGTGAAATATTTATTTGGTCTATATTGTGTTCGTGTAATTACTTTGTTAATCTAATAAAGTAATTACGTTAGTGTCCACGTGATGTGCGTGTACCCAACCCAACAAGTGGTATCAGAGCCAATTTAGATCTGGCGATTGGTTGAGGTACGAGTTATTGTGGCGAGCTTCTTGATCATAGTTTTGCAGTTTCGTACTATGAAGTTCGTGTGAAATTTAGTACTGCATAGTGTGTGGCGAGTGATCAACTGGAGCCACGATGGGAGACCTTCAAGTGGTCGGAGGTATCAAGAAGCTAAACAGTCAAAATTACAGCATGTGGCCAACGTACATGGAGTCATATTTACAAGGCCAAGATTTGTGGGAGATTGTGAGTGGTAGTGAGGTTACACCAGTGGAGGACTCTGCAGCTTTGAAAAAATGGAAGATTAAAGCTGGAAAGGCCACGTTCGCAATCAAGACCACGATCGAGGACGAGATGCTGGACACATTAGAGACGCGAAGACATCGAAGGATGCATGGGACACATTCGCACGGTTGTTTCGAAGAGGAACGACGCGATGTTGCAACTTTTGGAGAGCGAGCTTCTATCCATCACGCAACGAGACATGACAATAAACCAGTATTTTGCTAAGGTAAAGTCTCTTTGTCGTGAAATTTCTCATTTAGATTCTTCTGCTGGTATTTCGGATTCATGGATAAGAAGAATAACCATTCATGGATTGAGGCAAAAATATAGAAGTTTTATTGTTGTTGTGCAAGGTTGGCCGACCTAAACTTCTCTTGTAGAGTTGGAAAATTTGCTAGCTGACCAAAAAGCACTAGCTAAGCAAATATTCCAAGCCTCATCTAAGAATGATGAAGAATTACTTTTCGTAAAGAATAGCAGAGGTCGACATAATAAAAATTGTTATTGGAAGAAAAGAAACAGCATCAACAAAGATGAAGACGAGAGGAGTTCTCATGTAGGGGTGGCACGAAAGAAAGATAATTTGAGCAGTCAACCTCAAGAAAGTAGAAGATTTGAAGGGAAATGCTATAATTGTGGAAAGAAAGGACATATAGCGAGAAATTGTTGGTCGAGGAAGAAGCCAGCAGAAGGAAATACAGTCACATCGGATGAGGTACACAAAAGTGAAGACAAATGGAATCTTGAAGCACTTTCAGTCATAACTGGAGAAGAATAAGCTGGTGAAGAAGTCGAGATGGCTTTAACGGCAACGGTCGCTGAGCTTGTCGACTCAGATAATGAGTGGGTAGACAACTCTGGAAGCTCAAGTGACGAAAAAAGGAGACATGAAAGAGTTACCAAATTCGGTTGAGTATAGTGAAGAACCTATGGTGACAGTTGACAACTTGATGCTGCCAATCTCAGACACTCGTGAGAAGCAATCAGCTAAAGAATATAGAATTGAAGACGAAGTAACAGTAAGTCGCGGACTAGTAAACGAGCATTGGAGAAACATAGAAGATCTATCAAGCGTAAAGAGCCCACAAAACCAAAGGTCAGCGAGAATGTGTAACCAAAGTTTCAGGCACGGAAAAATACTTAAAGAAATATGCTCATGCGAAAATTCCTTACGTCACGGGAACAATGAACCAGCAGAAGTCAGTGTTGAGGGGGAGTGCTCCTTTACAAAGAAGCTTCTAGATGGATCAAGAAATTGGAGTTCCATGGATATTTTGGAAACTTGAATATTAACTATAATTAAACAATGAGTGAGTTGTGAGAGCGTGTGTGCGTGAGAAAAATATTGACTGTATTTGAGAGTGAGAGTGTATTATAATAAAATAATTAGCGTGTTCTGGTCTTGATCAGTGAAATATTTATCTTGGTCTATATTGTGTTCGTGTAGTTACTTTGTTAATCTAATAAAGTAATTACGTTAGTGTCCACGTGTTGTACGTGTACCCAACCCAATCCCACCATAAAACCATCTCAAGTCCTTCCCTGACCAACAAATCCTCTTATCTCAAATATACTCGTTCCTTGCAATTTGCAATATATATCTATATATATATAATTTTCGACAAAGCAATTAATAAAATTTCAGACAAGATTTTATAAAAATAAGCCATATTTAATGAAAGTAAGACTTCGTTTAATAAAAATATGTATGTTTTCTATGGTTTTGAAAACCAAATCGGACTGGCCGGTTAAACCGGTTGGGCCGGGAACCGGCTTTCATTCCGGTCCGGTTTACCACATCAAACCGCCTAGCATTCGAACCAGTCAAAAATCGGTCAAACCGGTTCGAACAGTTCACCGGTTCAAACTTTTGAATTTGAAATGTGTTGATTGGGAAGTGGCTTAAATAGCACCCATTTCTTAGTTGTGTTTCCAATGTGGGATATGTTCTCTTGCTAAAATTATTGGGTCAATATTGGGCCTTACAAGCAATATTGTACTCATTAAAAAAATGTACTCCCAAATTTATTAAAAAAGAAATAAGCAAATTCTTGTTGTTTGTTATGTACATTATTTTTATTATTTATTTTTTATTTTTTAATCAATAATAAAAAATTTAAAATGTGATTAAAATGAAAATATGGTTGTTTTTATTCTCTATTTTGTAACTTAAATATAGATTAAAATTTTAAATATAAATAATAAAATAATAAAATTATAAATATTAATCAACATTATCGGTTGTATCTATTAGTGAGTTATTATTTAGAGAAATGGCATACACTATAAAATTAATGATAAAAATATATATAATTATATATTATACATAGAAAATAAATAAAAAATTATATATTAATTAAAACGGATCGACCACTGGTCCGACCAGTAAACCATTATACATGTGTTTTATTAATATTTTTTCCTATAATGGTTTTGAAAATGACATACACTGAGACAATGTTTTAAATACCGTACCGTACCGGCCGGCATTACCGGTGGTCCGACTGATACGGTTACATTCTAAATACCGTTTTGGCCAAAATACCGGTTTATACCGGTTTCATACCGTAAAATACCGGTTTTACTGACAAATACCGGTCAAAATACCGGTTTATGCCATATTTAAAAAAAATAATATATTTTCATTAATTTATTTATATAATTTAAAAATTCAACACTTAATTTTAATATATTTACATTGTTATTAGATGTTAATTAATTTTAGTATTAATTAAAGTTAGTTTTGTACATTATTTATATTATAATAAAAAATTAATTTAATGTTTATTTAAACCAATAAAATAGACGGTAAAATCGGTTGAACCGGTTAAACCGCGTACCGTTGACTCGTCCGATATGATTACCATTAGAGTATTTAAAACACTGCACTGAGAGCCCAGCGGAAACGAAGAAGTCAAAATTGAAACACACCCTGGAATGCTTTTGTGTAATGGTGATTGAGGAGTTTAAATCTGATTTTATGATGCACACAGCCAGACACACACACACACACACACTGCTT
>BKCP01000001.1:5726929-5744919 GCA_008636005.1 Striga asiatica
AAAAAAAAAAAAAAAAAGAAAAGAAAACAACAAAAGACAAAAAAGAAGCAGAAATCATGGAATTACTGTCGATCAACTCAGGTGTCTCAAACTGCAGGACAGTGTCTTTGGTGTCCTCGATAAACCTGACGACCCTGGGTAACATACTCCCCAGACCTGTACTTGTAATATCCGGTATCAAAACACCTTCGTTGTATAGAGTGTCTATGGCCGTGAAGTGGGGGAAGCCTCGGCTGCTGTCTACAATGGAAGTCTTCACTGATGGGATGAGCATATGGAGCACCGAGTACATGGTCTTCGCCGAGTATTGTTCCTGCTTTATTTCGGAAAATGCTTCATCTCTAGGCACATACACATCGGATGTGGGGCTCTTTGACTCAGATAGTGGATCTGAGTAGGATGTTAAATTCAGACATTTAGTAGAGATTACAAACCAGAGGAAAAAGAGAAAGTAAAAGAAGGTAAACACGCTTTAGTTTCTTGAGCTACCGATTAGCTACAAAAATTTCTAAGAAAAAATAATATTAATTACTTCATAATGTTTTGCTTACCGTGATATCACGCGATTACCTATAAAGAAAGAATATTTAACACATGAAAAATTATCTACAAGAACAATCTTTATTACATATTCTCATGCGATATTACTTATGACTCCTTTGACATTTTTATAGCTACTATAATATACTTTCCCCATCTCATTTCAATAATCTCATTCCTTTTTTTTTTCGTTAGTTACAGGATGGCTGATGTGAAATGGAATTTAATTACCTACATAATTGAGCGATAGAGGAAGGGAACCTCGTATCAATCGGTACATACCCTTGTAAAGGATGAACATTACCACTCGGGTTACAAACTCCTCATACAGTCTCATTTCTCATATTAACATATTTTTTAACTAATATTCAATCGGCATCACAAAATCCTAACAACTCTATCGTCCTATAATACTCCTATCTGACACTAGTTACAGTATTGGCTTTCTCAGAAAATAGGGTATATATATATCAAAGACAAAAAAAACTGAACACAATACAAAGAAACTAACAGTCAGAACTATTAGCTCAGCATTTTGACAAACAGTTACTGTGCGTCCCAACAATCTTCAATTAAACTGGAGAATTACAAGAGCCTCGGGGTGTGTGTCTGACCTTGTTTAGATCTTGGGCGGCCAGTTCTGCCGCGGCGAGGGTAAGGATGGTCGGGGCCGCCGAGGACGGGGCGTGCCAGGTCATCGTCGGCGTCGGGATCTCCGAGATCGTTGTAGACATCGTAGTCGTAAATCCTCTCGAAGGTCTTGCGCTCACCTTGGCCGTCGCCACGTAGGATGATCAGCTCTTTCTGTCTGTGTTTTATCAGCCCACTCGGAGTTTGGGATGGCAGGTAAGACTACGCCCATCATTCAAATCAAATGTTAAATTTGATTATCATGTAAAAAGTATGTTACGAAATTATTCTCTTTTTATGTACATGATAAAACTAATAATTAATAGTATAAAGCCATCAACTAATATAATTAATTTCAATTTCCTTTTAATTTCTCGGCATCTATAGAAGATTAGTAGTGCTACAGCATCATCCGTGTATTACGTATGTTAATTGAAATTTTATATTTATTTTTTTTGCACCGAAAAAAAAAAATTATATTTATTTTTTAAAGAAGAGTTTGTTTAAATTTTCAAATACATTTTAAAAAAAATATTTTTTTATTTACAATGTCACTCGCAAGATTTGCTCATTCTATTTTATGATAATTTTGTTCATATTACATTAGTGTTGTAAACGAATCGAACCGAGCTTGGACTGTTCGAGCTCGTGTTCGTTTACGTTAGAACAGTGTTCGTGTTGTTCGTTTATTTTTCCAACAAAAAATTGTGTTAGAGTTCGTTCGTTTAATTGTTCGTCAAAGTTCGAGTTCATTCGTGTTCGAATAATTTAATACGTAAATTTTTAAATATGTTTGATTAACTCGAAATTTGTTCGTTCGAACTGGAAAATAAAAGAAGAAAATAAAAATATTTTTATATTTTAGATTTTTTATTAAAAATATTATGTAAATATATAAAAAATAAATAATACTATATTAAATTTTAGATTTTTTATTAAATCTATTATGTAAATAAATAAAAATAAAACAAAACTATATTAAATTAATGTTCGCGAACATAATCGAGCATTCACGAATGAGCTTTTGTCGAATACGAACGAGCTCGAACGAGCTTTTGTTCGCGAACGTTCGGTTCATTTACAGCTCTATATCACATAATAATAAACTTGAAGATAAATTTAGTTAATAGTCAATATTATTATTATTTTCCAACAAGGTTATATTATGAAAGTAGATATAAGTTTTTTATATGCAATGCTGTCATTAAATGTTTAATACGTTTATAAAACTTAAAAGTTTTACTTTGACTACTAAGAAACACCAAATTTTGATAAAAAATTGAAATTATGAAATACCAAAAATTGAAGGGAAATGTTTGATAAACTTATAATTTTCAATACATTTTCAAAAAAGATAATTTTCAAAGGTAATTTTATTTCTCAACTTTAATATATAATCAAAAATATTAGAGACTATAATTAACATTAAGGACTACAATATATAATCAAAATTATCAGAGACTATAATTAACATTAAAGATTATAATATATAATAAAAAATTAGACATGCATAATAAACTCAATCCAACAAAAATACTTATAAAATATTTCTTGAAAAATCATGGAAACACTTCGAATAAATAAATTCAATCCAACAATTGTGAAAATATTTATAAAATAGTTTCTGAAAAACTATACAAATACTATAAAATAATTTATCAACATTCTAATAAAAGATTGATAATATTTCAAATAGTCTTTCTAGAAACATCAATCTATAATAACTAATTATTATACATAACATATTTAAATTGAATATAAAATAATATTGGGTCAAATTTGTAAAAGTTATTATATATGGATGTGGTATTGAAAAATGATAAAAATTGATGTAAAAGAGAATATTCCGAAAATATTTTGAGAATATTCTTTTGAGTTTTAGAATGAATTTATTGGTTGAAGTAAAATTACTGTTTCATATGACAATTACTGCAAAATAAGTTTAAAATTGTTTTTTTGTTGATATGATTTAATGGGGTGAAAGTGATGCCCCTTATAAACTTAGGCTATGTTTGGTAGACAAATAAGCTAGCTTATAGCTTATTTGGTTAGCTTATAAGCTTCATGTTTTCAAATAAGCTCTGTTTGGTAGGACGAGCTTTTTTAAAAAGCTCGAACTTATTTGACAAGCTTCTTTGGGTAACTTTTCAAATAAGCTGGTTGAAATTTTTATTTCAGCTAGCTTATCAGCTAATTTTACCAAACACTTTTATCATATAAGCTAGCTTTTCAACTATAAGTCATAAGCTATAAACTATAAGCTAAAAAATTACTGATAAGCTATAAGCTAACTTATCAGTTAGTTTTACCAAACATCGCCTTAGAACATTTTTTATTACCTAGCACTTTAATAATTTATTTTTATAAACTTAGAACATTTTTTATTACCTAACACAATAATAATTTTTTTTGGAACAGCACATAGTAATTTGGTAGATCTAATCTAATTTATCTTAAAAATGTCAGGAGCAATTACGAGAAACAAATAAGAGTAGATTTTTTTTTTCATTTTTCTTTCTTTTTTTTTTAGTAGCAATAAATGTAGTAGATATGTCAGGTTGTGTAGGTACACATGACCAAATCTGATTCCGGGCCAGGTTTTGGGTCGAAACCGCCGGGTTTGGGTTGGAACTGTCGGGTCCGAGCTAAGGATTGGTCGGCCCTAAACTCGCCCGAACATATGCACGGACTGGTTCGGCGAACCGGCGGTTCCGGGCCAGTTCGGTGAACCACCGTTTCCGAGTCGGCCCAGTTCATTAAAAAAAAAAAGAAAAAAATAATGAAAAAATTCAAAAAAAAAATAATAAAAAACCAAACAAAACAAAAATAGGGTCGAAGCGCTGGGCCTGTTTTGAATCAAAACCAATACGATGGTTCAAATAATGCATATATGGACCTAAAATCAGCTCGGTCAAACCACAGACTCGGGTCAAGGCTCGTTGACCACGGGCCGATTCCAAGTCAGGTAGGCCTGTGGTCATGTCTACGTGTAGGTCATCTCATGGCATCATGAATGCAATATTAGATACTTTAGTCTAATCTAGCAAGAAGAGGGTTGGTACGTAGCATTAATTTTTATTTAGGACCAATAGGTATCAGAGTTTAGTAAAAAAATAAACCAAGAATTACTATTTATCCTCTATTGCCCTTAAAAAAGGGGAGTTTAATAAAAACGACAAACGACAGATAGACGTGTCGTATCACGTATGAGATGTTTACAGACAATTAAAGGTCCCCTCGTAGTGGCATTTGATTTGAAAGTGACATGTAATTTTTGAGCTTAAGGTTGGGCAGCGGGAGCGGGTGATGAACCCGGTCTAGCTATTGTAAGTAAACAGTTTAATGGGTTATTATTGTTGAATTTTTACAATAAGTATGAGTATATATGTAAAAATTAGAAAGGTTCCTATTGCATTTATGTTGGTGCTAAAATCAAATTCCATGTACTATATGAAATGTAACAAAATATCTCAAAGATGTAATGTCTTTGATAAAAACTATAAGTTAATTAACTACAATCTTATGCGTTTGTTGAATTTAATTAAATTTATTTTGGTAGAACGAAATTTTAAAAAAAGATACGAGTTTATCTCATAAGCTTATCTATATATAATTTTTCATAAGTGAATTGGATTTTTTTTCACTTCGTCTTATCAGCTACCAACCATTGTTATTGTGTCAACTAGTTTTCAACTCATACCTAAATTATTTGTTATTAGCTCAAAATAACTTATGAACCATCAATTATAAGCTAACTGCTATAATTAAATTATTAAACATAACCGTGTTGTAGATAAAGCTCAGACTAACCTTGTTAGTGAAAAACAACCTATTTTCTGGGTTGTCATATTTGGAATGAACCCATGAGTTGCAGGTCACGTTAACAGAACCACTCGAAAAACCTTGGAATTTGACATCTTTTACAAACATTTCATTGTGGTGCTCATTCTCTAAAACTATCGCCCCAATTTCGCCAAAGTCTTCAGGAATTTTGAATTTGGCCTCATAGTAGACCTCGTTGTCATCGTTGCTAACCTTATGTGCATATGAACTAATGCTCGGTTTCTCTTGTCCAGACTCTAAGAAAAAATACCGAAAATAAAGTTATAAGTCATAATTATTTGTTAGTAAAGTATAAATTAATTATACATGTATCTCATATCTGTCATGTTCTACTTTTTTTTCTTCTCTTTTACCAAAATCTAAATTTCCAGAGACTTACTAGGTTCAAGCTCGGCTGCAACAAGCTCGATAAGAAGCGTTTTGCCTAGCAAATCAGCTATATCATCGAGCCCACGGCTAAGGCTCAGGTGGGACAGCACACCGCCCACCGGCTGCAGCACGGTCACCACAGCCTTCACGTTCGTCGTATTTCCGGTAGTAACTGCCGAGGGTGACAGTGAGGCTTTCACGGAAGCCCAGCCATGCTGCCGCCTGAGCACGTGCTTTTTTACGGCCGGGAAAAAATTTTGGCCGGAGAAAATGAATGTTGGAGACGGCTGGGCGGACTTTGCTCCGGCGGTGAGGAAAGGCTTGGCGGGAGGCTTGTGCAGGCTGTGGTTCAACATGTTTTCTGTGGTTATTGATAAAATTAGTTTTTACGAGGAAATGAGGGTAATTATAATTTATAAAGGCGTGGGGAGATTAGGAAGGTTAATTTCGTGCATGGCTACTAATCGGGGGAGGGATAGAGATTCTCCGGCCAATTTCAAATAATGTCACGTTTTTTCTTTTTCTTTTTTTCTTTTTTTCTTTTTTTCTTTTTAACTTGTGCATATATATTGTGGAAAAAGTAATATTAAAGTTATATTTTAAAAATAAATGTTTGACTAAACAAACATAGTATAATTATCTTTTAAAATTAAATGTTGGGCAATGGCATATGCCGGTTCTGGCTCGACACTTGGCTTGGCATCCAGCAGCCGCTGCTCTCTGTCGCCGTGGGCGACATTCCTCCAGACCTTTTGTCGGTCGCAGATATTGTTGACGCGAATGGCGACTGTAAGTGGAGCATGTTTCCTGCTTGCTTCCGACGACGATTGTGTTGCGCATAGCTGCGGCCTTGTCGCCACAAGCCCGCCGGATGGGATCGCCTGGTCTGGGGGTTAACTAGTAATGGGAACTTCTCGACTAAGTTATCCTATGATCTATTGGCCGGTCATGAGCCTCATGTTGTACGCCCCTTGTGGCGGCTTCTGTGGCGGACACCGGTGGCTCAGCGTGTTCGACATTTCCTCTGGCTTGTTGCTCGGGACCAGCTACTCACCAATGTGAAACGCCGTCAATGCCACTTGGTCGACTCCGCGAATCATGCAGTGTGTGGTGCGGTGGAGTCCACGCTTCATGCCCTTCGGACCCCTGTCCAGCACTCTGGGGTCAAAAATCGTGAGCTGACACCCCGACCTCGACTCGCCAGAATAGTCGTGGGAAATTATTGTTGTACGAAAGATAGAGATTCAGGTCGGCATCACATAGTCGACGGTCGGTCTGGAGACTGACACAACTATTACTAAAAGTTCGACCTCGAGGCACTATAGGGGTCGGAGTTCCCAAAGCACAGAAGAAGAAGAAGAAGAAGAAAAAAAAAAAAACTTCGTAATAATCTCACTTGCAGTCGAATGATTGTCAATGGGACATGCATGTCGTCCCTACAGACCTACAACCCCTAGGTCTCTAGGATAGCATGTTAGCATTAAATGATTGTCATTCAACATTAAATTGACGTGACCCTGACGAGTAGTAATCGAGCATGCCTTACTATAAATACTCCTAGGAATCCATTTAAGAAGGGGACTGATAAAAAATTTCCGCTAGAACAAGACAAAAATTCTTATTTAATACCACATTTAAGGCTAAGTCCGACCTCAACTGCTCGAAAATCCGACCTCATTAATATCCATTGTCATGCAAATCTTTTATTAACTTGATTTTTACATCTTTAACCTCTTCTGATCCACACTAAATTTATAATTTTATTGATCAAATCCATTCATCAACACAGTACGAGCGAGTTATCCGGGCAGCTCACTCGAGCAGTCTTGAACAATAAGGTAACATCTCTCTATAAAAGGGAGTGAGATATGCCCTTTAGAATAGGACACGGACTCTCTATACACTTACATATTGTTCATCATCTTCAACATCCTGCTAACTTAAGCATCGGATGTTCTTCATTGAAAAACTCCTTCAGTGTCGAGTTTTTGCAAGTCTTGAAGGTCGTTCGCCAGCAAGGAACCCGGATCAGGTCGAAACCGAGCTGGTCGAGGGTCATTTCATTACCAAGTCCCATCATTTGGGTGTGGAAAATTATCATATTGCCCTTAATGAAGGTATAATTTTTGCTTTTTTTAGCTGTTGGATCATCCGATCTGACGACTATAGTATATTATCAATTCTTTCACTGATCATCATTCTCGTCAGAGCATGAACCTGTATCTGTATATACATATCAACTTCATATTTTTAAAATTTAGTCACTGGAAGTAAATATGAGGCACCCTTGACACATTAATATATATATATATATAAGTTATTATTTTTTATATAGTAACTATTTCCCTCCAAAAAAAATTATTTACTATTTCAGTAAATTAATTTAACAATTTATGGTATATTTCAAATGAACACTTATGGAAATTGCAACTCATTATTTAAGGAAGTAATTAAGTCATACTTTAAGATACCTTAATTACTCAAATCATGTGAATTAATTAATAAATGGTATATAGTGGACGAATTTATTTTTGGTATTGATGGTTGTTTCTATAGGAAATAAATTATTTAATATATTTGATAACTATTTTTTTTTTAGGAAATTTGTTGAAAAACTAATCAATATACGGTGTACTTTTTTCAGTAATGCGCAAGCTAATATATTAATTTTAGGCGTGGGTTTCAATTTTTTGTATAAAATTAACATAATAAAATTATCGTAACTCCGACAAAATAATATAAACTGTTATTTTGATATAATGTGCGCGTATCGATATTTTTTTTTTATAGAAAAAGCTCTAGTCAAATTTTTTTTGTATAATTAGTGGGTCTCGATTTAATTCATTTTTTATTACGACATTTCAAATCATTTTTGTGTGAAATGCACTGTTCATTTTTTTGGCATGATAAAGAGTGTCGATTTTGCTGGCATAAAAAATCTTATGACTGATTGCTTTTACTCAACTACTTAAATTTTTTGATTTGGATATTTTATACTAAAATAAATTTATTTTAATTAATTAAACAATGTAAATTTTATATTTTTACTTATTATTCACATAGATTTTTAAATATATGATAAAATTTCACCAAAATAGTTATTTTATGGAATCACGTTATACACAAATCGAATTTATGAATAAAAATTTTGAAATGACACTTATTTCGGAATGATATAACGTAATCTATTATAACTATGTGCAACGCACGGGATGTGTACTAATTTTAAATAGACATTTTTATGTAATTTTGCACAATTCAAATTTTATATATTTTCAATAAATTATATAAGTACATTTGTTTCTAATTTATAAGTATTATTTAATGAAAATTTTTAATTTATAAATATTAATTAATATCTCTTACATGAGATTCCTGCTAGTTATAAAGGTTAAAGGTTTGTAAATTGGTAGAGCATGTTTGTTTATAAAAAATTTTGGTTTTTTGGTTTGGTTTGGTTAATTTTGAAAAAGGTGGTATGGTTAGTGGTTAGTGGGTATATTAAAATAATATTTATAATAAAATAATTAAAATTGATTTGATATAAAAGTAGGAGGGAGAGATTTGAAGTGATGGTTAGTTAAAATAATGTGAGTGGATGAATAGTGAATTAAGGTTGATGTGATGTATATGAATGATTGATTGATATTATTTAATTATATTGATAATTTTGATAATAGTGATGTTGAATTAAAATTGAGTTAAAAAAAATGGTTGAGCTAAAATATGGAAATTTTTTTGAAAAATTCTATAAACAAACATGCTCGTAATGTCTTATTAGTTGTTTAGACGACCAAAACTTGATAGTTCTCATAAATATTTTTTTTTAATAGCAATGCATTTGGACATTGTCTATTGCTATATCTTTATCATTTTCATCAATCCAAATTATCATATAGTCATTGTAGTATAGTGGTCCATATATATAATATATTCATTTTACATCTTATCAATTTAATCAATCAATCAATCATTGTACTAGAGTGGTCCATATATATATATTCAATCGATTGGTCTGATCGTACCAGAGTGGTCCATATATTCATTTTACACGTGTTATATTTTTTACTCATCAATCTCACCGTTCACAAATGACAACTAACCCTAGAAAATGCTTATTAATAATGTCTGTCGATTAATAGTTATATTCTAATTAATGTATATAACGTATGTCGAGTAATTTGTGGGACCCGATCTAAAGATTTATTAGTTTTTCACTCGTCAACTTATAATTTAATTTATTTCATCTCAGAGATTATTGTAAATGGTTGACATAACTGTCGCATATTCAACCTAGAAAGTGTGAAGGTTATGCGAATGTCTTTGCATTTTTAATTTTCGCACAATTATCGCATAATGTCTTTCGTACTTTCTACAGTGAATAAATTAACTTATAATCTAAGGGTGTGAAAAATTTATTCAGTTAGTATAAATAATTATTTCCTAGTTTTGGTTTGTAATGTATGTATGATTTGACCATATTGAACCAGCTATAATGCCAGGAAATTAAAGCCTCGATTTTTTTTTTAAACCAAAAATTTATATAATTAATAATTACGAAATATAAGAAATAAAAATTATAAATTATAAGAAGTGGATATTTAGACTCAAAAAATTATACGTTTATTTATAGAAAGAAATTATATTTTAACGTATTCAAGCAAAAAAAAAAAAATTGCATGAATCACGATTGCCGTTCAGACTAAGACGATTGTTTGATGTGACGTCTATAAAAAAAAATCTGTAAGTAAAAACATAATTTACTTGGGACCGCAATTGAAAATAATTAATCAAATTTCTTCACGTGATGAAATGTTTGAAACTTATTAGTTTGTTTTATTTCCTTCATGACAATTTTTTCCATTTTTTGTTTTTATTTCCTTTTTCCTAAATTATACAAAAATGACAACTCTTGAGAGCAACTATTGAGATAACATACATATTAAATAAATTATATAGAAACGTTTTATAGTCGTTGATATTATTTTGAACTATCGATTTTATTCGTTGTATTATTGTACGCACTTTGATGTGAGAAAATTTAAATGGCTGTGCGAAAATGAAAAGGACAATATTATCTCATCTTTTTCTATGCGTCGTTTTGTTGTGATATAATTGGATTGGCTGTGGCCTGTGTGAAAGGACGATTTTCATCTTAAATTCCATTTCATGTACTAGCCACACCGACAGAATATTAATGTCTATCAATTTTAATTGACATACAATCAAAAAATTATTATTAGTCATAAATAAAAAAAAAATGAACTTAATTAATATCAGTTCTAATTACGATACAAATTTAAAAAATTATTAATGTGGAAGAAACCTTATGTATACAGCTAATGTGATTAAATATTCCCGTAAAATATACATGTAATACATGATTGGTATTTTTTAAAAATAATTCCTTCTTTTATTCTCTTAAACTTTCGGTATATATATTTCTAATTTAATTTCTTATGAATATTGTATCCCACGAAATTATATATGTGTGTAGTATGTATATTTAAATTATTGCACATGTATTCTTAATAAAATTATTTTATACTAAAATAGCGTAACTAATCAGCAATCATTTTTTAATTTTTATCTTTCAGCCTTCTTATATCATGAAATTATATGGTGTTATATCGCTGTTTGCGGTATATTTTATTCTAACAAATACTATTGTTTTTCATTATTTTGAATTACTCTTAATGTCGAAAAATAATTTAGTAACACATTTTTTACACAATTAATATTTTTTCACTGTCTGTAGAGGGTTAGCTTTTTTTTTTTCTGAAATGATATTAAACAAAATAAATGTTATTTTTGTATCATTCTAGAGTAATTTAATACAAATATATTTATCCAAAATAATATTTTGGTACAACTCTAAAGTTAGTTTAGATATATATATATATATATATATATTACCCTTTGTCAAAATAACATATCTCAATAATAATAAAATAAAATCAAATTAAGAAAAATAAAAGAATAATAAAATATTGGAGAGTTACGACTCTAGAGCGACGACGTTGAGGTTGCCCTACGCCCAGCCTAGCCTTGAGGTTGCCCTACGCCATATCGCATATTATGTCTGTTTAAACTACCATTACATAACTATAAAATGATTCTATTGATATTTTTTTTCAAGCTCTTTATTTTATAATCAATATTATATTTTTTATTATTATTCTATATCTCATAACATAATTTTCTTTAAACAATTAGTTAATTAATTTTAATAGAATAGTCGAACCACTTTAAAATTTTATAAACAATTGTTGCTATAATAATAATTTGTGCTATAATAATAATAACAATGTTATTATTATTGTTGTTATTTTAATATTTATTTCAATTAAATTAATTAGCCATGATTCCTCAAAAGTATAAAAATTACATTATGCACAAACTTTCTCAATCAATATATATAGTATTTCGTACATGCTTAGATAATTTACATTTATATTGTTTTATTTTTAGTAATGATCATCAAATTTTGAAAATATGATATATCCATTATATAATTTATAATTGTAATATTATATTCTCATATATAACTTTGTAACATTTTATAACATTGTGCATGTACACAGACTTATTACTAGTTGACAATCAATTTTACAAAATAACAATAAAATTAATTTTGGAATATAACNCATCTCTCGCATCCGTATAATATCCACTAAATATTTCTCCATTTAAATACTCTTCTTCATTCATTAAACTAGGACATTAAATGTTGTGGGATCCATTAAATGAATTAAAGTATAAAAATTAAAAGCAAGTGACAAGATAAATAATATTTTTTAAATATTTTGACCTTATATTTTCTCGTTTAATGACATTCAATGGAACTAATGGCAACTGTGGAGCCAAGATTTTTTTCATTTAAATAATTGAACTATACTAGTGTGTACCCATGTGATGCACGGAAATAATATTAAATTAATAATATTATAAATAGACCTCGAGTTTGAGTCACTCAATGGCGGAAGTGAAATCTACTATTGATCCTATTTAAAAAGAGGAAGAAAAAAAATATAATTATAAATTAAAGAGGAGGATACAATACTTAATAATTATAAATTAAATATTCGCGTAAAATTATTTTGTACAAGAGAATATAAAAAAATTTGATTACACACCATTTCAAAATATTATTATACTTTTTTATATGGTTAGCTTATAATATTTGTAAAAATATTAGTAATTAGGCCGATGAAAATTAGCTTCTTAAAGTAGATAATGGTTTTTTATGAATGAGTTACTGTTTTATTTTATTTTTCCTTTTTAAATATAATAAATTTCTAGTAGTAATTATGAATTGGTTTCTATTTTATTTTATTTTTTCAAATATGTATAGATAAAGGATAAGATTTTTTAAGCACGAGACGCATGCAATGGGATTTTGTAATAGGAAAAAGAAAAACAAATATTTATTGTCAAACAACGGTTTTGATAAACTAAAAAATAGGAAAAAGAGAAACAAATCTTTACACAATTAATGAGCCGATTTTTTTGTCTATTCAGAGCCAACAATTACTATATGTAGGATATATTTAATGATTTTGGCGAGAAAAAGTTTCTAAATTTGTAAAAAGGTTATTCTTTTTATATAATGATAGATTGGTACTAATGGCGCTACGTTCTATTTAAATGAATATAAATCTCACAAATGCGGTGCCCTAACTCCCTATCATGACATCATTCAACACAAAAACTTTCATTGAAACACTATTTNAATACTATTTCACAAGGGTTCATTCATTTAAATATATTTATGTGAAGACTTTCAAATTTTAAATATCTTGCGACACATTGTGTTGTAAACATGTGGAAGTGCGGCTGGATATCCTAAATGTCATAGTCACTTGT
The DNA here is from genome assembly GCA_008636005.1 of Striga asiatica. Taxonomy (NCBI): domain Eukaryota; kingdom Viridiplantae; phylum Streptophyta; class Magnoliopsida; order Lamiales; family Orobanchaceae; genus Striga; species Striga asiatica. The sequence goes on from BKCP01000001.1 coordinate 5,740,178, forward strand.
TATAGTGGCAAAAGAGATGACATAAAATGTGATATAGTAACACTGTCATGATCCTCTATTAATTTGCGCGTTTTATCACTTTTAAAATCGACAACTATTAACCTTACACACAATTTTATAATCTTCTATGTCAACCAATTATGTCAAAGTAGCTTAGTCCAAATGTCATATGTGAAGCTATTTAAATGGAGAATTCGATATTTGGATCCTTCATTTGCATGTGGGTGCAGTAGCACCCATGCAAGCACAAATTTATCCAATTTAAATGGTAGTTAAAAAGTTATAAGATTTGTACTTATTTGTCTTTTATCTTTTTCTTGGACCCATTGGTCCAGTTCTCTTTGAAAGAGTCATATGGCAAATTATTGGACTCTGGTGCAAATATGTGGGTCCCTGAAAATAATTTGGGAAAGTTTGGCATATAATAATTATTACCGGTCTTTCATCATTTCGCAGAACAGACAAATAATTGTAGGTACAACATGAAATAAATCCTCCAAACACACTAGAATCTTATTGCATTTTTATTGAGATTGATTTCTGGGATACGAAAAACCGTTGCAATTTTATTAATCTCCAGGGCAAATGGTAAGGTGGAATCATATCTTAAAGTCTAATTGATTATAAAAGATAAAGACTCCATTTTGTTCAACTTAACATGTAATATAATATCTGGACGATTTAAATCGAGATGCTGTACGGCACACCTTGCCCCGTCACACCAGGCTCCGAAAACGGCTTCAAGAGCGTGTACGGCACAACTCCAGCCCCTGCCCTATTCATCAGCTTCAAATCCGCATTCCTACCGTCAATAATCCCTTCAATCTCCTTCATCCGACCACTAAACCTTTCAAAAGCAGCGTTTATCACTTTGTCAGCAGCCCAACAGGGCTCGATCTCCTCCCCCATATACTCCTCATCTGGCGAATGGTTAGACAAAACGTCCAGAATAGCCATCACGATTGTTGCCTGAGCTTGCGAAGGGAAGCAATTCAGCAGAAACTCTTCAGGCCTCTCGAAGAATTCCTTTTTTTCTTCTTCGCTCGGGTTCTCTGTGGGCATAGGGGTTCGGGCTATGGTGGGCCTGTTGGGAAAGTAGGCTCCGTAATCGAATTGGCCGAAGTTGACGGCTGCATGGTGGCCTGAGGTCACCCAAATGATGGTCGTGAGGATGCCGATTAGGTCCTCGGGAGTTTTTAGCTGGGGCCACCAAGGTTCGTCTTTTTTGTCCCCATGACCTTTCTGTTTGATCTCTGTCCACCATAATTGGAGCTCGTAGTCCGATTCTATGAGGTTCGGTTCTGTGTAGTAGTACGTGACGTAGTCTGTGACCCACTGTTTGATGGCGTCCCATATAAGCAGACCGTCGTTTGCGTAAGGGTAGTCTTCGATTGCTAGCTTTAGGCCGTGAGGTTCGTTTGGATCCTCAACAGCAATTCCCCTAGAGTTACACACACACACACACACACAAATAAATAAATAAATAAATAAAAATAAAAATGAAAGAAGGTAAATTTATGTCAATAATTGCCTGACAGTGCTCAGCCGAAGTTTTAGGTTTCGAGTTCTCCATGAAGCGAATTTTTCCTCTGGATTTTCCAGGGACTTCTTTGCTAGATTTTCTTTATATATTTGAAAAGATAAAATGTGATTATCCATATAGAATGGTTTACCTGTTGATCAAATCAGCCGGTAGTGCCTGTAGGTCAAACTGCCATAGCTTATCATAGGCGACGGAGCTCAATTCTATGGAATACTTGCCCGGGGAGAATGCGGACTCGATGATACCATTGCAATTGATGAGGGCCTGACGAGCCAGAGCATTAATCTCCATCGTGTACCGAAAATGAGGATGCAGCAGTCTGTAAATTGGGTGCATTGCACTCAGATGTCTATTTGTCGCGATTATGTATGGCTCTGTGCAACAATGAGTACGTAACCTGCAAACGAAGAGATTAACATTGTCAAAAAAAGCATAATCGAAAAGTTGACATTCTCTTACCCTTCTCAACTAAAAACATGAGGTATAATTGTAAAACAATTTACAGTCTGCGTAAACAATTCAAAGGTAAGGAAACAGAAGATATAGGAAAGGTATATATAACTCACCAATGACTAACCAACTGATGAAAACCAGAGTCATGAGCCAGAACATGGGCCTTAGCCAGCCTCCATAACCAGATGGAAGTTGGGTTCCAACATGGCACGTAAACCTCCTTCCACTGGGGCTTCTCGTCTATCGGAGGTCTCACGAGCTCGATGGCCACGGGCCTCAACACACCTTCAGGCATCAAGCAAAATAAAGTCCTCGATCCATAAAAAGTAGTCCCCTCGAGCGCCCTTACCTTGTTCACGTAAGGCAAGAACACGTCGTGGTAGTCTAAAATGAACAGCTTCTTTTGCTTCAATGCCTACAGAAATTTGGGATCTGGTGGAAAAGATGTCGCATTGTAATCATATCTAGCTTCTCATTAATTGGTGAGATTATATATACCTCGTCCACTGTAATGAAGCCTCCAATTTCTTTCTCGACCAGCTCCGTTGTGATTGCCGATTCAGCGGGTCCATAAATCTTAGGGTCGAGCTCGCTTTTCAGTGGCCATTCCTGTTAAAAATTATTTGATAAATTTAGCAATTGTGTCGACACTCTACACGAACATATTATATGACTTATAACTCGGAACTAACAAGATAATTGGGTATCGAGTATAATTAATAGCTATACCGTAACCAATTTGATGCAGCATGGATTGACACCTGCTAGAGTCTGTCTCGCAAACTCAGCATCCCTAAACCATGCAAACTTATCTCCTGCAATTATAACAAAAAAAGAAGTAGTTCCACACAGAAAACTATACACACAAAAACAAACAGGGGAAGGGGAAAATAAAAGGACAAAAGAGGCAGAGTTGATGGAATTACTGTCGATCAACTCAGGGGTTTCAAACTGCAGGACACTGTTTTTGGTGTCCTTGATGAACCTGACGAGCCTGGGTATCATATTCCCCAGAAATCCAGTGGTTGGAATATCTGGGAGCAGAAATCCTTCGTTGAATAGAGTGTCTATGGCCGTGAAGTGTGGGAAGCCGAGAGTGCTGTCTATGATGGAACTCTTCAGTGATGGGACGAGCGCATGGAGCACAGAGTACAGGGTTTTAGCAGAGAACGTTGCCTGCTTTACTTCGGAAAATACTTCGTCTCTAGGGACGTAAAACTCGGAGCTCCTCGTCTCGCTTAATGGATCTGAATTTGAGATTAAAATGTAGACAGACTCTCAGTAGAGATTTAACTATCTAGATATTCGATTAAGGACAAAAATCCATTATGCGAAGAACAACATGGTTCAGCTCGGCATTTTGACAAACAGTTTCTGTGCGTGTGTATGTGTCTGACTGACCTTTCTTAGTTCTTGGGCGGCCAGTTCTGCCGCGGCGAGGGTAAGGATGCTGGGGGCCGCCGAGGACTGGGCGTGACAGGTCATCATCAGCGTCGGGATCTCCGAGGTCGTTGTAGACATCGTAGTCGTAAATTCTGTCGGATTTCTTGCGCTCGCCTTGGCCGTCGCCACGTAGGTTTGTGAGCTCATTCTTTCTGTATCTTACCAGGCCGCTTGGAGTTTGGGTTGGCAAGTATGTCTGGGCCCCATCATTGAAATTAGAAATTTAATAAAATCAAGTAATAAAAATTAACTAACTTAAAAACATTAAACTTGAGAATATTAGTTGAAACGTTTTGTTTTTATCTTATATTATTAACGAATATAGTCATTTTTTTTACTCTTGAATTTGTATTTTATACACAAATATTTATATACAAGATTAAATTTGTTAATCTGGTAATACCGTTGATATTTCTAATGTAGCCGATAATTAATAATAGTCCCACTGTAAATTTATTTGTCGTGTAAATTTATANAAAAAAAAAACACAGGTATGGGGACCAAATTATATTCTGTGGTTTTCACGAGAGTGACCAAAACCAATAAGGAAAATATGCTGGTAACCACCTTGTCATCAGTGAAAAACACTCTATTTTCAGGGTTGTCATACTTTGAGTGAACCCATGAATTGCACGTCACTTGGACAGAGCCAGCTGGCAAACCATCAAATTTGACGTCTTTTACGAACATTTCTGTTCGGTGCTCATTCTCTAAAATTATTGCCCCAATTTCTCCAAAATCACTAGAAATATCAAATTTGGCCTCATAGTGAATCTCGTTCTTCTCCTGCCCAACCTTATGTGCATAAGCGCTAATGGTTGGCTTCTCTTGTCCAGAATCTGCGAAAATCATGATAAATTAATGACAACTTTTTTTTTTTTTTGGGTACAAAAATTAATGAGAACTTTAGTATTAAATATTAAGTCATAACTTACAACAGACCGCACTACTAATGACAGGGTAACAAATAACTAGTAGTGACACAAACACTCACGCATTACATCTATATATATATATATATATATATATAGGATGTGGTTCAAATTAGAACCAAATCCTAACGTGAGAACTGTGAGAACCGCTATTTTTAATTGTATGTGGTGCTATGATTGATTGAATTTAGTGCTATTTTTAATCAGAATGTATTATTAAAAATAGCAACTTAGCATTTGTAAAAATGATAGTACCATGTAAGATTAAAAATAGCATCATACACAATTAAAAATAGCATCAAATATGGTTCTCACGGTTCTCACACCAGAAAAGGTTTTTATTTGAACCACTCCCTATATATATATATATA
>BKCP01000001.1:5757861-5787260 GCA_008636005.1 Striga asiatica
TTTGGGAGGTCATCGACCAGACTGGTTTCGGTCACTTGTTTCGGATGGGTCGAGTCCAAGCCGACAACAGCCTTCTTACTGCTCTCGTGGAGAGGTGGCGCCCAGAGACGAATACATTCCATTTCGATTTCGGCGAGGCCACCATCACGCTCCAGGACGTACAAGTCCTGTTCGGTCTGCCAGTCCGTGGAGCTGCTGTTGTGGGAGTGACTAGAGATCTATCACCCCTACAGTGGCGAGAGAGGTGCAAGGCCTTGCTAGGGTACGAGCCCTATGTTCAGGTATATTTTTTCATACAATTTTTTTTAAATATATGTCAACTCAATTTTATTGTTTCTAATATGGAAAAACTACTTTCAGGATCCTCCCACCACCGAGGAAGAAAGGGCAGCCCAAGATCCAAAGTCTTGGGACATTAGAGGCCAGTATCTGAATGATGGAGGGTTAGAGGAGGAATGCAACCGTGTGTTGCAAGAAGGGCAACTGGACATCGTGTACGAGCAGAGAGCGAGGGCCCTTATCTTCTGGTGCATTGGGTCCTTCATGTTCCCCGACCAGCGGGCGAATGGCGTCCCACTTTACTAGCTGGACCTGCTGCAGGACATAGATGCTGTTAAGGGATACAGTTGGGGTTCAGCTCTACTGGCCGGAGTGTACATAGCTTTGTCAACCTCGTACATCAAGGAGAAGTGGCTGAAGCACTGCATTCAATTGATCCAGGTAAATTTATTTAATTGTTATTTTAAATTTTAATATTGTATTCTTTCTTATTTAATTGTTATTCCATTTGTGTAGGTTTGGGCATGGGAGCATATCCCTCGTATTCGCCCAATAGTCAAGAACAGTAGGTTTCATACTCTGCCCGATTGTCCATTGGGAGCGGGTAACCTTTATTTTTATTTAATCCGTACATTATTTTCATTACCAAATTTTGTGATTACAACCTTTTTTTTTATCTGATTTTTAAGGTGGGTGGGACCGAAAAGAAGTCGAACATAGCAACTACATTGGTCGCCTACCGGGATCAGTTGACAGTGCTGGGAGAGTATGATGTAATATTTTTAATTTCTATTACTTCATTTATCTTTCTTTTTTTGTTTATAATTTTGTAATAACTTAATTACTAATTCAATTGTTATTTTTTTTACAGTTCGACTGGCAGCCATATCGGCAACACCTGGAGGATGATACTCTCCCGGAGGCGTGCTCAAGAGATCCACGATTTTGGATGTACCGGGGGTGGATTTTCAGCTGGAACATCCGGGAGGTACACCTGCCTGACAGGGTCCTCCGTCAATTTGGGTGCCGGCAGTCCATACCCCACGATCCGATCATTCTGGATGAGCGAGAGTGGGACGCACACCACAAGGGTCAGGGGATGACTGGGAGAGCGTTTTACGATTGGGCCGCATTCCATGTGCCCTTTCTGACCTCGTGGACCGAAGAACTAGAACAACGTCTCCTCCCAGTTGTCCTCGTGCACGACTATCTGCAGCCGGAGCAGGGTTACATTGATTGGTTTCACAGCAGGACTGTGAGATTCATCAATAACCCTGCCAATTACCCGGTGTTCCAGCATGCGGGCGGGTATCAGCCACTTGCCGAGCGCTTAGGCTGTCAGGTAAGTGTTCATTATTTGTGTTTATTATTATTATTATTTTTTTGTGTTTTATACTAATTATTATGAAATTTATTTACAGACTTCTGCACTGCAAGGGGTTTATGGCGCATTATCGGACATTCAACCATTACTGCCTCAAATCCCTCCAGAAGCGCAGACCGGCTTCCAACAGTCGTACAACTTTGCCTTCTCTTCTCTGACTGTTGGGGGCCAGGGTGTTCCACATGGGGGGCCGTCCAGTCAAGTTTTCTCCCAGGACGAATACATGGCTCCCATGAGGACACAGTCGCACACAGCCAGGCATCAACCCGCCCCCAACATTGGTGGTGGTAGAAGACCTCGGGCCCGTCCCCGCACTCAGCCGTCAGCCCAGCACATCCAACCTGAGCAGCCCGAGCCTGAACAAGGTGAGATTTTTAAATTAACAATTTCTTTTTTTTTTTCTTTTTTTTACAATCCAATTTATGATTTCTTTTTTTAATTGAACTATTCAGATGAAGAAGATGAAATTGAGCAGGTTTTTCAAACTGACACAATTCTCACACCTCAACCTTCGTCTTCTTCTCAAATCGTATATACTCGGAGGGGTTCCAGACCGCGCAGGCCTACAAAACCATTCACTCCTTCCTAGTTAGTAGTGTTGAATTCGTGGAATTGTGTTTATTTTGGATTGTTGGATTGTTTGTATAAACCGAATATATCGTTTTGTATATATTGTTTGTTCGACAAATTATTGTGTTTCATTTGTTTGTTTATATGATATGTTGGATTATTATTGGGCGAATATGTTGATATAGTTGCTCGAACAGGTGTATTTGGTTGTGAACAGGTATATTTCAATTTGAATAGGATTTCTGATAAAAACGTATTCCGTAAATACGTATTACAGTTTTTTAAAACAAAAAACGTATTTCATGAATACGTTTATATAGGATTTAGGGTTTTGGGGCAAAATTAGGGCACCAAAAATCAATTCGGGGCAAAATTACATATAAAACGTATTTACGAAATACGGTTTACATTTCGAAATTTTTGTCCCGAGAAAAATTATTGTTAGGAATTGTAAAAATTATTTTTCTTTTATAAAACGTATTTCGTAAATACGTTTTATAATAAAAAATATATATACACCTAATTTTAAATTAAAAACTTATTCACCTAATACGTTCTTATTTTTTTTCGTCATAAAACGTATTTCGTAAATACGTTTTATAATAAAAAATATATATACACCTAATTTTAAATTGAAAACGTATTCACTTAATACGTTCGTATTTTTTTTCGGCATAAAACGTATTCAGCGAATACGTTTTACCTTGTTTTACCTAAGTTAATTACGTTACTTAAGTTAACAAATTATTTTTTAGGGAAACGTATTCCATGAATACGTTTTATTATTGACGACGTATTACCTGAATACGGTTTTTAAATGAAAACGTATTCCTTTAATACGTGCTTTTTATTGTGGTCAACAATATTTTTTTTTTGTCCACTTTTTTTATTTTTTTTTTTTTATTAGTAAAAAATCAAAGGTCACCAACCTAAGAAGGGGTCACACATGACAAAATTGGTACTGTAGTCTGGAAAAGTTTGAGTTTCTAATTGTGATGATATATTTCATATAATATACTTCTACATAAATACATAATTTTATAAATTCAAATATCTATTTTTAGTGTTTCATAAATTTATTTCTTAATTTCTGGTGGTTCAAAATTTTAAATGTCAATTTCATATGTTTCTTAATTTTATAAATCAATTTTGGGTTGTTCGAAATCTTATAGTATTTCAAATTCTAATTCTTTGAAATAGTCTACAGAAGTTTCAAAATTTTATTAGAGTCGATTCTGAACTTCATAAAGCTTTGAGCGAAAATGTGCTAAATGTTCTCTCTGGTTTTTTTTTTCTTTTAATAATTTTCTTAAAAAAATACCATAATGTTACTAGGTATGGTAGAAGTTGTGAACTTTGAATTTAATTATAACTAAATTTTATATCTTAAACATAACAAATGAAAATGGGTGAGGAAATATTTTCTTGCCTAAAAACAAAAATAAACATCAATTAAACTCTCTAAACTTTTCCTTTACTTAAATATATCTTTTGAATTCATTAGAGTGTATAATATTCAATTAGAATTTAATATTTTTTTTATCGATAAATTGAAAATTTATGTTTTAATATATAAGAAAACTAAATGGTAACGATAAATTGAAACTCAGCTTAAAATTAGATTATTGTAATTGACTCTTTTAATGACTGTTAGTAACATTATTTAATTGTGTCTCACGAAATAGCATTTTCATATTCAAGCAAGAAGAGAAAAAATGAAAAATGAATGAAAAGAATAAGAGAAAATATGTAAATTTTACTACTAATAATTACTACTTATTCTTTCATGAAATTTGGCAAATGAGAAAAAATAATTAAATACATTTAATAAAGAATTAAAAAAATATCTCTTAAGACTAATTTTATATAATTAATATATAGATATACACATATTAATCATTAATAATAATGGACCTGAGGTAAGTGGGGGCCCTGGGCTGTTGTCAGGCCCACCCTAACCCAAGGCCGGTTTTGACTTTTACCCATTATTATTAAGGTTATTTCCAAGTTAAAAAAAATCATTCTCAAATTATTTTTGTAGTAAATGACATCAATCAATAATTTTTCTCCAATCAATAAATTAGTTCTCAAATTCACACATATATATTTTCTTCCACATCACTTTCTGTAATTTTTTAATACTACCTATATATTTAACAACTTCAAAAATTAAATTTGACAAACTTAATTACAGGAGATTTGACTAACTTATTTTTTTTCAAACGTTATTTGTTATAATTTTTACATATGACATCGAATTAATCATATTCTGACAATTTTTTTATTTACCATCCATATTATATGTATATACATATATATGTAAAATAAAAATATGTGCATCTTCATTAGCGGGCTTTGCCCTTATCTGTTTAAATAAACATACTAATTTAGTAATTTACTTTTACAAGAAGTATTTATAAATTTAAAATAAATATTTTATTTTCAATTATAAATTTTTTAATTAATATTAAACTAGTTTTGTGCCGTTTGTCTCGACTCTCGCGTGGACGTTGTCTCAAGCACATGGAAGATTAAGAAAATCTAGGATATATAATGAGTATGTTTAGTAAACCAATGTTTTAAATGTCGTACCGATTATCATATCGGATGAGCCATTTGTACGCGATTCAACCGGTTTTACCGTCTATATTACCAGTTTTAATAAATATTAAATTAATCTATTATTATAATATAAACAATGTATAAAACTAAGTATATAAATACTAAAATTAACTAAAATCAAATAACAATGTGAATATATTAAATTTAAGTGTAGAACTTTCTATTTATATAAATAAATTAATAAAAATATATTATATAAATATGTTTTTGAAATATGGTATACCCGGTATTTTAACCGGTATTTTGGCCGGTATTGGCCGATAAAACCGGTATTTTCCGGTATGTAGCCGGTATAAACAACTATTTTGGCCAAAACAGTATTTAGGAGGTAATCATACTGGTTGGACGACCGGTATCCAGTATTATCGCAATACCAGTCGGTACATACCAATATTTAAAACATTGTAGTAAACAACATAAGCTAGTTTATAGCTTCCTAGTACGTACCCCGTGCGATGCACGAGATAGAGATATTAAATGAGTTATTTTCACAGGCTCTGTCCGTTTAAGTCTAAAAAGCAATAGGGTTATTATCTATTTTCCAACTCTTTTAATCAGCGTTAAGTCTAAAACAGAATAGAATTATAATCTATTTTCCACTTATTTTAATTACCGTTGTTTTTTTTTTAGACAAAACATTAAATATGAGCATGTCACGGCTAACTTGTAAAATAATTAATATATTACCAACTAATATAAATATGATTTTAGTATATATATTTATACCTTGATATAATAAAAATAACAATTTTACTTATTCTTGTTAACCATATAATACTTAATTATTATTGTATTATAAATTTTATTGTCATATAATGTCATTACTATTTATAAAAGTTATAGAAGTTATACGTCTTCTTTTTCTTTTTATTTTATCTAATGAAAAATATTTAATGAACATTAGTATTATTATTTATGTAATCAATTTAAAATATGTAAATAAATTTAAAATTAAATAGTGTATAAATATTGTACAAAATATACACACAAGTTTTTCAGAATTTAATTTTGCATACTAATTGTTCGCTAATTATTTTCACTATCCGCAAGTGTACGGAGTAGCTATAGGTAGTGGCGAGCAAGGTCGTATTCCACAGAGATTGTAGTTAAATTAATTAAGTACTAAAATAACGACGATTAAATATTATCTAGACTAGTGAATTGAATGATGATTATAAACTAAGAATTAAATTAAAAACTAATTTATCTAAACAAATAAAAATAAATAAAGAAACAAAAGGTAGATTCTAGGCTAAGCGTTCCTCGGAATTAATTCATGAAACGTTTATATTCAAACAAACCTTATTTAATTTTACCAATCGTAGAGATAATCGCTAAATTGATTTCAAACCTTTCTCTCGAACAAGTCAAATCGTAGATATTAATTGTTATCTATCTCCTCTCGGTCTCAAGATGAACAACTAACTCCCATAAGTTCCTAGGATTTTCGTTCTCTCGCAAGGTCCTATCAACCTCTCGGTCTGTTTATTCTCTTACGTTATAAATTTCCTAATTCTAGCAATCAATTATCTCCTCTCGGTCTCAAATCGATTACAAATATGCATTCATAGTGGCCATCTACTCACACAATAATAATAAGCAAAAGAAATTCATAAACGAAAGATAAACCGGAATGAAAGAAATAAAAACTAAATCATAAATTAATCCGAGTACTAACAAATCCTAGAATCTAAGAGGTTTAGCTACTAAACATATTCTCAAAACTCAAAATAAATAAATCCATGAATTCAATGAAGAAGGAAAAGAGAAAAGAAAGAAGAACTATTGTCGCCGATAGTTCCCGAATCTTCAATCTTGACTTCCTCGAATCCCTCGTGTGTTTCGTGCTTTCTCTAGGCCTCCAATGATGTCAAAAGTCCCAAAAACGAGTTCCTAAGGTCTGTTTTATACTGTAGGGCTATTCTGGGTCGAAAAAGGGAAGAAATCGCACAAGAATCATATTCCCCGCTGAACTAGTCTACGCGCACACGAGTCGTGTCACATGCCACATGAGTCGTGTGACTTTTCTCAACGTTTCGGCAAACTTCCAGACTCACATGACTGGTCACACGACCGGGTCACACGAGTCGTGTAAGGCCACACGACCCGTGTCTCAACCCACACGACCCGTGTGAAAAAGCCGTAGCTGCGTTTCTTATTTTCTCAACCCACGCGACCCGTGTCTCTACCCACACGAGTCGTGTGACCTCTTCTGCACCCGTTTTCGCCGTTTTTCGTCCCGATTCCATTTTCAACGCTTTTCTGGGCATATTTCCTGCAAAACAACGACAAAAACACCTCTATCATAGTTTAATAAATAAAACGAAATGGTGCACAATCACACGATAACCAGGGCCAAATATCACAATATATCACTCATAATGCATGAAAATATAATGAATATCATTAATTAAATAACTTTGATTTAGAAAATGCTAAAAACTCAATCCCTTCTATAATCAAGATTTTTTTTTTTTAAATTTTCATTATAATGATTTATAGTTATTTAGCATACTCTGGAAAGAAAATATGTTTTACAATAATTTCATTATAGAAAGAAATAATAAAATGAGAAAAAAAATAATCATGGTTGTCAATAATATACAAATAAATTCTAAAGAATAGTTAATATATTTCAATTTTAGTTTTTTGCCACTAGTAAAACTATTTAATGTATCTGGTCATTATCTCTTAAATAGTAAATTATATTAATATGAAGAATAATTTATTTTTTATATGTAACGAAATAAAGCCTAAAAAAATATATGGGCAAAGATTAATTCACCAACTTGATTCGCCTGATTAGTTGGAAGAAAATATTCTACCTAACTTGTTACGATTTTCTATAAAATTTTTTTTGATGATAAGTGAATATTTGTGAAAAAAAAAATTAATATTATGGTTAAAATTTAAAATATGTTGTAATATTTATCTTGATCAAAATATTATCAACATGAATCACGGAAAATCAAGCTTATAATTTATTATAATGGATATCAATGAAATTATTTCAGATATTAATAAAATTATTTAAGAAAACAATATTTTTGATCAAATCTGATTTGATCTTATTTGAAAACGTGTATATAGAAGCAATTAATGCATATATTTAAGAAGTTTCTAAAAAAGGTATGCATTAAATGCTCCCAAAATTTTTTTTACTACTATTTTTATTCGCATTATATATATATACTAGTGAGAATCCCGTGCGATGTACGGAAGTTCCGTACCTTAGAATACCTTTTCAAAACATTATTTTAACAATATATTAGCCCGCTGACCCGTTTATACTAATATAAATAATATTTTAACATATATATTTATTTTTTAATACCAAAAATATAATAATTTTACATATTTTGGTTCATCATATTACTCAAATATTATTTTATTCAAAAATTTATTGTCGTATAATGTCATATTATTTATAAGAAGTAATATTTTTTTTATATAATGGTAATGATTTAATGTATATTAATATTATTTATAGATGTAATTAATTTGAAAATATATAAGCAAATTTTATGTTTGTTAGGAATGTAAGTTAACATAAAATGGAATGTATCCAAAAAAATTTGCTTATGATATTTTTTTTTAAATGTTTGAATGAATTTGAAATTCAAATTATAAATCAACCGTCAGTTATAAATTCAAAGATTTTTTTGCTTTGGTAATTACCTTTTAGAAGAATACCAGATTAAGTATATTATTGTATCTGGTTGTATCTCATTATTTTGGTAAATATCAAAATTTTATGTGGTAAATTATCCGTGACTATCGTATGATTGATTTTATAGCTAATTTGCGTTTGAATTTGAAAATAGATCAAGCAGTGAACATAAAATTAGACGTTTTCAATATTAATCATATGTTTTGATAATTTGAGTTTCAAATTGAAGGCTAGCCTTCCATTTCAAAAAAGATTCAAAAAACTGTACAAATAATAGTAATAATGAATGTTTGGTGGGGTTTTACTTTCTTTTTCAGTGAATCTCTAATATTCCTGTTATATATTAATAGATTACTTTTTTTTTAAAAGAAAAAAAGGATATAAAATTCAAATAATACGCATCCATGGGATATCAATTAATTTTGATTCTTCCAACATCCTCTTTATTTTTAAGTCAAATTTACTATTTATTTTTTTAATCAAAGTTATTATTTATGTATTTTTCCAACACCATCTTTATATCACTATATATATATATATAGAGAGAGAGAGAGAGAGAGAGAGACTTTATTAACTTATAAGTTTTTTGTATGTAAATAAGCTTGATTTAGTACGACGAGTCTTTTTAAAAGTTCGAGCTTATCTCATTAGATTTTTTGGATAATTTTTCAAACATGTCCGTTGAAATTTTTATTTCAGCTGACTTATCAGTTAATTTATCAAACACTTATCATATCAACTCGTTTTTCAGTCAACACTATAAGCTATCAAATATAAATTCAAAATGTCAACTTATCAACTAGCTCGGTAATTAAGTTTATCGACAATTGTTAATATGTACTTATATGCTAATTATAATTAATATTCTATTTCAATTTCAATTGTCGTAGTATAATCTAACTGGCTGTGAGAAAATCTAAAAGGAGATCATCTTATCTTTAAATGATGACATGTAATAATATTCTCTTCCAATTGTCGTAAAATAATCTAACTGGCTGTGAGAAAATCTAAAAGGAGATTATCTTATCTTTAAATGATGTCTCATGAGCTATCCCACTCGACAACGTATCTGTTACAATTAATAATTCGTTGGTGATGATTGAGAGGTGGGGGTAGCCATGGCATTGCCTACCATCTTTGTTATAAACAACTAATTTTCATATATTTAAGTAATTAATTTCATTATCTAATTTTGAGCATAAAATATATAATTAAAAAATATCATTACTAATATAAACATTTCCTTTTGCATTATATTTGATGATCGTGGAAAGAGATCATATAAGAATCAATTACACTCAGTAAGGTTCACTATCCTACACACATATATTGGGTTGTTCCGAAAACGCAATCATAATTAATTTAAAAGAAATGTTAAGGAGCCAACAGTTGGCTCCGTTGTGGAGCCACCTGCTCATGTGGCATCCATGTGGTAAGTAAAAGTGTAAGTGTGGAGGATTTTTTTACTTATCACATGGGTGCCACATGGGCAGTTGGCTCCGTAACGGTGACTCCTTAGCATTTCTCATTAATTTAAACCTCAATCTTCTTTAATTTAGATATTAAATATATGTATAGAGAAAGGATCATATGAAAATGACTCTTAATGCGAGAAATGAGAATGACTCTGGATTATTGGATCAATCAAACCAATGGACATGATCAAGTCAAAACTTAATAAATCACAGTCAAACATGAGTGGCATTTTCGCATATAACTGTACACATCATGGTCAATAATAAAATTAGACCACTAAGTGGGAGTAAATCAGACATTACAAAATACAAGTGGGCTCCACCACTAACACCACTAATCAACCCACCCTCTCTCACACACAAACACACACCTACACACACAAAAACACCACACGACGCACACATATGAAACACACACAAGATTGATGGAGCCTCCGCCGAACATCAGCCACGCCACCGCCGGACCTCAGTCGCGTCGCTGCCGCAAGCCTCACCGGTCACATCGCCGCTGAAACCAGCCCGCCACCGTCAATCTGGATAACTCCCAGATTCCAGCACTGTGTGGTCGACATCTCCCGGCGCCTGTGTGGTCGTCCTCGCCCGGCGGTCGTTTATCACTGCCTCACCGTCTCGTCGCGTTGCCACGACCATCGTCCCGTCCCTGCACAAAGACAGCGACAATCCGTGAAGAAAAAATGGCCGATCTGCAATTTTTTTTTTTTTTTTGGTNCTGTGCAGAGGTGCTTGTTGTGGGCGACGATAGATTTTGGGTGATAAACACAGCGGATGGGCGACCATATCGACGGCGACGAACGTCGGGAGTGAGTTCCGGCTGATGTGAACGGGATTGACAATTGAAATTTGTGTTTGGAATTGTGGGGTTACATTTTGGGAATTTGATATGTTGTAGGGGTTGATTGTAATTTTGTAAAGTTTCATTTATTTCAATTTAATACTTGAGGCAAATTTGTAATATAACAAAAGTTTAATCAATGTGCATTAAAATAAAATTGTCATCTTTATATGAAACTAAAAAATTTATTAAATACTCATATTTTTTTTTATAAGTGAATTGCACAATATTTTTGTGTAGATATGCGATTTACAATTAAAGCATATAATCGAATTGAAATATAAAAGTCCAAATCGAAAAATTTTCTCTATTGTGTAATATGATAACCAATAATGTTTAATTCGTCTAATGTTATTTAATACTATTGTGCATTTTATATATCAACACAATAATTATATATATGATCATATAAATTAATGCACTTTATATATCAACACAATGCACC
The DNA here is from genome assembly GCA_008636005.1 of Striga asiatica. NCBI lineage: Eukaryota > Viridiplantae > Streptophyta > Magnoliopsida > Lamiales > Orobanchaceae > Striga > Striga asiatica. The sequence goes on from BKCP01000001.1 coordinate 5,769,160, forward strand.
CTATAAAACAACACGGTGCACTTTATAAAACACCACGTTGCACTTTATCGAAACTACAACAATTCGTTTATTGTATAGTTTAACACGTTACACTTTATAAAATAACATGTTTCCCTTTATAGAATAACACTATGCACTTTATAAAACAACACGATGCACTTTATAAAACACCACGTTGCACTTTATCAAAACTTCAACAATTCGTTTACTGTATAGTTCAACACGTTGCACTTTATACAATAACACTCTGCACTTTATTATATTATAAAAAAAGATCGTAATCGACCAAACTCGAATTATTTCAATCATATATATTATAAAAATAATAAATAAAATTATCAACATCTTAAATATAATTTTAATATAAATAACAAATTATTTTGATTATTTAAAGATGATTCGGTTAACCGGACCGACTAAATCAATAAATTATGTTCATTTTCTATTTAAGCTCGGATAAAATTTCAGTTGGTTCAATATGCACAATATAGACCGACAACGTGCACCATAGTGCTGGACGAATTGCACCTTAATGTCTGTTAGATTGTACACTATATATCAGTTACATACATACCATTTTTTTAATCAAGGAATAATATAAAATACCAAATAAATAAATATTAACACTAATTATGTTTTTCTATAATAAATAAAATAGTTTATGTCAGTTATTTTGGTTATTTATGATAATCGAGGAATTAAACCGATTATGTCAAAACTAAAAATTTCAGTTCAGAATTTTCTTTGATTTTATTTAAATAACCAAAATACCCTAACGATCGAACTATATAAAATTATTATTATTATTATTATTATTATTATTATTATTATTATTATTATTATTATTATTATTATTATTATCATTTGTATCATTATTATTTTTTATTATTTTCAGCCACAAATATATAAATATTGAATATTAAATCAAAATATTATAATATTAACTATAGTTTTATCAATTAAAAATTGGGCCCATGGCTTAAATGGTAATATATTAAAATTGTTAAAATTGCAAATAAGTCCCTCAAACTTGTCAAATTTTCAAAATAAACCCCTAAATTGAAATTGAAATCCCATTATCTCCTGCAAGCCTGCACTCTTCTCGCCACCGTCGGGGATACCACTCCCCGTCGCTGGTGATGCGGCAGCGGCTCTCAAGGATCCCGACGCATCTCGTCTTCTCTGAGGAAGCTTCGTGTCTATTAGTTGCAGGCCACTTCGGTTCCGGCGGCAACCCGCCATGACGGGGCTGGTCGTAGTCGAGAGAGACGGTGGCGCTGCCACGGATGTCGGGCTGCTCCACAACAATACAGTCGAGGGAGGTCGCCGTTGTACGAAACAGCTTCCATGGCGGGCTGGTGGCTGTGTTGACGGCGGAGGGCGGAGGCTCGGGGGAGGTCGCCGTCGTACGAAGCAGCTCCCATGGCGGGTCGGTCACAGTGTTGACGGCGGAGAGCGGAGGGGCAGGTTGCGTTCGGATTCAGGTGGCGGAGGCGGGTGGATTCCGGCGGTGGAACGACGGCGGTGCAAGGTTTGGTGCCGGCGACTGTTAATCGGGGGGGAGGGGGGGAGGTGTCTGTTGTGTGTGAATGTGTGTGTCTGTACGTGTGAGAGAGACAGATGGGTGAGGTGGGCAGGTGAGAGAGTGTGGGTTGTGGGTCCCGCTATATTGACCATATGTAGGTGGGTAGTTGGCAAATTTAATTATTAATGTGGAGTGGAGTCCACTTGTGTGTGGTGCAATTACTGTCATACCCTTAATGAAGGTATAATTTTGTATTTTTTATAAAATATTAATTGCTTACAGTAGTAAATTTTTAAAATCTAAGTTAGATATATATGTATACTAGTAAAACACCCGTGTAATACACGGGTGCTTGTTAAAAACATTATTCTTAATTTTTATAATTAATGAGAAAAAAGTGTTTGAAAGTTTAAGTACTTTCTACAAAAAATATATATTATTATATATTTTAGATTGACAGTTGTTACTTGTAGGATTTACATTACAGTAATTTTTATAACTTATATCATACAACTACTTGAAAAATAAATATATTAGTTGATAAATAATTTTATTTTTCTAATTAATATTAACAAATAAATTTATTATTGCTATAAATATAAATATAATTATTTATTTCATATATACATACAACATGAATGTCAAATCGAAACTTCTCTAGAGATGATTAATCTGATATATTACATATGTAAAACTGATAAAAAATATAAAAGTTATTAACTTTCAAAATACATTTACAATTTAATGATTATAATAAAAAAAATATTAAAATGCAATCAATACATTTAACATGACCATAAATAATTAACATATTTATGGATAATCCAAACCTAATTATTTTTGGATTGAAAGTAAATTAAAATCTATCCAAGCCAAATAATGAAGCATGGAATTTTGTCACATAAGATCTCGAATCATGCAAGCCTGCCACTTAGGCTTAATACATTCGAGAATTATATATAAAGGGAATTAGATCTATGTTATAGGTCCCAATACAACAACTAGTTGAGGATGCTTGGATATAAAAAAAATTAGATTTGTTTGAATTTTTTTGATTTGGTTAATTTTGAAAAATGTGGTATGGTTAGGAGGTGATTGTTTATGGTTTCTACAGTAAAAAAAAAAAAAAAAAATCAATCAAAACTCAAATTTAATTCAACGCTAACTCAACCTCACAATCTCCCATATTATTGATATAATTAAATAATATCAATCAATCATTCTTACGCATCAACTTTAATTCATTATTCATCAACTCATATAATTTTAACTAACCATCACTTCCAATTATTTTTCTCGTACTTTACATCAAATCAACTTTAATTATTTTATTTAAATATTATTTTAATATATCCATTAACAACTAATCATACCACATTTTTTCAAAATTAACTATAGTTAAAAAACAAACCAAATAAAAACTAGTTGAATCCATAAACAATCACCCCCTTAGTTGTTAGTGCGTATATTAAATAATATGTAAAATAAAATAATTAAAGTTGATTTGATATAAAAGTATGAGAGAGATGATTTGAAGTGATGGTTAGTTAAAATTATGCAAGTGGATGAATAGTAAATTAAAGTTGATGTGATGTGTAAGAATGATTGGTTGATATTATTTAATTATACTGATAATATTGATGATAATAAGGTTGAGTTAAAGTTGAGTTAAAAAAAGTGATTTCATTAAAAATGATTGGATTTATTTAAAAAAATTTGTATCCAAGCAAGCTGTAGTGTTTACTTGGGCAGTCCAAAGTAGATAGGTTTGAAAGGCACAATTAGGTCGCAGGCTGCAAACGAACCGAGAGCTCGAATCAAAGCTCGACTCGAGCTCGGAGTTTGACCGAACTCGAGTCGAGATCGAGCGATTCGAGCACAATCGAGTTGAGCTTGAGCCCATATTTTACATTATCGAGTGGCTCGAGATATATGTTGAATTACTAAAATACCCTTTATATATACTACCATAGTATAGTATAGGTTCTTAGTGGTAATTTTATCTTCCACTTAAAAATTTTCGAGCCGAGCTCGAGCATGTTGATTTTGAGTCGAGCTCGAGCGATTGTACTTTTTTATCGATCCGAGCTCGAGCCTCATAAATCGAGGTCGACGACTTTGAACTCGAGCAGCTAAAAAAAACATCAATCCTGTTCGATAAGGTCAATGCTCGACTCGGCTCGATTTATTTGCAGCCTTAGTCGCACATACAATCTTAAAGAAAATATTGAATTACTAAAAAACTTTCCATAGTCGTATTTTCAATATTATTTTTAAACTAATTTATTTTCATATTTTTCATTAAAAAAATAATTATTCCTTCTTTTTAAACTAATTATTTTTAAAATAATTAAAAGTAATTATTTATTTTAAAATCATTATTTTAATATAACTAATAAAACAATTATTTTAATTGGAGATATTTTTAATTATGCACTGCTCAATATATGATATAGACTTGATTTTTTTTAATTAATAATATAAAATTGGTTGATAACATCAAATAGATAAGTTTAAAATAAAATATGACTGGATTGTCTTTCCGGTCACTATGCAAATGATTAACACGAGATAAAAATCATATCTTTATAACATGGTTTTTTATATTAGAATAATTATAAAAAAAGTAATGAAATTTTATGAGTTAAAATCTTGAAAGATGACTCAACTATTAATTCGGGTCTGAAAGATAATTACAATCCATTTATGTTTTGGAAGATAGTAAGAAACTATCAGTTCGTGACTGAATGTAAATTTATCGATTTAGGGATCCAAATATTTTAAATTATCAATTTATTATTTTAAATATACTTATAAGAAATTAATATAAAAAATCATAAATAAAAACTTAAAACGATATAAAAAATAAAATCAAATTTTATTATGTCATAATTAATTATAAAAATAATTAAATTTACAGTTGATGAGTGATCGCAAACGAATCTTAACTACGGAACTAAGAGTGTTTTAGAGTTATTTTATGAGGCGGGTCGATGAAAATTGTTCTACCTTATAATAAAAGAGCAGAAAAATAAAGAGCACACATAATTTTGCCGATCTGTTGGGATATCAGCAAGGAGAGTGAATTCTCAAAAAATATGACTCGTAGAGAGTGTTTTTGGTACAATGTTGGTTGTATCTTTGAGCTTTTTGAAGTATTGTTTTACTATCATATTGTTCTATCTTGTTCTTGTTTTTGTGAGGTGTTGGATGCCACATTTATATGCAAAAAAAACGTAAAACATGATTATGGTCGATTGTCACTTTGATAGCTAGGTGAATGACGTAATGTGCCATGCAAAAATCCGTCTTTTAAGGACGAGACGTATATTCTTCAGTCCAATGGGAAAAGGCCGTTTGGGCTGCGGGACAAGACCTCTTGGACGGTGGTTTCACTAATATCAGTGGCTTTACATGTTTGATTTGTCAGAAGGTGTTACATTCTGTAGAGAGATTGGTAGTGAGGGATCGACACGAATTGACTCCCCCAATTTGGGGATCGGCAGACCTAATCCTCCCGTTTTGAGTCGTATGTGATGTGGTTCGTGCTTCTCATGGGCCTTACTTGAACATCTGATGCTTCATTTTTAGTGGGCCGCATCTTCCCTATATTTATGTGGGCTTTTGAGAGTGCTCATATAACATGAGGCCCCCAGGTTTCCAGGTCGCCATGGGGACCGGAGACCGGCTTTGAAATAAAAAGCTTTTTTCTTTGCCAACTCATAATAAGGGTTGAATTAGGGTTCTTTGACCTTAAATTCTCCGAGAATATGGTTGACGATTAACAAAAAAGCGTTGAATATCTCCATGTTGACCAATTTATTTGGTCAACCAATAATACAAGATTAGTGTTAATAATATGATGATTTAACCTGCTTTAGTTTGGGTAATATGTGAAAAAATCTAAAAGATGAAATACGAGGTCGGATTCTAGTGTTAGCTCGGATGCTCGTATTAAATGTTGTATTAATTGAGAAAATATAGGTCTTGAGTTAGGAGATTTTCAATCGCCTTTTACAAATGATTCCTAGAACTATTTATAGTAAGAAGAACTCGACTGATGTTCATCGGGGTCTACATAAAGCATTAAATGGAAAAGACATGCATTTATTGTGACTTGATACCCTATGTCGCTACGGCCCGTAGGCTCACAGGCGTTTGGTGGGCGTGTTCCATCGTTCATCATTAGGCTGCAAGTGGCCATTATTTTAGTATTTTCCACCGACTTAGTAAGCTTAGCTCGGGTCCTCAAAGTGGGTCCTCGACTTTTCATATATTAGAACTCATGGACTTGGTCTTTGACTCTGGGTTACTCGACCTGGGTGTCCTGTTCGGTTCTCTCTTCGATGACCGGTTGTATTTACTTCTCGGGTTAATTTTAACTCTTAATTATTCAACCTGGGTATTTGGCCCGACTCCTTTAATCGGTTGCGTTTAATTCTGGGCCCATCCATCTCAGCTCGTATGTCGACATACAGGCCCCCGAGCTCAAATCTTTTAATCGGTCGCGTTTAATTCTGGGCCCATCCATCTCATCTTGTATGTCGACATACAAACCCCCGAGCTCGAATGGAAAGTTAGAGGAGTTTCTTTGGAGGTCGTCATTTTACAATGTATCCGAGTTAACCAAAGGGCCGCCATTACCACTTATGCGTTTATCGAGCGTGCACATTCCCTCAAGAATTAATGGTAACATTCAAAGGGTTTTTATTTATGGAAAATGTTCGGATTCTTCTCTTTGCCTTAAAAGACGTGTCGTTTGAACTCTTCCGACGAAATGTCATTTAACCCAACCATTGATCGAACCTTTTCAGATTTTGAGTGGGGCCCGTATTTTTCAAATAACTCTCTTTCTCTTGAAACGTGGTGTTGTTCCAGTAGTGGACCGTTTTCTATGTATAGGCAGATATTCCTCTTGTTGGGATTTTTTACTTTGCAAAATTTTTGAACTCTTGTCTTCCCCAAGGTTTTCCTTACATCTGCCATTATGGTTTCTTGCACAGCTCTACAACTCACAACTTATCGGTAAGACATTTTATCCGTTTCCCTCTTTTAATTTAATTAATCATGTCTTCATCACAACACTAAGTTGTGGAATTCGAATCGACCGAAGACGATTGAATACCCTCGCCGTTGGGAACTAGAGATATGGTGGTATTCTCACCACCACAAACGGCAGAAACAGAAATAGTGGAGGCACGATAGCGTTCTTGCCACGTGAGGTCGTAGATATGGATCTGAACAAGAAAATTGACATGAAACTCATTGAGGAGACCCTGCAGGATGAAACTAGGGGCCGAGAGAGGTTGCCTCTGGTAAGAGGTGATTATGAGGTCGACCGGGCCGTTGAGAAAGCCGTCATCATATCGAACTGCTTTTGGCAGAGGCCATATCACGTTTGGACAGGGACCAGTCATCTGACGTTGGGTAACACGATGAGTGTGATGATGGATGCTGATATCGTCAAGTTGAGGGATAGAGTTCAGATTTCCTTGTCGGTTCAGCTATTCGCTCCCTGTCTCGGGGATAGATTCATTGTTCGCTGGCAAGCTGCATTACCGTTTTCAAATAGAGCTTGACGTTCGACCTCAGATCTTTTTTGCCCAACCTCTTTACCGAGGTTGTTAGGGGGGTTGGCATAGGATTTAGCTAGATAGTGTTGAATGCCAGGGCCAAGGTAATCGATCTAATTGTGATGTTATATAAAAGCGGGTGGTCGGCTCCTACCCTGAGGAGATCCCAGGCGTTTTTGGTTTTAAGGAGATGTCAAAGAAGTCAGACTGGTACTCTTGCTCGGTCCAGATGGAAATTGATAAGGACTTAGTCGCAAAGTTGCTCGACACATTGCACGGATTCTAGAAAGAATGGTTCTAGGTCTGTGGGGATTGAAAGACCCCCGGCATGGTTGTGATATGAGACATAGCCGACACTCCATCTGTGTCCACCAAATTTATAATTGGAAAACGTAAGTCCTTTTTATTTCTTTTTCACTTCGGTATCTAACTTTTTTTTATGTTTGTGATAACAAATCGCCCTTGTCTATTTTCAGTACGAGGTGAAGTTCCCGAACTGAGCGAATCATTTCAAGGTCGGCTAACTTATTTGCTCAACGAAGATCCGAACGAGAGACACTGGAAAAAGCTTATGGAGGAGCAAAGCTTGCGCAAGGTCGGTCTAAGCCTTGATTTCGTTGACTACGACTTTGAGCTAGGTCGATAATCCATTCCCCTTCTCTTTTTTATTTGTGCTATCTTGTTGACTTCTTTTATTCCCAACCGCTACTTATGATTTTAACTTAGAGAATTTTCTTTTCTATAGTTTTTTACCCTTTGACCAATTTTCACGGTTTCCATACTATCAAGGACGCGAAATCGTTCTATCATCTTAACCACTCTCTACAGAAAAAGAGTAAGAAAAAAAAATCCATGGATCGCATGAGTCTCATCATGGGGAGGTCGTCATCAAACCGAAGAGGCAATCGACCTCCCACTTGGGCCCGTACCGGCAAGGGATCAATCTCAGCTAGAGCTCTAACTGTAACTCCCCGCTATTTTTATAAGGAAAATCCTGAGTTTTCAAAAATCAGAGTTAATTTTTCAAATTCATTTTTCTTTTCGAAAATAATTTAACGGGCGCTACTCAATTAATAATTCAATTATCTAGCTCAAGCTATATCTAAGCCTATGGGAACTCCCTTCCCAATATCCATCATATACATACGAGATAAATATCATCATATTCATATCCTCACAGTCATACATAATCATAACATCACTTTTTTTATATTCACTAACCAGTGAGGTGAACCAGCTTCATAACTTATTTTGTTTTCGAAAACAATGTATCAAGTTGACAGCATAATCATAACAATAACCACAAAACGGAAGCATGGCCAGTTCATAAAACAGGCAATAATGACCCTGACCCTGCTCGCTCGTCTTTCGCCGCAGCCACCAGCTCAACCTGAAAAGGTGAGCACACCACTTGCTCATTGCTATGCATATAAATCAAATAATAACATATAGTATGGTCGCATGAATCAATCATAATATCACATCTCCTAATCATCATATAATACTCATGTGCGCACCTATAAAAGCCACTGAAGGTCAATAACCGCACACATCAATGGAAGTACATGTCGAAGGTCGATAACCGCACACAACGACGTGTTACAGGGAGACTGCCTCATAATAGGCACCGTCGGAGGTCGATAACCGTACACACGACGGCAGATACCATATCGAAGGTCGATACCGCATCCAATGATAGGTTACATGGTCCACACGCATACATTGATTATACCATCTAGCAATTAATAAGAAGTATGGCATAGAAATTTAGTAACACCCACCTGGAAGTCGGGTAGGCAATAGCACATAATAGTTGTTTATAGGTAGAGATCTCGACTCCTCAAACACCTACATTTAATCAAGATAATTCTTATGAATATGTTATCTTGACACTTAGAAAATTCATGAGAATTCATACCTTGTCGAAAATTATCGACTAAATAGTTTGTGGAATTTTGTGGAATTCGGAACTCTTGTATTTGTGGGAAAGACTTAGAAAAATCATTTAAGAAGACTAAAAATGGGTTTGACACAGAAAACAATGTCAAAGGATCGAAAGAAGATGAACGGGTGCTGGAAAAACAAAAATCGGCCACCGCGGGCTGCATGTCTAGACCGAGACTTTTGGAGTTTGGCTCAGGATATTTCAACGAAATATTAACACGATAAAATACACCTAATGAAGAACCAGAGTTCCAAAGATGAGCCTCAATGAACAACTCTAACATATAAATCGCATTTTTAACAAAAAGGGCATGCAAAGAATGAGTTTCAGTTCAAGGGTTTGGCTAGGAGTTACGACTTGAAATTTTAACATCACTCACTATCATATTAGAGTCTTCCTTTAGAAATTTCGACTTCAAACTCTCACCAAAACATGCTATACGAATTTTTCAATAAAAGGCTAGAAAATAGGCAATTTCAGTTCAAGAGGCTCGAGTTGGAGTTTTTCAATGAAATTTTAACAGCAAGTAACTCATCATAAAAGACTCCTAACATCAAAATTTCAGGTCATTTGGACGTGCCAATATTTTAATACTATTTCTCAAAGTTTTGAGGCACAAATAACAACCCTCAGTTCAGATAGCTATGGATCAAGTTAAAGGCTCACATTTTAACACATCACTATACATCATAGCAGAAACTAACCCTCCAAATTTCAGACCAAACTCACCTGAATATGATTTACGATGAATTTTCAAAATTTAAGGGTCCAAAGAACAAGTTTCGGTTCAGATAGCTAGGGGCGAATTAATTTTTGAAAATTTAACACAACACTCTTCATCATAACAGGAATTCACCTTCAAAATTTCAGAACATACAAAGGCATCTTCGGCCTAGGGCTTCAAAATTAGGCACAAGGCATCCAAAAGAGTTCCATAACCACATTTTTCACGAGAGAATAGAGATCTAACCATTTCCATGAATGATTCATATAGATCACAACAAAAACATATAGATCCATTAAGAAATTGAATGGATCTACATAAATCCAGAAAGAACTCATCAAAATAAGAGAAGAACAAGCCATCACATACCAAACACCAAGGAGTCTACACAAGGGATGGTTGAGATTGAATGGGGAAGGGCCTCAGACGTTTGCTTGCAGTCTCGGCTTTGCTCGAAACTCGGACACGCGTGCGGGGATGGTGATGAGGCGATGGGTTTTGGGCTCTTTTTATCTAATTTTCTACTGGTTCTTCATGAGTTTGGAGGGGGAATAAAGTTATAATTTGATAAGGGAAACTTAGATGATGAATGAGGAATTGAGGGAATTTTTCCTTACTTAAAAGAAATGAAATTAAAGGCCATAACTTGGGTATCAATTTACCTTAATTAAGGAATCCCCAATGCATATAATTTGGCATTTCGACCGTAGGAAAGAGGGCAAGGAATCTGGTCAAACTCATGCCTTAAGTAACTTTAGGAGATTTTGAATTTCAAATTAACATGGTGTGCTAGTTTAATGGGTTGGGGACGGTTTTTGGTAAGCAAAAAGGGCCGGTTTTCTAAGGCTTCATAGGCCGATTTGATCAAGGCAAATAATGCCCAAGGGTCAGGTTTTGAAGCCAAAGCAAAATTGGTTGAAAATTGGCTCGAAGAATACTTATACGATTAACCAAAGAATTTTCCGAACGACGAACGAGTAGTAGAATAAAATCGAACTAGTACCAAAATATATTATTCAAACAAGCATAACAATAATACAAATAGAATTCAAGCATTAAAATATATAAGGCATAAAATAAAATAAATTGCCAATAAATAGAATAAATCTGAAAAATTCTATAAATCGAACGGGGTACTACACTAACCGTACAAGATTTCGATCGACTTAACAAACAAGGTCGAGTCGCGGTGAACGTAGAGGTGGAAACGATAAGAAACGAATTGCGGTCAACAGTGGGGATGAGGCGCCGCAAACCAAGAAGAAAGCCTGGTCCCCTGAGGGCGATATAAGAAAAGAGCTCGACGCCCTCATCCATCAAGCTAGAACAAATTATGCTCTCCCTCGACAAAGAGAGAGAGAAATGTTTGGGAAGGCTGACCAAGTTCCTGGATGACTGGTTCTTCCGCTACAAGTTGGTTGTCCGCCCCGGGATCCCGAATGAATATCATATCCTCGACGAGGTGTTGAAGCTGGACGAACCTCGATTATGTGTTGGGACGCAATTGTTGAGTCCTCCTCCACCATGCTGACCAATCCCCAACGGATGAAGCACTCGGTACGGGGTTTAGCCCGTGCGATGGTCGGTTTAATCCAGGCTACCGAGGGACGAACAAAATCGAGCTGGCCTTTGACTGGCTGAAGGATATCCACGAGGTCTGCGAGGCGGTGATCCTCTCCTTAAAGGAACAAGCCAAGAACCAGACGGCCCTTGAAAAGGAAGTCGCCGAGCTCTCGGAGGGTAAGAAGAGGTTGGTCATTGAGACTGCCTAGCTAACTGTTCAAGTCGGCGAGGAGACGTCAGCACATGGCTCCCTTCAGTGGAGGTACAACTGAGAGGTGACTGGATACCATAAGGAGGTTGAGGCCCTCAATTTACAACCATTACTGATGTACTGACTAAATAAATAGATTGGGCCAAAGCCCAAATTATACGTAATAATGAAGAACTCTAAACTACTGGGCCTGTCAAGCGGCCCATCAGTCAACTATACGATTTTCACCAAAATGTAAAACTTGAAAGGAGACCAAGATAGCGTGGGATTTACAGTGAAGTTGTGCGCTGCGCGCGCGAGCAATTTGCATTTGGGCGACAATGGTGGAGGCTGGAGGAGGAAGCAGTGAGAGCCCAGCTGAGCTGAAGAAGTCAAACTCGAAAAAACCCAGAAACCCTAAGGATGCCCAGCTCCTCAAACAGAGTACGTTTTGCCCCCTAAATCGTAGCTCAATTACGTAATTCTCTCTCTCTCTCTCTCTCTCTCTCTCCTCTCTTTCTCTCTCTCTCTCTGTGTTGGCTCGATCTATTGTCATGGAATCTGTTTGAGCTTTTGTTGAGCCCTCGTCGTGTTTCTTGCTTCTGCAGAATCTCCGGCGGAGTTCTTCGCGGATAACAAGAATATAGCTGGTTTTGACAATGTGAGGTTCTAATCTTTGTATTTGATTTCGTAACTTGTTTCTCAAAAGTTGGATGTATATATGTAATTAGACCTCTCAGTGCCGAACATAATTACGGTCGGGCTGCGGAGAACATTGGTAGCGGCCGGTTCTCTTCTCCTGGTCAATGGTTGAAGGTTTGGCAAAACCTTGAAATGTATGGTATTGATGGTTGTTGGGTTCAAATTTGTCAGACTGTGCATGAATGGACAACTGTTCTAAAAATACATCCAACCCGCCTAAGGTCCGCTTGAGGCGGCCTCGTTTTCAGATTAATTTGTAGCCAACATAATGTTTCTTAAAACACTGTGGCGATGAATGGTGACTTGAAAAGAAGATGAATATTTGCTTGACATCATGCTGATTTGAGGAGATTAAGGATCCCTTTAATTAGATATAACTTGAATCTCTCCATTGAAATTGCTATGCACTCCGAGTGGGAAAATGGAAATCTGAGAGTCATCATCTAAAACTTGGGTTTAGCTTATATAATCAACGTACCACAAAGAAATGTGAATTTTCTTGAGGCAATTAACATGAAAATGGCATACGGTTCAATTTTGTACGCTGTGAAATACATTAGGGAAAGAAGTTTACTGTTACGTTCGAGATTTCATTTATATATCTTTTGATTTTCCTTTTTCCTCAGCCAGGAAAATGTTTGTATACTACAGTTAGGGAGCTTGTTGAAAATGCACTTGATTCAGCTGAGTCAATCTCTGAACTTCCTGTCATAGAAATAACAATGTAAGTGTAAGTAGGTATATTTTTCAGCTATATCTATATGGTATTTATATCTTACAGTCAATTATGGATCATGCATTTCTTACTTGGTGCTGTAATGGTTGATCACTCTAGTGAAGAGATTGGGAGGAGCAAATTCAATTCAATGATTGGTCTTGCTGACCATGAACGTGTTGATGCAGAGCTATATGATGATTTTGAGTCGGCCAAGGCCCGTGAGGTGCAGTGCTACTAGATCACGTTCTATGAGTCTAAACATGGTCAAATTACTTAATGATTAATGTGTAGCAGTGCTTACAAGAGTTGTTAGTTGAACAAGTGGTATGAGATGGTTGTCTAAGGATTGTATTAAATTATTTTCTCTCAGAAAAGACTTGCCAAGGAAGCTCGTCTTCAAGAAGCTCAGGCAAAGAATGCAGCTCTTGGGAAGAAAGGCAAAGCAACAACAGCTCCAAAGCCCATAAAGAGTCGCGAGGCTTCATATTATAGGGTGACTTGTAAGGTGCAAATCACTTAAGTCGATCCTCTTATTTGTCATTAACATTGAAATTTGCCAAAACAGTGCTCACAGTTCACTCAGTTGATTGAAAATGTATCTTTGCTTTTTCAAAAGAATTGGCTGATTTATAACTATTCAAACTTTTGAACATAGAAGAGTGTTATGCATTTCTTTACAAATAACTTTGCTCTTGATATAGGATAATGGAAGAGGAATGGCACATGATGATATCCCAAATATGTTCGGACGAGGTTTAAGTCTGACTTTGTTATGCACACTACCACACAACACACATTCTAGGTTATATTTATTAGGATCAATTTTCTGTCCCAGAGTAGTATATTAAATTGTAAGTTTTCTATTTATTATACTTTTTGTTTTACTAAGGGACTCATTCGTGCAGTTCTCTCTGGAACTAAGTATGGCTTAAAGCAGACGCGTGGTAAATTTGGACTTGGTGCAAAGATGGTGGGGCCCTAAAGTAATTTGGGAAATTTTGGCATATAATTATTTGTCTTACTTGTGATGATACTGTCTGTTGACAGTTTTACTACCAATTTACTATTTGTTTTCTCTTGGTGGAATTGGTTGCATAATCTTGTAAAGTTGATAACTCTTCCCATCGTGCAGGCACTTATCTGGTCCAAAATGAGCACTGGGTTGCCTATTGAGATCCTTTCATCAATGAATAGCCAAAAGTATTCATCGTTTTGCAGATTAGATATAGATATTCACAGGTATGGCAAGTAAAGCCTCGTAGCACGGTAGAATCTTATTGGTTTTTCCTTTTCATTAATGCCTGGGGAAATGAAATGGTGCAATTTATTATTTCAAGGAATGTCCCTCATATTCATGTACATGAGAAAAGAGACAATGAGGAACGGTGGCATGGAGCTGAAATCCAGATAGTAATTGAGGGCAACTGGACAACTTATCGTGTACGGCTCTGTAAATAAAATTTGACCTGGATCCTATTTTCTTATGGTTGCACTGATTCCTTCATTTTTTATACAGTCCAAAATATTGCATTACATGCGACAAATGGCTGTCATCACTCCATATGCTCAATTCCTTTTCAAGTTCCTTTCTGAATCTCCAGAGTACTTGCTCACTCTCTTAATTTCCTTTCTTCATTGTGTAACAGTTATATAATTAATGATAACACAGTTCTCTTGATTTAACGTTGCAGTAAAAACGTCACTGTGAGATTTGCTAGGAGGACGGATATAATGCCTCCAGCTCCCCTTGAAACTAAGTATCATCCATCTGCTGTTGATTTGCTATTGATCAAAAGACTTATTGCCGAGACGTCGAAGCCAAATCTTTTGCAATTTCTCCAACATGAATTTGTGAATGTTGGGAAGTCCCATGCGGAGCGCTTGATTGGTAAGATGTGCAACTGATTGTTTATTTTGAGAAAATACTGGGTAAAGCCTTATGAAAAAGTGATTACGTCATTCTCAAGAAGATATTTGATGTTTTTGTTGATGTAACAATTTAAAGTAATCTAAAGCTTGACATGATGCGACACCAGTGACGTGTTATTCATGTATAGAAGTGATAGGAGGAACTGTAAAAGACAATTTATTCCTCCTTAGTCCTTATCTTAATTACCAGATGCAAACACTTTTTCAGTGGGTGAGATTTTGTAGCATAAATTTATTGTTCAGTACTGCATGTATTTTCACAAAATAGTTTCCTATTTATTAGAGGTCTATGCTTTTATAGGGGAAATGGGTCCTGATTTTAGCCCCAAAATGCCTGTTAAATCTCTAACCTCTCAGCAAATTGTCCGCATCCATCAGTTGTTCCGTCAAGCAAAGTTTGACGATCCAAGTGGTGATGTAAGTTTCAAGTTTTTACAATTTTGCATACTTAATTATTTGTCTTGTGCTTCCAAGTCAATATTTTTTTTTGTTTTATTTCTTTTCACCATTGTTGCTAGTGTTTGTTGAGTTTATCACCGGTTCCTATTGACTTCTTGTGTTTGTTTATTTTACTCAATAATTTTGATGCCATTGGCANTTGTTGAGTTTATCACCGATTACTATTGACTTCTTGTGTTTGTTTATTTTACTCAATAATTTTGATGCCATTGGCAGTGTCTTAGCCCTGCTGGAGAGTACAATTTACGTTTAGGGATTATAAAGGAGCTTCATCCAGATATGGTTGCCACTTACTCAGGAAGGTAGTGTTGAATACCTTACCTATATTACCTACATTATGTTTGACATTTTATTATAATTAAAAAGGGCAAACTTGTGACTGTCATCTGTCTCATGCAGTCCTCAAGTTTTTGAAGGCCACCCTTTCATTGTGGAAGCAGGGCTTAGTTTGGGTGGAAAAGATGTTAAACAAGTGAGTAAATTTCGTCTGTGTTTGTTCTGTGGTATAGACGTATAGTAGGTTGAAGCTCTGGTGTTTTAGGTTATTAGTGGCAATTAGTAAATCGCTGATTGTATCTCCTATCGTACTGGTTATTAGTTATCCCTTTAGTTACATATTTTTTTTCCCTTATTCCCACTGTCCTTTTTGCTTTCTTTTTGTCTTCAATACTCCCAACTCATCAAAGTAAAAGTTTAGACTCAGACCTCAATCACTGACATTGGCTCATGGCTTGTCTTACTTTTTATGTGGTCACTATTTATTTATATATTTTTTCACATTTTTCTTGTACATGCTTGGATTTTCATATTTCTAGTTATGTTACATCCAGTGCATATGTCTTTGATGTAACTTTCATCATTTGACTTTTCTGTAATGGCAATTGTAGGTAGCATCATATCTTAGTGTAATTGATTATAATGGCTTATCATTTTGTTTCACTTGCCCATCCAATATCTGACTTTCCTTTTATACATATGTTCTGGATGTAGGGTCTAAATGTGTTCCGATTTGCTAACCGGATACCACTTCTATTCGAGCAAGGTGCTGATGTTGTCACTAGAACTGCTGCAAAGAGAATCAAGTACAATAAGTCCTCTATATCTTCTGTTACCGATTGTTTTCATGATTAATATTTTTTGAAGTATTTTCCCCAGAAGTTATCTGTGAAATGTTACAGAAACTCTCAAAAGTACAGTACAATTGTCCTGGCAAATGATACACAGAAAATACTATGTTTTGCTTCTAGAACTAGTAACTGTTTTTAGTTATTTTCAAAATTCTATTTTTTAATCTAATTTGGAAATTGCTTGCCGCAAGTTTTTAGAAGACGAAACATCTGAACCTAGAAAATGATGTTTCTGTAATATTGGCTGTCATCCTTCAGCTGGAGCAATTACAAGATCAACCAAACACAAGATAAGATTGGTGTCTTTGTGAGCATCGTGAGCACCAAAATACCTTTTAAAGGAACTGGAAAGGAGTACATTGGTGATGACATCAGTGAAATAGCTTCTGCCGTCAAGGTACAAACATAGATAAACTACTTAACCCAAAATGATAACTTTTTATGTGGCCTGAAGGAAATTGTTTTTTTTTTTAAGACTGCTATTCAGCAATGCTGCTCTCAACTAAAATCCAAGATCGTGAAAAGAATACAGGCTCGCGAGCAGCAGGAGAGGAAGCGAAGTTTGAGCAAGTATTCATCATTCTTTTGGTCTCACTATATGTGATATAGTGCGTGTCAATTTTTTCTTGGGTTAAAATTTCTACCATTTTCAGGTACATCCCAAACGCCACAGGTGCTATATACGAGGTATTAAAGGAGATGGCACGAGCTCATGCTTCAAAGAAAAGGCGATGTGAAGGGGCGGATGCCGAATTACTCAAACAAGTTTCGGATAAGATAGTTACAGAAGAAACACTGCGCGAAAAGCTTGCTCAACACGTTGAANTTATTATCACTTATTGAGAATGTGGCCCATCACTAGCGCACTTACACACACACACACGAGAAAAAGAAACTTCAGTATATTTATCAGATTCAACTAAACTTGCCTGGACTTCAGCTTGAAGATATTGAGCTTTATTTCATCTTTAAGAAGACAAACCTTTGCAATGAATCCATCTTACTTCACTGTTATGAAAAATAGAGACTTCTTTGCTACCCATTACGGTTCCCAAAAATATGTTACTTTTTATTTTTTATTAATTTTGTTTATTAAACCTCTTTTTTGGGAAATTATATTGCAGGTCGACTATGAGATGGCACTGGAATATGCAACACAGACGGGTGTAAATGAGGAACCCAAGGAAGACATATTCATTCCACCACTTGAAGCTGAATACAAGTTCACCGACTTCTACAGCCCCGTGTTTGTCTTTAGATTTGTTCATTAGTTATTTACCAAAAATACTGCAAAATCACGGTATAGAAACTTGATGAATGAGGTGGTAACGTTTTTTTTTCCTTCATTTAGTATATGAGTTATGTATGAATCGGCAAGTTACGGTTTCTGTATGATCTGGGGACTGTTGAGATGAAGATAATTTAAGTGATTTATATCTTCATATTAGTTTGAGTAAATGGTAAGCTATGATTATGTAGTTATGGTTGCAATATTGTATTTAATAGGTTATTATCCTTTGCGATAAAAAGCCAAGAGGGTTGTAATGACGAGTAATATTTACGTATGGGGACTTTGTTGCTTTGTAGTAGCATGGTGCAATGTCATTTTTTCCCCTCCCATAGATCTCAAATTTTCATTGAGGATT
>BKCP01000001.1:5787274-5798960 GCA_008636005.1 Striga asiatica
ATATGTTTGAAAAAAAAAAAAGTTACCGAAGCATCTTGGAGATTTATTCCAACTAGTATTCGACCTGTGCATTTGCACAGATATAAATAAATTATTGTGAGTCTTTATGTATATAATGATTAATTATTTTTCTTTCATCTTTTTGCAGATCAAATTTATAATTAAAAGAGTTTGAATATTTTTTTTTAAATTACGTTAATTTGATTGGATGTAATGTATATTTTGGTACGTCTTTTATCTGTGAATTATTTATTATTTATTTAGAAATTATAAATATATTTTTTATTTTCAAAAAAAAATAAAATTAAATGTAACAACAATAATAACATCTAATCACATTATACGGTCAACACATTATATGGTCAACTGTCATTAATAAAAAATTTAAAAATGATTTTTGTAATGTTGAAGTGATGAGTATTAATTATTTAATGATTAAATGAAAGATTAAATACATCAAAATGTAACGGTTTTTGGAGGGAAAAATGTTAAATTGCCACATAGGTAAAATTAAATAGGTTTTATTAAATGTTTTGAGCTAGTAATTATATATATATAGATTACTAATTACAATAACCAACAGTGAAATTATAAATTTTCGCTTTAGGGCACCCGCATCGGCCATTTGTTTTGGCCGTTTAAACGGGAGGGGTCCTTTTAACATGGATGTAATGCATCCATTAATAGCGGACCCCAATTGGCCGTTCATGAGCTGCATTCAATCAGTTTATTTATTTATTTTTTTGTTTTAAATCAATTAATTATTCAATCTATTTTCATTTTTTTTTAATATTTAATTCAACTTTTATTTATATTACACTTTCCAATATTAATAAATTCAAAATTTATCTATATCACACTTTTCAAAATATATTAATAATTATTTTTTTTTCTACTATTTTTATGCCTATAAATACACCACGGTTTTATAATTTTTTTGCACTAAAATTTAGCAACTGCTCATTTGCTTAAAAAATTGGATTCGAGTGGTAGGGAAAATTTAGCATGTTTGTTTATAAAAAATTTTGGTTTTGTTTGAATTTTTTTTATTTGGTTTGGTTAATTTTTAAAAAGCTGACGTGGTTAGTTGTTAGTGGATATATTAAAATAATATTTAAAATAAAATAATTAAATTTGATTTGAAGTAAAAGTAGGAGAGAGAGATTTGAAGTGATGGTTAGTTAAAATAATGTGAGTAGATGAATAGTGAATTAAAGTTGATTTGGTGTGTATGAATGATTGATTGATATTATGTAATTATATTGATAATTTTGATGATAGTTGTGTCGAGTTAAAGTTGAGTTAAAAAATGTGGTTGAGTTAAAATATTAGAATTTTTTTGAAAAATTCCATAAACAATTACATTTTGTTTTTGTTTTTTATGTTCTACTATTTTTCATTTTTAATCTTAATTTATGTTTTTTTTATCTAATAATGTTACTTTTATGTTCAGCATTTAAAATTAAGTATTCTAATTAAAAAAATACCTTTATTTTTATTAAAAATAGAATATAAAAATAGTATTGAATGAATGAGTAACGGGTCTTCTATGTTCGTATATAAATGAATAAACTAATGTGGGTGTGTTTAAATGGAGATACGTTTAGTAGAAACTAGAAAGATGATGTGAACATGATGTGGATGAGAGAGAGTGTAAATTGTGATTGAATGAACGTAGATGTCCTTATGGATGTGTTTTTTTTTTTTTTTCTCAAACGGATAAATTTTATTTCAATAACATAGCAATGTACAATAACAATCAACTGATTGGTAGCATCACAGACCCTCCTCCACAGATAAGTCTATGAACCAGGGGAATACTGGACATCCAACTTCCCTAACTAACCCCAAAACAACCACAACAACACTATGCTAAAACTAACACTGGAGAGCCCATATACAAAAACAAAATTCAGATACAAAACAACACATAGAAAAGCCTAACCTTAACTAATTACACGCCGGCATAGTAGGACCTCAAACCTGAAAATCCTTCCAGCCGGTCCAAACAGGAGAAATAGTAGCTTCAGCACTGGCCACATATGTTGCCCTACCTTTGCTTTCTTCCTCCTTTCAGCCTCTTTCTAACCCTCTGATCCCTCAATCTTTCCATTAACTTCTGCATACTCTGCCCACTCCCTTTTGGCTCCATCTGCTACTTGTTTTTCAGACACCCACACTTTTTGAAATATCCAGTTATTCCTAGTACACCAGAGCCACCATAATAAATATGTTGTCAACTCGATTCTCTCCTTCCTGCACTTTCCTCTATCCACTGACATCAAAGCAACCCACCATTTCCTAAAGTCATCCTCTTTATCCTTCAGTCCCTCCCAACTAATGCCAGAAAGTTCCCAAATCCTCTTAGCTCTTTTGCAATGAAACAATATATGTTCTAATGTTTCCACTTCTTCCCCACATTGTTGACAGATTAGATCTATTTCCATACCTTTCTTCACTAGTTGCTCTTTCACTCCCAAGAACCTATGCCAACATTTCCACACAAACATTTTTATTTTATTTTTTACTTGCAAAGCCCAAGTTTTCCTCCATGTCTTCTTAAGCACCACATCATTGTCACTAGTCTCTGGCACATCCTTTGCAGCCACTATCCTGTTCACCAGAAAATTATAAACATGTTTAATTGAGAATTGACCCTTTGGGCAGACATGCCAGACCATTTGATCCTTTTTTCCTTGTGTTGGAGCTCTGAGCTTCAGTATTTCCTCAGCTTCAAATGGTAAAAAAGTTTGCTTTATAAGTTCTTCATCCCAGCCACCATCATCCCTTCTACTTAAATCACTGACTTTCCTCAACCTGTGTCTGCCACCTTCATAACAGCAGAAAGGTTTGATCAAAGGAAATTTAATAATCCAATTAGCATTCCATATATCAATATTCCTGCCATCCCCAATTCTGTACCCCATCCCCAATTGCAAAACATACCTACACTTCAGCCAAGATTTCCAAAGCCAGGAATCTGAATTTTTAGAGACAACTTCAAAAAGGTTTTGATTATGGAAATATTTACCCTTTATCACCCTGCTCATCAATAGATTGGGTTGAGAAATCACTCTCCAAAGCTGTTTGGCAATTAAAGCATCATTAAAACAAGAAAAATTCCTAAAACCCAACCCCCCTCTTTCCTTTGGTAATGCTAGTTTCTCCCACCCAGCCCAGTGTATTCTTTTCTTACCCTCTTCAGTACGTCCCCACCAAAAATCAGCAATTTCTTTACAAATGGAGTTACAAATCCCTACTGGTAATTTAAAGCATGACATAATATATACAGGTAAAGCTCCCAAAACATATTTGATCAAAATGTCCCTCCCTGCATCACTCAAAAATCTATTTCTCCAGTTTGATACCCTAGATCTCACACACTCTGACACAAATTTGAAAGTATCCAATTTTGATCTCCCAATACCTAATGGCATACCTAGGTATTTAGAAGATGTCACCACTTGGACCCCTCCAAATAGTTGGCAAATGTAATCCCTGGATTCCACAGAAGTGTTTTTGGAAAAAAGTATAGAGGATTTAGAGAGATTGATCACCTGACCTGAAGCTTTGCCATATGAGCTCAAAATAGAGAATAACACATCAGCATTATGCTTGTTAGATTTACAAAATACAATAGAATCATCGGCAAAAAGCAGATGAGATATAGCTGGAGCATGGGTTCCTATTCTAATGCCACTGAAATTCGATTTTTTAGAAGCTTGGTCAAGGGAAAAAGATAGGGCTTCTGTGATGATCAAAAACATGTAGGGAGATAAAGGATCTCCCTGTCTTAGACCTCTGGAAGGTCTCACAAAACCCTTAGGTTGACCATTAATATTAAAGGAGTAAGAGGAAAACTTTAAGCAATTAAAGATCCAACAAATGAAGGTTCTGCAAAACCCTAATTTCTCCAAAATAAGAATGAGAAAATTCCATTCTACCCGGTCATAGGCTTTGGACATATCTAGTTTCAAGGCCATGAAAGCATTTTTCCCTTTTTTCTTGCTATTCAAAAAATGAACACATTCATTGGCTAGGATTATATTATCTGTGATCTGTCTACCAGGGACAAAGGCTGCTTGGTTTTGAGAGATACAAAAGGGAAGGACTTCCTTTAGTCTATTAGCCACAATTTTAGACAAAGTCTTATATATCACAGTACACAGGCTAATAGGCCTAAAGTCAGTCACTTTAAGTGGATTCTGGATTTTGGGAATCAAGGAAATTACTGTGTGGTTAATTTTCTGAGGGATATAACCTTTTTGGAAAAAATTAATAATAGCTGCACAAAAATCAGATTTAATAATAGACCAACAAGATTGAAAGAACAGAGGGGTCATACCATCTATTCCGGGGGCTTTGCTAGGATGCATCTCCATAAGTGCATTCTTTATCTCTTCTTCCTCTATAGCTTTTGTCAAAGATTGATTCATCTGATCAGTGATGACCCTCTGAAATCCTTCAAGATTGAACTCTTCCACTTTATGCTCTGAAGATGTGAAGATTTGTTGAAATGAGTCCACTATTTCAGCCAGAATTTATGTTTCATTTTCACATCTTGTCCCATCACTCCTAATCAGCAGCTCAATACTATTCTTTCTCCTCTGATTTTTAACACAAGCATGAAAGTATCTTGTGTTTCTGTCCCCTTGTTTGAGCCAATTAACCCTTGACTTCTGTCTCCAGTACACTTCCTCCTCTTCATAAGCTTGGTGAAGCTTCCTCTTGATTTCCACCCATTTTTCCCATTCCTTTTTGCTTCCTTGATTCAACATTACAGCAAGTTGAGAGTTATAGCTTTCAATGAGTATAGCTGAATTGGAAACATGAGTAGCTTTCCAACCCAATAGTGCCATCCTAGTGTTTCTAATTTTGCTTTGGATTCTATACAGTGGAGGACCTAAGGCATCTTTACTCCAAGCTTTGCTTACTGTCTCTGTGAACCCTTCCTTTCCTGGCCACCTTGCATCAAAATAAAATCTTTTTTTCCAAAAGCTTTTGCCTTGAGAGGTGTCCATTAATAACAGACAGTGGTCAGAAGATATTCTGGGAATATGAGATACAGTGGAATGGGGAAAAGCTAAAAGCCACTCATCAGAAAATAGAAATCTGTCAAGTCTCTCTTCTACAAAACCCTCCCCACTCCTATTATTAGACCAAGTATAAGGATATCCTTTGAAGCCTATATCCTGAACTCTCATATCCCTAATAAACTCTCTGAAAATCTTAAAACTGCCCTCATTCCTCATCCTACCCCCTCTCTTCTCCTCATTGGATACCAGGTCATTAAAATCCCCCCCCAAAAACCAGTAATCTCCCCACTTCAAACTATGTCTTCTAATAGACTGCCACTGAGCTTCTCTCTCTACACTACTAGTACTAGCATAAATAAACACAGCCCAAAGTTTATTACTATTCTTAGGAACCATAAAACATACTTCTAGACCAAAACAAGTGGGATTAATATCCAAAATATTAACCACATCAGACCAACACAAAAACAGACCCCCCTTAAGACCTATAGGATCCACTACATACCATCTATCACTCACCTTAAGATTTTTGCAAACAGTTTTGATAAAGCTCTTCTTTTTTTTGGTTTCAGATAAAAAGACAATATCAGGAAGGTGGAATCTCAAAGATTCCTTCAGCTGGGGAATTGTAGAGGGCCCTCCCAGACCTCTACAATTCCACACCATGACCTTCATTTTAAACTTGGGGACCATTTATGGCTGGTCACCTCCACCATTGGAGACTCTGACTCTCTAGTACTACCCTCAGCATTTGACATTTTTTGTTTTTTAGAAAAGTTTTGATCCTCATCATCATCTGCTAACATCATCTCAGTTTTTCTTTTAACCCCTTCAGATTTGACTAAGCTAGAAGACATTCTGGAACTTGCGAG
Source organism: Striga asiatica (assembly GCA_008636005.1). Classification (NCBI taxonomy): domain Eukaryota; kingdom Viridiplantae; phylum Streptophyta; class Magnoliopsida; order Lamiales; family Orobanchaceae; genus Striga; species Striga asiatica. The sequence goes on from BKCP01000001.1 coordinate 5,793,183, forward strand.
ATTTTTAGCTTTCCCAATTTTCCTAACTGTTATTTTAGGAGTTCTATTACTTGGAGCTTGATCTTCCTTAGGTTGAAGATCTTTAAGAATTCTGCTAGTGACTGCTTGAACAGGAACAACCACAAAATTATCTAAATTCATCATATCAGAATTGTTAACCCCTGTATTCCTAACAGATTCTAACTCTGGCTGCAAACCTACCCTATCACTGGGACTCACTTCAGGGTTTCCACCAGTCATCCAACTATGAAGATCATTTTTTGGAATAGCTCCTATTGACTCTGGTTCTCTCTCCCTAACAAGAACTTTCTCCCCCACTCTTTCCCCTTCCTTGATCTGATCACTACCCTCCTCTCTACCCTCCTGAGAGTCCACACCCTTATGTTCTGCCACAAACTTTCCTTCTTGAAAAGTTTTAGCCCCATATGTCCTATTTCCTCCCCCCCTGACACCTAACCCACTCACCTGAGTAGCCCTTAACCAGTCCCCAAATTGCCCACTGTTTAACTTCTTCCCAGCTACATCTTCTTTTTTCAGACTACACGATCTATCAGCATGGCCAATCCTTCCACAATAGTAACAGAAGTTCTGTAAATTTTCATATTTGAAAGAAACCCATTTTGATTCTCCTCCCATTTTGAGATGCGTACCTCTCAGGATCGGTTCATTCAGATTAAGTTCAACCAGTATCTTAACCATTCTTCCTCCTGCTCCACCCATCTCCGGCACCACCACATCTACTACTTTATCAAACAATTTCCCGATCTTCATTCCTACTTCTTCAGTCACCCAATGAAGAGGCAGGTCGTGAATCTGCACCCAAAGTGCTATTTTGTGTTCCTCTTCTGTGTAGCCATTATTCTCCTCACTCCATTCCTTAAGCAAAAGGTACTGACCATCAAACGTCCATGCTTTGCCTTCCAGAACTTTCTTCCTATCCTCTGGTGTTTGGAATATGAATTGGTATTTATTGCTGCCCACCATTCTCGAGAAGAAGGGTTTTTTGGTTAGCCAGATGTTTTGTAGTGTGTTCTTTAGCCCAACAAAACTTGCCTGCTTTTCACCATACAAACTTCCCATTAGGCTGAGAGCACACTCCTTCATTCTGATTCTAATGTCATCTTCCTCAATTTCTATTCCATCCTCCTCTTTGGCCGACAGATTGAAGTTTTTAAAGTCTTCCTCCAGTTCCGATCCCATTATTCTACGCACCTAGTCTCCGCTCCCCAGTGAATCAAAAATTGACAAAAGCCACTCGAAAGAGATAAAGATGCACCTGAGAAGATTACCCAAATAACATGAAAGGGTTAGATAAGAAAGGATTAGAAATGAAAGACTGATAAAATAAAGAAACCCCAACCCTAGAAAACACAGAGCCTATTCCAAAAAGACTGATAAGACCAAAGACGGAAAACAATGATCGATCAAGGCTTAAGATAATTGCGAATACTGATCAGAAGATCGAAGAAAACACAAATTGGAATCTTTAGGGACCACATCCAACTAGGTGGAACTTGGGAACTCAAGCAGGAGACGAGAACTCTAGAAAGAGACTCGATATAGAGAATATCCTTATGGATGTGTTTTTGAAACAAGGGTTTTAGCTAGAATTAGAAATTAGAACTTCAACTACATGTTTGACTAGTTAGATTTCTTTTGACATGTTTATAACAAGAGTTCTAAATTAGTTTTTTAGGTTAAAAAAGCTAATTTAAAAACAAAATAGTTGTGAATATAAGTACATTCCCAATTTTCTCTCTCTAAAAGCGATTGAGTTAAAATCCCTAAAAATCAGTCGTTTCTTCTTCCATTTTCCGTCCAACGCCGCCCCTCCGGCAGAGGCTCGCACCCGCGCGGCTCCGTCTAGCGCCAGGGCGGGACCATGGCTCGCTGGGTGCTGTGTTTGACTAGTTAGATTTCTTTTGACATGTTTATAACAAGAGTTCTAAATTAGTTTCTTAGGTTAAAAAAGCTAATTTAAAAACAAAATAGTTGTGAATATAAGTACATTTCCAATTTTCTCTCTCTAAAAGCGATTGAGTTAAAATCCCTAAAAATCAGTCGTTTCTTCTTCCATTTTCCGTCCAACGCCGCCCCTCCGGCAGAGGCTCGCACCCGCGCGGCTCCGTCTAGCGCCAGGGCGGGACCATGGCTCGCTGGGTGCTCGCGGGTCCCAGTGGATTTCCCCCTGTTTGGCCATAGTCGGACTTGATGTGTCGTTCCGGCTTCACGACGACGATACCGGGGTCGCCGAGGTCGATTGTCGCTCTCGTGGTGATCGTTCCTAAGGTTCGCGCTCCCCTCTTCCTTCTTCTCTTCTTTTCCTGGTGTTGGAGGGTTGAGGTTCTTCGGCGGGGCAGTCCGGGGCTTTGTCCAGCCTCGATTGCGGTCGTTGGGTTGTGTGGGGGAGGGTTTTCGGCGTGGGCCTCCGGGGGTTGGTATGTTTGGGCCATGTGGAGTGTGTTGGTCTTTTGAGCTGGATGTAGTTAGTCGTCGTCTGAAGGGAGGTTCTAGATCCGTATACTGGGCCGAGCTTTGGGCTGGTGGGGAGGATAATATTCTATGTATTAGATGTTAAAGCAAATAAGTGACTGGTGACAGGTCAACAAAATACTAGTAAGTACAAAGCATAGTCTGAGACCAAAATAAACATTGCATATAGTATTTTTTATTTAAATTAACATTCAGCTCAAATAAAATATACAGCAAATAAGTGAGACAGGTCAATAAAATAGTAAAATACTACAAAGCATAGTCTGAGACCAAGATCCAGGAGCCCATCCATCCATCACCATTGTTAACCAAGAACGAGAAGAAAGAAGAAAAAAACAACCATCTCAAGAAAAATAAAGATCAATGGCGGATAAGCCACCGCAGATCGCCATACTTGGTGCCGGCATCTTTGTTCGAAGTACTTACATTCCCCGGCTGGCTGAACTATCCAACCTATTCGTTCTCAGAGCCATTTGGAGCCGCACCCAGGCAAATTATCACATTCCCCCCTCTTTTTTATTTAGCAATTATAGATTGCGCTTGCTTTTTCTTTGTTCGTGGGTTGTATTTCTAGTGGTGTTTCATTTTCCCCTTTGTTTTGTAGTACATAAGAATTTTGGATTTACTCTTGAGCTGCTCATCTCTAAGGATATCCATGGGAGATTTCATTAATTCAAAATTGAGTACACTGTTTTTTTGCTGCTTGCATTTTTTTGTTTTTTGGATTAAGAGGCAAATTTTTTTGACCAGCTGGTGTGTCATGTATAGGAATCAGCCAGAGGTGCTGCTGAGATTGCTAAGAAGTTTTTTCCGGATGTCGAATGTAAGTGGGGAGAGGAAGGACTTGACGAGATTATTCGAGATGCTTCCATTACTGGTGTAATCGTGGCCCTTGCCGGCCAGACTCAGGTAAATATCCTCTCTTTTTCGTTTTGTTCAGCATAATTATGTGTTATGATTTAGAAATTTTGCTGGATAAAGACAATCTGTTCTGGAAAAGTTGTCCGTGAGTTATATTTCCTGAGTTGTGGAGAAATGTTTGCTGTGAAGAGGTAGTTTTGCTAGTTTTAGTTTGCTTTCTCAAGTTTAAGCTTCTGCATGAGTTGAAAAATCATCGATTTTATCTCCTATCGAAAACAATTATTATTATTATTATTATTATTATTTTTTTTTTTTTTTTTTTTTNTGGGGGGAAGGAAATCACTTGGGTATGGGTTCTAATCTGGGTTGACACTGTATATATTTACATTTTACAAATTCTTGCAGACCTGGCATACAGATGATAAGTAAGCATCCTTTGGCTAGGTGACTCACTTCTAGAGGTTAAGGCAGGTTTACAGATGGATATGATGTAAGCAGAGTCGTACTGAACAATCATACTTGTACACTTTGTATAAGGCCTAACTAGATTTCCAACTTCAAGTAATGTACCATGGCTTTAGATCTTTCCTGTTTAATTTTCTTTTATTGATGTGTTTACGGTTTTTAATTGGGTTGGGGTGACATACAGGTTTTATGTGTGGTTTTTCTAGTATATTTCCTTTCAGTTCCTAAAGTAGCTGTAAAAATTCTGGATGCAACCCGATTACAAACATCCAAAACCATGACAAGATTCTATTTCTAACTTTGGATATCCTAGTCAGATTTGTTTTGTACTTTCACTTACTTTTTATGATATAGTTTTTCACTTCAACCATAAATTTCTTGTGGGTTGTGCCCTATTTCACTAGAGAACCATTTTGCTCAGGTTGATATGTCACTGAGGTTGCTGAAGGGTGGAAAACATGTCCTTCAAGGTGATGATTATTAAGTATTAAATGTTCCTTAAAAATTAAATTGCTTTTAAACTAATTGGTTATATGCGGTAACTCACTGTATGTTTTCATGCATATGCTCTGTGCTTCTTCCTGATTTCTGGTCGTGAAGAGAAACCGGCTGTAGCTTGTAAGTAAGACTCTCAGTTCTTTTATATGACATATCACATCTTCAATCTAGAATATAAACATATTAACTCTTTGGGCCAAAAGAAAGTTGATTATTTTGGTTCACCAATTCAGCTGGTGGTGAACTCGAAAAAGCGATTTCGGACTACAACTCTCTCAAGCCTGCACCAATTTGGGCAGTGGCTGAAAACTATCGGTTTGAACCCGCTTTTGTGGAGGTCCATTATCATTGTTGTTGGTTAAAATGATTATGTTTTCTTAGTCTCCCTTTATTGACAACCGGGCTATGCAGGGAAGAAAACTGATGTCTGAAATTGGAGATATTATTAATATACATGTGATTATTGAAGGATCAATGAACAGCTCAAATCCATACTATTCAACTTCATGGAGGCATGCCTTAACTGTGAGTGTTAATTTGCTATTTACCCACTTAACCAGGCATCCCAACACAAGCTTTTTCAACACACCAGCCAACAGTGCCGATTAATTTCAAAGTTTCAATTTAATTTTCTTTCTTTTATCTTTGGACTAAAAGCATTCCTTTTTCGGCAGGGTGGTTTCATTCTAGACATGGGTGTTCATTTCATTTCTGGTTTAAGAATGGTGAGTTTACCAGTTCCTCTACAATTGAGTGGATTTAGTCCTTCGGTTTACACTCACACCAGAAATTAAGCGAAATCCCTCATTTATATAGTGTCCCAATACCTTTATCTCCAGCTGTTATCTATTGATGAAATAAACATGAGTTATTCTTCTGTATTTAAAAAAGTTACATAGACCCACTTAAAACTTAATTATCTCCATAACTGAAGGTCTGCTGCAGATTATAACTTTTAGATTTTGTTGATATTTAGAAAAGAGAAAAATGTCCAGTTCTAGTAACATAAACCTGTATCATGTCCTTCCAGTATAGGCTAAAATCCATTTAATGAATTGAATTGAACCTCTATTCATCACCTGGAACATTTTTGATTTTCTCTTCTTTATGTTTTTATGCATATACGTGTGTGTTAACACACCAATTATTACACCCAGAATCGCGTATGCTTTCTCTCTGATAATATTTTCGTGCATATGGAAAGCTGGCTGGATGTGAAATAACTTCAGTGTCAGCCGTTACGTCTCACGTTGACTCAACTATGCCTCCACCTGATCACATCTCCTCAACAATGTAAGGTTTATGCATTCAAATGATCTAAAGGCAATTTATTGTTTTTTTCTTGCTGCTCAGTCTTTGGCTTTTAATTTCTCTTTTAGTCAACTGGAGAACGGGAGTTCAGGAGTTTTCGTGATGGTGGTATCCTCTAAATCTCCAAAGGTATGGATTTTGTAGTCATTA
>BKCP01000001.1:5803225-5858993 GCA_008636005.1 Striga asiatica
CCGGACGGACCGCGGCCGGCCGGAACCGCCGGCCGGACGGTTCAACAGGTTTTCAAAAAATTTTTTAAAAATAGTTCGGCTCAAAAAAAAAAAAAAAATTACCTTGTTGGAGAAGAATCCTTTGCCGAGGCCGTAGAATTTTTTCGACATTTTTTTCGGATTTTTTTTTATGCTCGAATCGTTCGTTGAAGTTCGGAAAATTTAGAGAGATAAAGTTTAGAGAGATGAAATCCAAAAAAGGGTTAAGGGCAAAAGAGTAAATGGGGGGGCGGTGAATAGCGATTGAGTTTAGATACTTCTAACGTCATGTTTTGATTTTTAAATTTTGTAATTGTTATTTGAAAAGTAAGTGCAGTCCATTTAAACTACATCATGATCCAAATTCATCACCGTTGCTTCATGTACATTTATAAGTTACTTTTGGAAAAGGATTTTATTTTTATTTAATACACTTTTCAGCTATAGAATCAAAAACTACTCTACCACCTATCAAATACACTTGCAACATATTGGTCGGGTGCTAGGCGGCTGCGGGCCATGACTGATCTAATGCTGTGACCAAGGTGGTGGTTGTTAATTAGCTGTTAATTGTGATTCTATATGTAATGCATACATTGATAAAGATCCAATTGCAAGATGAGTTATGGTCCACATATACTTTGCAATTTGCGTCATAGTTTTGTATTATGTTTTGGAGAGTTCAAATATAAGTTTGCATCACGATCTTAAGCTACACATAATCTTGGCAAAATAAACATCAAGTTTAGATTACGAACTTTGAAAGACCATTCTCTCTCGCTCTTGACCCTTTTTCGCTTACTATCAACATAAAGAGATGGTTGGAAAAAATTCTATTGTTTGGCTAAATAATAAAATCCAACCAACAGGGGTTGGCTCAAGTGGTAAGCAGCTTGATGTCCCTTAAGCAAAGTCTCAGCTTCGAGTCCTTGTGGATGCAGAAAACCTTTATTGGGAGACTCCCTCACCACTGCCAGGTGTGCGACCCGGGTCTATCAACGAATTAGTCGGGGCATAACTTCAGATATCGTGGCTGGCTACAAAAATAAAAATAAAAATAATAAAATCCAATAATTCATTAATTGGTTAAAATAGTTACACAAATAAATTCATACATGTTAGGGATATATTTTCATTTGAATTTTGACTGTAAAATCTCACCCCAACTTGGCAACAAGAAAGCGCCATAACATATTAATTATACGGATATATCAAATAGGATACCCTAATTCAGATTTGTGTAGCCGTCCCTACCTTTTAATGCATCTGTCCTTCCGTGGTGCTGACCTTTCGCCTGGACTCTTCTCCGACCAGGATCTGACTTCTTTTGTGGTTCTTGCTATTGTTGTATATTTTTCTTATTTGTTTGTTTGTCTTGATATATTTTGGACATTGGACTTGCAGAGTATAAGTTTTCAGTCCATCTATAGCCTTTTTTATATGCAGGTTAGGGGTCCGCTCCGGCCTAATTAACTCCCCACCCTTCTGGGGTGCTGTTCTAAAAAAAACACATATTAATTATAAATTACTCTTTTATCTCATACGTTTTTTTAAGTTACTTTCCGAAAATTTTTATTAAAAAAAAAACATATTAATTCTAAATTCACTTCTTTTAACTCGTGGATGCCGACAATAACATAGTACAATCAAGCGAAAATTGAAAATGCTTTCGAGTATAGTCACACTCCACGCTCGTGTATGCCATAGATGAATGTAAGCAAATTACGTCACACATACATTGTATCTAGACACTGCTAACATATTGGGAAATCATAAGTACGTTGTATTTGGACATGCGGAAATACTAATAATTACTTTATAGTTTCTATTGGGGAAAATCTGATAAATGGTGCTATTTCTTTATTCAAACACGGTGTTATTTTGAGCATTTTCAGTGTATTCTTTTAAAAGAAATAAAAGCTATCCGTATCATCCCGTTTAAAAGGTTATTTGTATTTCATGGTATGGGTCATGTTATGGTGCTGTGGAATAAATAACCATCTAAAGTCTAAACCGTTGATCTAAATTTCAGATACGGCTGTTAATGTCACGAATAAAAGCTCATTCAAGTTCGTGTATGTTTGACAACAATTCGTTCGTTTATTAATAAAGTTGAGTTAGAAAAAAAANTGTTAATCAAACATATTTTAAAAAGTTTGTGTCCTAGATTATTCGAACTCGAATATTGACAAACAATTAAACGAACTAACTCGAACACAATGTTTTGCTCGAAAAATAAACGAACGAACAACATTACTTCCAAATATCTTAAAGTGTGTTAAGCAGACTCATTAAGCAAAAATTTTTTTTTTAATTTTTATTTTTATTTTTTTACGTAACTGTATATGCTTCGATGATTTATATGTTTTTTTAAAATAATTCTCAAATCTGATACCATTTTTTATACAAACTAATACGTAGCCCGTGCGACGGAATAAATATGTTAAATAACCAAGTTACATAAGACCTGCACATTTATCCCAACAATAATAATATTAGATCGTTTATTTTCCACCTAGTTTTCATAAGTGACTTTTTTCAAGGCCGTTAAATCTAAGCATGTTAGGACTAACTTGTAAGTTAATCAGCTTATTACCCACTAACCCATTTATATAATAGAAATAACATTTAAATCATAAACTTTATTTCTTTATTTAGGAAATTAAAAATAATAGTTTTACTTATTTTTGTTCACCATATAATAATCAACTATTGTTTTAATCTTAAATTGGTGTCATATAATGTCGTTATTCTTACTTATTAAAGTTATCGAAGTAGTCTTTATATATATATATATATTTAATGTATATAATATATTTATTAATAGAACTAATTTAAAGTCATATACACAAATTTAAAACAAATTAATGTGTAATTTTTTTAGAATTTATTGTATCTCATAAAAAATAGAAAAACAAAAATAATTCCATATATATATATATGACATGTCATCAATAATAACTCATTGTTTAAAAAAAAAACAAAGACAACCTATTGGCCACACTGAGTAGCATAACACAAGTTTATTTATATTAGTTAGCCAAATAATTCAATCAATCGGCCTAAAGATTTCATTCATTATGCATTGGAATTTAATTTTTTCGTAGCAGTTAAACATCTTTGATTGAACAATTGCCAAGAAATAAATCCTTCTATAGTCGTGGATTTTCCTTTCATTTTACAGTTTTATAGTTATTTACCATATTATTCAATGAAAATTTTATTTACATTGATTTTATGAAAGAAAAATATGTAGCCTAAACAATTTTGATAATTTGTTGAGCAATCATGAAATATATCAATTTACATAACTATAGGCGTTATATTTGAAAGATATCAAAAACTAATACAATATTAAATTACCATACAACCATATTTAATTATCATATCATTAACATGTGTTTTAAGGTTATTTATGAAATTAAAAATAAAAATTAACAAGTTGACCAGAAAAAAAATAATTTAAGAAAAATAAATTTTATTATTAATTACATCTCTTAATAATAAATCTACGGGTCATTTGCCGAATTGCTATGTTTATTAAATTACAAGAAATCAAAATATTTATAATTTGTACTGATATAAATTATGATAAATCAATATCATGTAATTAAGTTAAAAGTTTAGAAAAATAAATTAATATATTTATAATATATATTGTTACAAATTATTATTGTAATCCAACGGATCATTGTCGAATATTGTACACTTCTATTTCCTCACGGGCACTAAAATATTATGAATATACTATGTAACAAATATATTTATGTAAAAATAAATGAAATATATATAATATCTAAAATAAAGATTATTTTAAATAAAATAAAATAAATCCCTCTTAATATAATAATTAATAGGTCATCCCTTACGTCACACAAAAACAATTTTTTTCTTACAAAAAAAATATCTCAATTATCAATTTATCATAATCTCGAAAGGGGTTTTGCAATGCTCCTCGAAAATCGTCTTTTCCGCACAATCGAGAAACTTTGGTTGACTTTTACAGTAAATTATTTCAAGCTTTTCTCTGTCAAATTCACCACAAACATTCACCACCTTTATTATACTCCCCTGCCGGCGGCCCCGCTTTTCTAAATTATTTTTATTTTCCTCATGAAATTACCTTTCCGTATAATTATTCTCCACCCATTTGCATTTTTCAATTTCGCAGATTCTCCCGGTTTATCGATTGGGGTTTTCTTCTTTGAGCAGTCGTGAAATTTTCTTTGATTTGATGGCTGTCATGGAGGATGTAGGGATTGATGCCAGGTCTGATTCCTCTGTTTAAATTCTCCATCATTTTAATTTTTAGGGTTTCTGAATTCTTGTTATTTTATCTCTATTTTCATCGATTATGGACAAGGGTTCCTGCTTTTTAGGCCCATCTTCGAGANAGATTATCATGGTCTTTTACTTTTAGTATGCTGGTGAGCCTGAATAGAGGGTCTTCTTATTTCATTATTGGTGCGGTGTAATGATCCTCCCGATGAGGGCTGATTTATTTTTCCCCGGAATTTGATAGATTATATCAAGTTTGGTTTTGTGCATTCACTGGATTTTTTTATCGGTTGTGAACCAATTTATAATGATTAAGAATTTGTAATGAAAATTGAAACATGATGTGTATCTACTTTTTCTTGATTCAAATTTGATGGATTGGTTCTATTTTATTGCATTGACATTTCTGTGTAGAAAGAAATCATTGCTCACTTCAATTTGTGCATATATTTATTGGTAAAAATATGTATCCGAAATCTTGAAAATCAATAGTAATTAGTCTGTGCCCGACAGCTCGGACATTGATGTGGATGACTTGAGAGTCGACCCAAACATAGACGAAAAGGATGTTAGCGATGAAGAAATTGACCCAGACGAGCTTGAAAAGCGTATGTGGAAGGATAGCATCAAACTCAAACGGATCAAAGAACGGCAAAAGCTCGCATTACAGCAAAAGCAGAAAAGCAATTCCACCTCAGACCAAGCCAGGCGGAAGAAGATGGCCCGAGCCCAAGACGGCATCCTCAAGTACATGCTTAAGCTCATGGAGGTCTGCAAGGCCCGTGGGTTTGTCTACGGCATCATCCCTGAGAAGGGAAAGCCCGTAAGCGGCTCATCTGACAACATTCGGGCCTGGTGGAAGGAGAAAGTGAAATTCGACAAAAATGGGCCTGCGGCCATCACTAAGTACGAAGAGGCTGAGTACTGCTTGATCGAGAACGGGCTTGGGGCCCAAGGTGGAAGCCCGCAAAGCGTGCTGCAGGACTTGCAGGATGCAACATTGGGTTCTCTTCTTTCTTCATTGATGCAGCACTGTAACCCACCTCAACGTAAGTATCCGCTTGAAAAGGGTGTGGGCCCACCCTGGTGGCCCAATGGGAACGAGGAATGGTGGGCCAAATTGGGCCTGCCCAAGGGACAGAGTCCTCCGTACAAGAAGCCACATGATCTGAAGAAGATGTGGAAAGTCGGGGTTTTGACCGCTGTTATAAAACATATGTCGCCTGATATAGCGAAAATAAGGAGATTAGTTAGGCAGTCGAAGTGTTTGCAGGACAAGATGACGGCTAAGGAGACGTCTATATGGTTAGGTGTTCTGAGCAGGGAGGAGGCTCTTTTTCGACAGCCGAGCAGCGAAAATGGCTCGTCTGGGGTTAGCGAGTTGCCTTTGAAAAAACGAGATAAGAAGAAAATATGTGCTGATAGCGATAGCAGCGATTATGATGTTGATGGGTTGGGAGACGGGCTCAGGTCCGTTTCGTCTAAAGATGATAGGAAGAATAAGTGTGTTGATATTGTACCAGTGGAGCCTGCCATTGATGTTACTCGTCAGCTTGTCGAAAAAGACAAAGGAGGAGAGCATTCAATCGAGCGGCCTCGAAAAAGAAAGTGCTTGAAGCCGAGCTCCAATAACCTACCGCCTTTACCGTCTCCTGTGGAAGATCAACAAAATGATCCTACACAAACTGTCGTGAGTGAAAACCAAAATGACATGCAATTGGCGGAACATTTGACAAACGAGAGCCAAATAATGGAGATAAGGTCCCAGGGAAACAATGCTCAGAGCCAACCGTGCTTAGTTGAACCTGATCTTAACTTTTTTCGCTCACCTAGTCCGATAATCCCATTTGACAATATTTCCCTCAATAATGAACCATTAAATTACCCGGCAGTTCAATCTGTTGTCAAATCGTCTAGTTCTCAAATTCCTGTATTGCATCATCAACTTCAAGATCATGTTTTGGCTAATGGGCCTCCAAACTCTGTATGGCCACAAGGACCTCAAGATTCTACTTTATCTCATGGTCAAAATACCGGGCTGCAAAGTGGATCACCGTATCCCTATGACTTTTACAGTCCGCCGGCTGCAGGTGGGCTGGGCCATCAAGGACAACAGTCAGGAGCCATGTTCAATGAAGTGCAGTTTGAACCACTGGATTTGGGATTTCAGTCACCTGTGTTATCAGTAAATGGAAATGATATTCCTGTGGGAAATCATTTCCCGCATCAGGTGCAAGAAGGGTTCCCACATGAGCCGGATAGACTGGTCAAGACTGAGTTGCCAGGAAAGAGTCTTTCATTTGATGGCACAAGCTCGTTGGATTTTGGGGACTTTGATTTTATGTTGAATGATAACTCAATCGATGCGCTTATGGAGTACTTTGCCTCATGAGCTGCTTAATGTTTGCTGCTTCATTTTTTGCATGTGAGTAATTTCACTCATAATAAGTACTACATATAATAAAAACTAACCCTTAGCCCTCAATTTTATAAATTTTAATGCCCATGATTATTTACGGTGCTACCTTTGACAGCATATGATGCTATTTTCCACGGTGACCCTACTACATGAGTAGGGATGCTATTTCTAAAGTTAATTCACTGGTTAAAAATGGCATCATATATGTTCTTATGGTTCTTACGCTAGGATCTTGTTATTAGAATTGCACACAAATCCTATATACCTATGTCTGTTTCTTCTAACTTTTCTTTCATGCCTATTTTGTTTGTAGTGGACAGGGAAAAGAGGTATGTCTGAAGGAGGACGATTCATTTATTGTCATCTGAATGCTTTGACCAGTTTTGCTTATTTATGGATTTTTTCATGTGGGCCTGTGGGCAACCGAGCTTTCGTTTGTTGGTCGGTAATACATTTTTTTTTTTTTTTTTTTCNTCTTCTTAAAAGTTGTTTTAGTGTTGATTCTTATAGTGCGGATAAATTAATGAATGCATAACAGAGTCTGCTATGTATTGATGGTGAAGGATAATGATCCTGGATTAGTTCCTTAATGATTGTAGAACAGAGTCTGCTGTATATTGATGGTGTAGGATAATGATCTCGGGTTTGTTTCATTAAGGACCACCAGATGAATCTCAGTTGATATTCATTGTTTTCCAAAGAAGTTGATTTAGCTTGTCTGAAATGCTTGATTATTGATTGTCTGGATAGCTCGCTAAATGCTATGACAAGATGATTATTCTATTGGCAACATCTTAAATAGTTGTAATTATCTTTTTTACCATCAATCATCAGCAAAACAGGATTTTGAAGGTTCACATCAAGGAATTTATTGGAAAAGGCCGAGCTCTACATAGATAAGGCATTGTTGAAGCATTAGACGATACTCAGTAACTGGGGAGCTGGCGAATGGAAGAAGGAATCTCATACTTTAGAGTTCAACGAGTAACATGGTTAAATTTGACATAATGAACACAAAATATTCATGTGTGCATGTTTTGCGAGTACGTTTATGTCAATGACTCAATATACACAAAATTAATAAATTAGATACCTTAGATACACCACTAATTTTGGATACGGAAATGCTGTGGGGTGCTTTGAGAGATGAGGATAAATGTGAGGGGTCGAGGGGAGAATTGATTAGTTCTACTTTATTGAGGAAGTGGAGAAGGCGGGTCTTTTTATCAAAAATTATATGATGAGGCTCTCTTTTCAGATTAAATAATCAAAACTTTAATGGGAGAAAATCAACGAAAGTTGCAACAAACGTCTTATAATCACCTGAATTTAATTCAACCGGATAATTACCTATGGATCTTGTGCATTTACAGTTAGTTCACAGAAGAAAAAAGATCACATAAATTGCAGTGGCAAAGTTACCTAGGAAGATACTTGCTTACAATCCAAAGGAACACATCATTATTTGTGAAACTACTCTATTGTCTCGATTTAGAAGAACTGCCCTACAGCAAGTACATATTAGGAATGTGTCTACCCAAAATGTTCAACAACTTAGTTTCGAACCAAAATATGAGAGACGAATTAGAGGGGGACAGATTACACACTAAAAAAAAAAAAATTAGGTATCTGATGAGTTCCCTTCATGGCTCCACCAAAAGCTAACCGAAAAACTAGGAGTGAGAGACCTCACATAATGCCACCACTTTGGAGGGATGTATAGCATTTCACCTTCCTCTAGTATGCAATCCACAAACTCCAAGTCCAATATTCTTGGAAACTCTTTCTCGTCTATGTTATCTAGATCAACCTTCATTTCCGAAAAAAAAGTAAAAAAATAAAAAAAATTAAAAAATAAAAATAAAAATAAAAATAAATGGTAAAGAAGCAGTTTGTTTAATTTTCATTTAATCAAGTTTCTCTAAATCACTTGGATCCTTTCATCCCGTCAGAGAACGACGACAGTAGTTTGTTTAGTTATAACTTGTTATGTTCCATCTATAGATGTCAAAGGTTTGGTAAGGATTGGCCCTCACAATAGCACGATATCTCTTCATAAATCTAGTGCAAGGGCCAAGATAGATACCTGACTGGAATTGCTTAGCATCGACTCAGCATGAGGGTAGACCTCGTCTGACAATGAAGCAGGATAAAGCCTAATGTACTTTTTGCCCACAACCTGAAGATATGGATGCCACAAATATCATCCAAAACAACAGGTGCAAATTGAGAAAGAAGTTGCACTAAATAACTTAGTATACTATAAAAAAATTATTAATGCAACTCGGCAAACAATATGGTCTCTCCTAAATCTACCTGAGCAAGGATATTATGATGAGGATCGTGATGCAATGGGGTAACTGTTCCAGATGGACCAAACCAGGCATTAATCGACCTCATATCCCCACCACCAGCAAAACAGTAGTCAGGTGTAACAATATCCCGCTTTAGTTCTTGTATCTGCGCACATTCAGAATCAGGCAGCTGTTAAGAAAATAAAAACTATTGCGCCGTAAAATGGCACAAAATAATACGGTTTATTTAAGTAGAGCAGCGTGCCTGATCGAACAGTTGGTGCTGGGCTAAATATGTCGTGTTTGCAGATGAAGAGTCGCCTGCATGAATCCTCTCTAGAAACTCAGAGAAAGTGATTAGCTCTTGCTTCCAATCTTGGGATAGATAGTTTTTTCCAACCTGTGTAAATTCACAAATAGGAAAACAGAAGAGAAGTGGATGCTGGACATCTCTTATAGGAAGCATATGTCTTTCCATCTATATTATTTTCCTTAAACGAAGTATTTAAAAGAATATGATACCAAGACTAAAAAAGAACAGTAATTGAGAATGTTGGTGCGTGAACATAAACGAGATGACCAAGTCTAGTAATAAAGCAGATAAATGAGCATGAAACTTCAAAGTGTACTAATTGAACTAAAAATGAATACCTCAACTGGAACTGTACGAAAGCCTGCAACATTTTTAAGGTAATTCATGTCACTCCATCTACTCTTGGCTGGCCAATAATTCATAGAGTCACTAATTATCACTGGGGAACCGGGAATAAAATGATCCAGCATGAATCCTTCCAAAGACAGACCACGTCTTTTCCGCACTGTCTCAGAGGAAAGCGACTTCACAGGTAACAACTTAACCACCTGTGTGTTGAAATTCAAAATAAATGAGACGAATATCTGGATTCCATTCAAGATGTAAAATCGAGATAAAAGCAAATAGAATGGTGGTTTCACCGCAGCATAATTATCCTACTCGCAAACACTTTGGTAATTTTATTAACTCTTAATTATAGGTGGGTTTCCATAACTTAAACTCTCTACGTCATCAGCTTCATTGTCATATTGGAAAGAAACCTATTAACCATCCAGTTGGCCAAGAAAGAGATCTTTTACTTACTAGTGACTGGTCAAGTTCTTTCATCTTGCCCAGAATATCCAACAGCTCCAGAAAGGAGACTACTTTTTCAAAACTTTTGGTAAAGTAGAACGTGCTGCTATCCTTTTTTATTAAAAAAATTCAATCCTTTTTATTAGAAACAAACATTGAAAAGAATCATAACTTTACCTTTTTCATAAATTAATATGAAGCATATTCCAACAAGTCATCCAAATTTATTTTCCACCATTACAGGTGAGAAACAGGAAAGGGATTGAAGATCGTCAGTAGAATTCTTTTGCTTTTTAAAGTACTTCTCACACTAATTTCATTTTAGTAAAATGCATATTCCGAAAGCGTTCGAAGGTTTACGAAATGTAACCGGTTATTTCCGTACGAAAAGTGAATAATCATTAGTCAATGTAGAAACAACATACATGCACCAAAAAAAAAAAAATAATAAATATGAAAGAACGAAAAGAAAACATGGGGTAGAATCGGCAACAAGGGTACTGTTAGAGACAGTAACTTATGCAGTCGGTCAATTAGACTCAAGCCGACTGGCAAGGATATTTATGAAGAATCAGAGTGCCCTTTGAAAATGCGACTATTCCCCAAGAAAACAATCTGCCACATTTACATAAAATTCGAGCACCCGACAAAAAATCTTAGAATTCTCCCTCAGTTGTTTCCTACGGAAGTTCTATCTTTTCTCAAGTATTATGCTTTATGAGTGATCACAGAGAGTTCTAGGCAATCACTATATGTTAGGACAAGGGAAATTATAATTTTAGTTGATGGTTCCAAAATTGAAGATACAAAGCAGAATACTAGTCATTTATCAGCACCCATTTTGTAAAACCTACACAACTTCTCAAAGAAAAATAAAGGAACACGTACGCTTGAGCAGCGCAATCCGCATCAAATGGTTGTACTCCATCTTTCAGAAGGCGTACTCTTCTCTCAAAGGAATAACAAAAATCAACAATTGATGAATTTCTACAGATTCAGAGTTTACCGGGAAGCAAGAGAAAGAGAAAACAAACCTCACCTCTGCCAAGTTGAAATCCCTATACCACTCACCCTTCTGCAACCCTCCGCCATTATCACTAAGCTCCTTTCTCCTCAACACAGCACTGACCTTCCCAATGCACGAATTCAAGTCGTCTCTGAGGGTCAATCCGCCCATGATGAGGCCCAAATCGAGCGACTTGAGGGCTAGCGTCAGCTCCCCGGACGAATAATGGTGCTTGGCCACGTGGAGGCAGGCCATTGCGTAGGCGTCCCTCCAAATTGGGACGACTGAGTTCCAGGGGCCGGAATGGAGTTGCTCCCAGGCCATCTCCCGGGCGGCCTCCGCCGCGCGGGTGTCGCCGGCGGCCGCCCGAGCGACCATGGAGGCGAAGGCGTAGCCGCCCTCTTCTGCTATTCGCTGCAGGAGGGAGGAGAATTCTGAATCGAGGATTGGGGTTTGGAGAGTGGTGTCGGAGGTGGCGGTGGACATGGGTAGCGGTCGGCGTCTAGAAAGTTCCGAGACGAGAGAGAGATACTGGTGAAAGATGTTACTGTGCTTCTCTTGGGGGCTTTTTGAAGTAGAAATGTGGGTGGGGACTGCATAAGCAAATATCTTCAGATACAAAATGGCCTAAGATATTTTGGCAATTATGCCAGCGTGGAATTCAACGGTTCACATTTTATTTTGTTTTAAAAAATACGAAGTAAAAATTAACTCCTTTTATAATCAAATTGAAATTACTATATTATATTTGACAAATATTCTCAGTTTTCAAAAACTTCATTAAGGTTAGAGCTGGAGACGAACCAAATCAAGTCCATTACAAATTTTTAATACTCGAGTTTGGATTCGAGTTTTACAGGTTCTGCTTGTTAAGTTAACGAGCTCCAAGTTAGGCGCATTAATATGCTTTGATAATCAGAATTATGCTAAAAGTTTAGAAAATTACTTGAAAAGTCCTATTTAATATTAGGCTTGATAAGTCGAATTATGCTAAAAGTCTAGAAAATTACTTGAAAAGTCCTATTTAATAGTAGGATTAACGAGTCTTGTCTGGCGGGTTCAGGCCAAGTCGCGGCTGGGTGCTTCCTTTCCGCCTCTAGGAATTCTTGGGGTGGTTGGCCAGCGGCGATTTTCGCTCCTCGGTCCCTCCCTCGTCTTCGGCGAGGTCGTCGGTTACGCTTGAAAGGCCCAGCCGCTGGAGTTCGTCGGTCCGTTTGGAGGCTCGATCTGTGCGGCCATGTTCTTCTTGGAGACTAATTTTGGCTTGGGCGAGCCCAACTCGCGGCCAGTGCGCCCCTGTTCAGCCGGGCTACATGCCCTTCGGGCTGGGCAGCTAGGTTTCAGGCTGTCGTCTCCTCGATCTATCCCTTCTAGTCCTCCGACGGGTTCGTGATGGTTCTCCTTTTTTATCCCCGCGGTGAAGGTCTTCCGGACTCGGATTTGGGCCGAAAATTCGTCTAGGCGGTAGAGTGACCGCAGTTTTCGGGTTTGGAGCCTAGTTTTGGGTTTCAGTTGGTTTTCTTTGTTGGGGTGTGACTTGGTAGACGGTTCAAGTGGTTTTGGGTAGTTTCAGCTGTTAGGTTGAGGGGAGGTTTTACTGTATCTTCTTGTTTATTAGGTGTGTGTTGCTTATAATTTTTATTTTGTTGTTTTGTTTCGTTTAGTGCAGCTGTGTCTGCTTTTAGTGCAGCTTTGTCTGCTTTTCTCTCCTTTATGGAGTTTTGTTTTACGGGTGTTCGCCTCCTTGATGGAGTTTGTACCCCTTGTTTGTATCGACAAGGGGGTTGGTCCAGTTTTCTGGTTCCAGTGTGTCACTTGATACTTCGATTGTACTCGTTTTGAGTTTTTAGTTATTAATATAATTGACGTTGGAAAAAAAAAAAAGACAATGACTGTCCAAATCGAATCAAAAGAAAAGCTTTGTTGTGATAAAAGTATAGTGGGTTATGACAAGGATGGGTCCAAATCGAATCACTNTGTTAAATATTTTGTTCATTCTTGATGATGATAATATGCGTGTAATTATGAAATAAGAAAGTTACTCGACTTTGATTTATTTATTTACTTTTTATTTCTTAAGAATGCCTGCATATAATGGTATATCTCAATGGTTAAATAATATATTTGTTGAAGACTTGGAGTTGTTCAAAAAAGGAACACGTCACATATAGTGGCTCTTAATGGGATTCCACACATATTTTCCGTATTATCACTCCATTCTTACAGTAAACTATTTACAAGTTATTTATTTTCATTCGAACAGTAACGATTATATGAAGAGATGAGAATTTAGATGTGTCGAAGATGCAAAATTTACTGAATAAATAAATCACTATTTACTATGTAATAAACTAAATAAAATATAAATGCATTTAGGTATATTGCTGTTTTGGACTTGCAACAATTCGTAATTAGGCTGCGCCTATTGTGACTTGTGGGCTGCCACGTATAGCCTTCAAGCTGTTGATGTGTCAATTTCTCTTTCGTTGCCTTTAGATGCCACTAGGCCCACCATAATAACAACAAATTTAACCAACATTTTTTTTAAAAAATATCATGTTATATATATTTTGACGGATAGTGAAAGAAATAAGAATAATTGTAAAACTATTAGATCCAATATATTAATGGTCATGATGAAGTCAAAGTTATTAATTTTAGTCACACTCATTAAGGGTAATGTGGTCATTTGACACTCATTAACAGTAATTTAGTCATTTTAAATAATACATATCATGTGTGTGACCCAACCTATCACATCTCATCACTCTCACACAGTAAAACATAAATACATTCACACACACCCATAACCCACATTCTCTCTCACATATACACACACCCACACTCTCTCTCATACATATACACACACCATCATGATAAGTTGAATAATGTGCATATTTTATATATATACTTAATAGTGTGTTTTTATATACTTAATTTATTCGCACATTTATATTTTTTGACTTATTTATTATTTGAATGAAATCGTGTACTTTGATATTTTATTATCTATTTTCAGCAATTTAAGGAATATTCAGAAATGCCAACGTATAAGGTTTGTAATGTCGAATAATCAGCCCATCACAAAACCAGTCTAATATTGCCATCTCATGCCCATTTTACCCACGTGAACGTAACCCCAAAGACAGGAGCTCTTGGAGGACTTATGCTGGGGCGTGAGAATTGAGCATAATGCAAAATGGAAATATTTGTTGGAAATGGCTCGTATCTTGTGTCTTGGAGGAAAGGTTTCTCTGTAGAGGAAGAGATTGCCATCTACTTCCTAGATCCCTATAGAAACAGACATAAAAAAAAGTCCAAATAGGCACTAGCTCACGTAGGCAACGAGAGTTTTTAAGAGGATTAGAACTCATGCTTATAAGCTTCTGATTGGTTAAAAGAGAAAAGGAGAGTAGGATTTATTAGCGAGGAAAAGGAGGCGAGAGCGGAGAGAAGAAAAAAAACAGATACACACACAGAAGAAAAACGCAGACAGAAACTCACGCACGGACTGAGAGAGTACACATGCGCGGAGGGAAGCCGCACCCGCACACGAGGGAGATTTTATTCTCTCTCTTTTATCTAGTATTTATTTTATTATTATGTTACATTAGGATTTTTATCCAGTTTTAGGGGATGTTTGAACCCTAGTTTCGATTTGTCTATGAATTGGATGATCTCTATTTATAGTTAGTTAATCGAGACGTCGTATTTATATTGTCGATGAGTTGATTCATGCTATCTATGTTTAATATTTATGATTTATGGTGTTTCATCTAGTTTGGCCAACTATGTTAAATGTTCATAGTTTGATTGTTAGATTCGGGACTTTAATCCGTAATTGTTATTGTCTCGTATCGTTAATAGTAAACTAGGGGTTGTGCATCTCTAGGGTAGCGTGAACATAAGTTAAATGGTCCGAGCTTTTGCTTCCATTGCTTAGACTGATCTATTTTCCTAGAGATTAATGTTGCTAGTGAATTAAATCTAGTGAGCTTATTCTAGGTTGTCTACTAGTTAGGTTTAGTTGAAAAACGTATTTCGATTAAATACTTAGTAAGGGAAAATTCGGTTAACAGAGCTTGTTGTTAGCTAGGGTTGGTAATTCATTAGCAATTTAAAAAAGGCGTCGAAATTAATTAACGGTAGATTTAGATTGGATAATAACTGAACCGAAAACTAGACTTCTCTCATTTTATTTGATTTTTATTTTATTTTTAATTTTATAAAATTAATCCCCCCCATCTTTTATTACTTTCGTAATTTTAGTTCAGTTAATACAAAAATTGACACGATTTAATTCCCGCTCCTCGTGGGATCGACCCTTACTCACCGCTACTACTAGTTAGTAGCAAGGTTGTCAAAACCGGGCCGGACCGGCAAGTCCGACCGGTTGAACTGGGAACCGGCCAGTTCACCGGTCCGATTTTGTGGAAGAAACTCGTTGTCAACAAAACCGGTCAATGACCGGTCGAACCTGCCAAAAACAGGTTGGTTCAACCGGTCATTTTTTTTTTTCTTTGCCAATCCGGTCAAATAATTTTTATGTATCAATTCTAACACTTCTATAAAGCAACTAACCTTTTATGGTTACTGATATGAGACAAGATGTAAGAATTTCAAATTTTCAATTGTAAAAGTAAAGGACTAAAGCCACGCGTTGAAGGAATTTATTTTTCCATTTACCTGCACGTGGAAGGAATTTTTTTTCCCATATCCCATCTTTATTTCCTATTATTTTATTGCCCAATATGGGAGTGTGAGGAAATATTTCTTTTTTTTTTTCTGTATTTTTTACTATCATTTTATTGCTTAATCTATATATGGTGGGACCAACCTTTTAAAAAATAAGTCAACTATATTTAATATTTATAAAGTATTATATATTTAAAATATCAATAAATTAAATAACTTAAAAATTAAATTAACTATATCTATGAAGCTAGTATTCTACTTGTACATTTGCACAGATATAAATAAAGAATTGTGAGTTATTTGTATGCATATAATGATTAATGATTTTTCTTGCACTTTCTTGCAGGCCAAATTTACAATTAAAGAAAGTGGATTTTTTTTTTATATATCAGATTGGATGTAATGTATATTTTGGTATGTATTTTCTTTTGTAAATTATTTATTCAATATTTAGAAATTTCAAATACGTTTTTTATTTTCGAAAAGAAGTTAATTTAAATGTAACCACAACAATAACATCTAATCACTTTAAATAGTCAACACATTATATGGTCAGATGTAAGTAAATCAAAATTTTAAAATGATTTTTGTAATTTTAAAGTAATTAGTGTGTTGATTATCTAATAATTAAATGAGAGGTTAAATAAATAAAAAGTAATGATTTTTGGAGAAAAAAAATTATATTGCCACATAGGTATAATTTAATGCTCATGAGTGAGCAATTATATATATATATATATATATATATAAATATTATATTTAAAAATATCAATAAAATGAATAACGGTCCAATCGGTTCAATCACTGGTCGGACCAGTGAACCATTGAACCAGTAGCTTGATCGGTTCGATGACCGGTACGGTTTTGACAACCTTGGTTAGTAGAGGTTAGTTGAGTAAAATTATAAAGTTAAATTTTTTGTGTTGCGACGCGCGGTTACATCACATTCGCACACACACATGCACTACATCCACCCGGCCAAAACCGCAACACCAGGTCCGCTGCGCTGCCGTCCGCCACAAGCAACACCACCTTCCTCCGTCTGTCGCCGTCCACCGTCAACGATCACCTTCCCGGTACAGATCTGGCCTTCTCCAGACACCATACCCGTCTTTCTTAGCCATCGCTCGAGGCCCACCTCGTCAGTATGCTCTCGCCGAAATCAGACCAGCCACCACCGTGAGCAATCACCTCACTGGCCAAACACCACGACGTGATGGCGTACATCGGAGATCTTCATCTGGTCGAGGCGGTGGTGGCAGAGCTCGATGGCCATGATCTTGGTCGACAACATCGAGGTTAACGGAGGAGATGACAATGGAGTTGAGAGCGGGCGTCGCTGCGTCGGGCTCAGGTCCATGGCGACGCCGGCTACGACGCCGACAATGTTGCCGTGAATTTTGACCGACAATTGGAGATGGTGATGGGAGCGTGTGTTGATATGGGGGGACTTGTCTTTGAAAATTAGATGTCATTTAGGAGCATATTTGCAATTTCAGTATTTTTAGTATATTTCAATTTAGGTCATGGATTACACTTTGTAAATAACAAATCTTAATTAATATTTTAATATTTTTCATTTTTTTTATGTTGGTTGGATCTCGTTCGATTTTATGCAATCCGTTATTCAATTATGTGCAATACGTATAGTCATAATGTGCAATCGCAACACGTAAAAGATATAGATAAAAAATAGTATTATTTTTTGAATAATATATATATATAACCGATAATATTTTTTCATATAGTTCGACATGTTCGGTTATTCTGTATATTTTAAAGAACTAAATCCGACATTTAACCAACCAATATATTTGATCGATATAATTACTGTATTTTTTGTATGCGATTTTGCTATGGAGCCATCGGATGGCTCGGCTTATGAAACCATCCATAGTTTTCCGCGAATGGTGTATTGACATGTGTTCTGCAATAAATACACATTGGACACGTGTCAATACATAAAGGTATGGATGACTCCATAAAGGAGCCATCCGATGGCTCCATAGACTTTCTGGTTTTGTATGATAGCATGTTGTTTTTATAAGGTGCAACATGATATGTTAAAAAGTGCAACATATTGTTGTATAAAGTGCAATGTACTGATATATAAAGTACAATACTGAAATTTTGGTACGTTAGCATATATACATTTTTTTTTTCTTTGTGGACAAATGATATGATGGATATTAAATTATTATGTTGATCCGTTTATTAGATTTATATTGCGTAATATTTTGGCGGGAGCTATTGACATTAATTGTGGAATGTGATGACAAAGTGCAATGTGTTGTTTTATAAAGTGCAACATGTTGTTTTATAAAGTGCAACATTTCGCTCCATAAAGTGCACTAATTTATACATTCCCAAATAAATTGTGTGTATCCAAACACTAGATATAATCGTACATTATATTAACCTAAATAATTAAATATATTTTTATTTATAATTTTTATTACATAATTTATTTATCATTATAAATTACTTTTATATTATTTTAATATTTTATACCAATTTTATTTAATACTTTATTTATTATTTAACATATACGCATAACAATATATATAAAAAAATAATTTATTATTAACTTTCAATAATTAAAGATTTGACCAATGGGTAAAATTGAAATAAAAGTAATGGGTAAAATTGAGATAAAATGAAAATTATTAGAATTTCAAATATGTCCCCAGACATAACCTAATTCTCAAAAACAAATCTCAATGCCACAATCCAATTTCACCCATTTCTTCCGGCGGGACTCGGCTCAAGCAAGCACATGAGAGGACCCTCCGACGACACCGGACCTGAGGAGCTTCCCATCGACGCCGAACCTGAGGAGCCGTCCATCGACGACGATGGACATGGTGAGCTCGTCGTCGACACAGGTGCGACTCTGCATAGCTCGCGTCGGGCTCTCCTTGAGCTCTGACCTCCGACGAAGTACGCAATTCAGTAAATCGACGTGGCTGGTGGTTGGATAGGGTGGTTGCTGTGGTTGTTCACGGGCGACGGGACGTTCACGGCGGTGGCTGCAGCTGTTGTGTGGCGGCGCGACGGACGTTCACGGCGGTGGCTGCAGCTGTTGTATGGCAGCGCGACGTCTGCGGCGGTGACTGGTGGTCGGTGGCGAGGTGGGCGGTGGTCGGAGATGTATCGGTCGTGTGTGTGTGTGTGAGTATTGTATGTGTATGTCTGTGTCTGTGTGAGTATTGTGTGTGTGAGTATTTAGTTAAAATTGTGTGTGTCTGTGTGAGTATTGTGTGTGTATTGAGTTATATTCTAAGTAGCAGACTCGCACATTTCGAAATCCTACTTGGCAAATATTTGTGTTTCGTAATTTGGTTTGGATAATTATTTTAAATCATTAATTACTAGTGCAATACCCGTGTATTACATGGGTGTTTAATTAGAAAGTTTTTGTAAAAAATATTAAATTTTTTATTTTTTTAAAAACTAAAATAATTTAATTTTATATAAAACATTACTTTGGTTTTAATGAAATTGTCAAATTATAATTTTTTAATCATAATAAGTAAACACCTGTACATTAAATGAAAATGTCAACCCATGTTGAATTTGTTTACTTATATCATATAATAATATCGATATTATTTACTATTACATAAGTACAAGAATATATATCTTAAGTAAATAGAAATATTATGGTGATATGTATATGCATAAGTGTAGAATATGTTTATTTAATACTAAGCAAAATATTAATTGATAAATAATTTTATTTTCTAATTAATTTTAATAAATAATTTAATTATTATTATAAAGATAAATATAATTTATTTATTTTATATATACAATATGGATGTCAAATCGAAGCTCATCAAAAGATGATTAATTTGATATATTATATATGTAAAACCGATAAGAAATATAAAAGTTATCAACTTTTAAAATATATTTGCAATTCAATGGTTATAATAGGAAATGATATTAAAATACAATTAATACAAATATTAATTTATATCCAAACCTAACTTCAAAGCATGATTTTTTGTCAAATAAGATTCCAAAGCATGAGAATTTGCCACGTAGGCTCAATGCATTCTGAAATTATATATAGAGGAGATAAGTTCGGACATTCTATATATATTAAAAACCTAACTTAAATAATTTTATAACACTTTGACCATCCGCTGACTTTCCGAAATTTAATGTTACAGAAAAAATGAACTTTTCTCTTTACTTTCATCCCCGCCGGCTGAAAATTCCCAAATTCAAGACTTTCAGCCACCAATTTCTCCTTTTCCTTCTGTTAGATCTCATACCCACAAATACTCTTACTAAAATATCAATATACAATAGTTTTTGTTTTATGAAACTTCCATTTCCCTATGTATATATTTACAATAACTAAATTATTTTATTCTTTTTGTTCAAATTGTTTTTTCATATACCCATTAAACTACTCTATTGCAATACTTGTTTTTATATATATATAGAGAGAACGAAAGAGGATATTTTTGTATCCTCTGGTGCAAGAAATTAATCTAACATCTAACATGCCAAATTGTTAGATATTTCTATTCAATCCATCACAAGAGAGTATTCCACAAAACCACACCAAAACATATTCACATATTAAATATCCTGCAACAGAGGATCAACCCAAATTCAATATACAAATACAACTAAACAAACTTATTGTAGAGAATAATATCACACACTAGGTACAAAAAATACAAGTTTGGCTAGCACTCCACAACTTAATTAACATGACAAAGAAAACTAAAGTAAATAAGAAAAATACACTTACAATCAAACAACTGACTTATATCTACAAAGAACCTTGCACCTAAGCACCTCATCATGCACATAAAACCCAGGCATCACCATAACCTTGACCCGCCCCGGCCCATGTGGCTTCTGCTTGTCCCCAAACAAGTCCTCCATGTAACTCCCCTCAAACGGCATATTATGGTCGACCCTCAAAATGCCCAAGCCCGGATTAAACGAGAAGGCGAGCAAATGCACCAACCAAATGCACTTTGCAGCCACGAAAAACGCCTGCAGCAGCTGCTCGGGCCACGGCCTAATCCACCCGAGCATGCCAATAACCCCATTCATTTTCTGGTCGCAAAACTTACTAAACTCCTCACTATAATATTTCGTACCTTTCCTCAAAACCTCATTCCAGCTCAGATTCCTCAACGAAACAAACATTTGGAACTTGGCCACGCGTTCTTGCTGCGGGTCCAAAAGCTTCGGTGCCCCATTTTTCGTAAAAACGCAGTTCTCGAAATCTTGGTAGAGAGACTGGTTTACAAAGGCCTCCAAATGGTACAAAACGGCTTTCGAGTATTTCGAGTTTAGCGACAGCTTGTACGGCCGAAGGAGGGAGTTCAAATTATCCTTTAGCGTATAATCGTTCTCTTCAATTATCTGCTTAATCAAAGTCTTGCAGAATTGTTTTACCGATAATCTTGCTTCGGACACGACCTGCAAGAAGCCCTCGACCATGACCTCTTTACTCACCGGCAATATTTGATCATCTTCACAACTTTCACCAACCGATTTTCCACTATTTCCCGGCATTTGAGGACAATTCTTGACTTGCCTCAAGACCTTTTTCAGTTCTTCGCAATAAGTCTCCAAATACTCCAATTTCTGACTAAGCTCGCCGACCGACGATTTCATTTCCAAAACCTCGTTTAATGCGGCGTTTTTATCCTCGTTCGCTCTCGCCAGCTCGTGTCTTAACGAATCGATCGATAAGACCCCAAAATCCTCCGGCCGAGAATTTGTGATTTGCGAATTCTCGTTCTTGTTCTTCTTCTTGAGGCCTCTCGGGAAAAGCCACGAAAGGCCAACGAGGCCTTTGGTTTTGGAATGCGAGTGGAGGGAGGAGTGGGAGTCGGTTAAGGGAACGACGATGTTGGATTTCTTGCTGTTTTTTGCATCTCCTAAGCTGTTTCGCCTCGACTTGGTGGAGTCGGGTACCGGGGAGGAGGCTCCGAGGGCAAAACCGGAAATGGAATTTTGGTCCGTTAGTCCTTTTCTTGAGGATGTGTTGGCGGCGGTTCGGTAGTCGGATAGGATGGTCTCGTCGATGTTGGCCAAGTGGAAGGTGGGGTCCGTCCAGCTGTCGGCGTAGTTTCGGCTGTGGTTTTCGAGTAGTGTTTGGGGAAAGAATGATGGTGTCTCGTCTTCATAGCTCTGTTGAGAAGACACAGATTATGAATAAAGAAATAAAGTTAAGTATGGAGGAATTAAATTTTGTAGAAATTTCCAATTCAGGATGAATTCTGAAAGCAATGTGTTGATTAACTCAATAAACAAGGGAAAATAGGTTGTAATTTCATAGAAAAAGAAAAGACAAATGGTAAGTCCTAAAATTGTGTAAGTACTCGAGAGAAATCCTAACCATCACAATAAAACAAGACATTATCAAAACCTCCTAAAAATTTCTACACTTCATAACAAGAANCGAGCTTTAAGTAAAATTTGGCCGCATATTCTCAAAGGTATTTGTTGGGTGCTGGGGAACGGCGAAAAAGCTAGGTTCTGGCTTGATTCCTGGATTGATGCCAGTGGGCAGCTAGCTAGATTTGTCAACCCACAAATACATACCGTAAACATGCAGGCGAAGGTGGCCGAGCTTGTGGATGTTAATGGTGGCTGGAACTGGACATGTATGCATGGCATCCTCCCATCCTCTGTCATTCTCCGGATAGCAGGAACCCTACCCCCACGAGCGGAAGCGGGTGAAGATCGTATTATTTGGGGATTTTCTGAAGATGGTAGATTTTCTACAAAAACGGCGTATCGAGCTTTAGTGCAAAGCGATCGAGACCATGACCGACCCCTATGGAGGCTTATTTGGCGAGCGTCTGGCCCTCAACGAGCTCGAGCTCTTTTGTGGCTTGTCGCCAAAGAACGGTTACTTACTAATGTTGAGCGGCTGCGGAGGCACCTATCAATTTCGGAGACATGCGACCTCTGTGGGGAACCGGAGTCGGTACTCCACGTTGTACGTGATTGCCCGAATGTCAAAGAGCTTTGGGATAAATTGCTACCAGCTGGCCAGGCCATACATTTCTTCCAGCAGCCCGTCAAAAAATGGATCCATACAAATTTAATGCAGCAGCGGATAGAGTCCTGTGCAAACTGGTGCTGCGTGTTCGCTATAACAGTATGGCGCTCGTGGAAGTAGCGAAATGAGCGGATATTTAAACACATAAGCCAGAGTAGCGAGGCTAGGAGATTGGAGGTGGTGCGATTAGCGGACAACTACGCCCGTGCGATAGCAGACTATATGCGGGTCGGAGCGCCCATTCACGTCTCACGCATGATATGTTGGAATTCGCCCGAAGAAGGGTGGGTAAAGGTTAACTCCAAAGCCGGTCCTACATATTATTAGGCCCTGGGCTTAATATAAAAATAATGCCCTCAGAATTTTGTTTTTTTTTTTTTTCTTTAAGAAATAAAATAATACATTTTAAATCCAACATTCTTTTTATAAAATAAATTTACAATTTATAAAATCTATGGTTAAAGGAAATGGATACGTATATTTTAATTTATAATAATAGTGATCTAACACTAGTATTTAAGAAAATGATAAGTATTAAACACAAATGACAAATCTAAATTACAGCAAAAACAATATCTAGTATTTATACAATACTTTTCAAAGCTATATAATAAACAAATTTCCTAACCAAGGATCAAAAACCCAAAACACATAACGAATAATAAAGTTTCTTGTGTGCCACTAACCTTCCTATATATGAAATCACAAACTAATTTTACCAAAAAATAAAAATAAATTAAAATTTTCATCAACATGGAAGCAAAAATCCAAATCTCAAACACCCCATCTCCGTACCTTTTTCCAAGAATAACACCAATAAGCAGATGAAATAGAGAAAACAAAAAGTGGAATTGAATCTGAATATGAAAAACAAAGATTCAAAAGACCATTTATAATCTATAAAATTAATTAACTTCACCCGTTGGAATTTTGGAATGAGAGAGATATGCGGATATGGGACGGTGAGAAGTCGGAGAGCAAGATCGAGACTAAGAGTACCTCCAATGGTGCGCCAAAATTGTGATTTCGCTGGAGTTGTGTCCCTATTTTTTCTCCAGTGCTGCGCTGTAAATTTGCGCTACTACACATATGTGAATAGTATATCTCCACATGTGGAGATGTACTGTAGTTCACCGCTAGACATTTGCTTTTGTTTTTTTTTTTTTTCATATTATTGATAATTCTTTATATAATATAGTAAATGTATTTTGAATGTTAAATTTTGTATAATATGTATTAGTAAATGTATTTTGAATGTTAAATAATTTGGTGGTTTTATTTATAGATGTATTTTAGTTTATTTTTGTAAATTTTAATAGTTCCACATGAAAAAAAAATTAGCACAATAAAACAAAAGATTTATAGTATTATATAATTTGTATTTATGAAGCAAAGATTTGTAGTATTATATAATTTGTATTTATGAAGCAGTCTAGTCTCGTGTTGTTACACATAAACATATTTTTATTATTTGGTACCAAATATATATATATATA
This sequence comes from Striga asiatica, assembly GCA_008636005.1. Classification (NCBI taxonomy): domain Eukaryota; kingdom Viridiplantae; phylum Streptophyta; class Magnoliopsida; order Lamiales; family Orobanchaceae; genus Striga; species Striga asiatica. Next base: position 5,827,588 of record BKCP01000001.1, read on the forward strand.
TATATATTATAACTTATTTGAAATAAAAAATGAATAAAAAATTAACATATTTGATGTAGAGCAAAATGTAGAGATGAGGACGGGAGACGAAACTTGATTTTTGTTTCACTCTACTCTAGAGTAGAGTAAAGTCCGCGCTAGAGTAGAGATAAGGGCTGAAGATGGCCTAACTCTTTTTTTCATCTTCACTTTTATTTCATTGGAAAAGATAAATTGAGAGATTTATACATGCAACACACCACCACTTCTTCTCTACACCTTTTCTATGCACACTACGTCTTCTTTATAAAGTACGTAACAACATGTTAATATTTTGACATTTACATCTCCAACTTTCCAACTGATATTTCATTTTCTCATTCAGTTGTAGGGAACCCTTTTAATGTGCGGATTGACGCTATATTGGGGACCAAACACAAAAAGTAAACAATATAAAACTTAATACAACATGTCTCATACAAATGATTTGCCTACATTTAGTACTACCGTTATGCTCAAAATTAACAAATTCAAAGCCTAATAGTTATATACGTAAAAGGCATAATAATAGAGTACACTTTGGGGGTACGAAAGCTGCACAAAAGCATTGGGGATTGGAGTTGTAAATTAGAAAAGGTTGAGCAAGTTTTTATTTTATATTGATTGATCAGATCTATGCAGTGTAGCTGTAGTAGTACGTCAAAAAATGGAAGTCCAGTTGGGAAAACATGATTCGAATACCAAAAAGTAATCAAGGATGTGAGTTAATAAAATCTTCTATATAAGAATTGCATGTCATGAACTTTTGATTAATAATAGAAAGAATTTCTTACTAAAGAAAATGAAAAATTCTGGTAGCAATCTGCACATGGAGAAAAGTGTCTTTGCCATTTACAAAGAAGGGCAGTTGTTCACTTTAAATTTTCGTATACAAAAATTTTATTTCAACTTTTCAAAGTTCGATACGTAAGCTATTCGCGAATACAATTTGGTTCGTTTTGTGAAAGCTATTTAAACAAGCCATCAAGCTGAGCTTGAATAATTAATCGAGTCGAGGTGAACTTGTTCGCGAACAGTTTGATTCTTTTTTAATTTTTATAGGTATATTATACAATATTATAGTAAAGTTAATTTATTCTAGTGGAAGTTCTTTAAACCCGATGACGCTGCATGGAGATTATATTATGGTAAAGTTAATTCATATGTCACTTGGCTCTAGATCAAAATCAACACCCACTTTATGGAGCTTTTTTACATTTATATAATTTTTTAATACTTGATTTGATGGCTGGATAAAAGTTTTTTGAGCTTTTTACCTGCCCCACTATTGTATATTTGTTACAACAAAAAAAATACTACTTAAAATATAGTTCTGTTATTCAAAATATAGCAACATGTGTTTTGTCATTCATACCTATTAATGTTGTCAAATAATTCATGGAAGCCTAATCAGAAGAAGGAATCTATTGTCTCTATTTTCTTTTTATTTTTTTCTCCTTTTGTTTTGGTTGCAAAATGACAAGATTTTGGTTCTTGGAAAAGCAAATAGACGAAGGCTGTCTGTCTTTCGATATTTTTAATATGGCGAATTGTCCTGTCTTAATTGTATTGTATAGTGCAAAAGTAGATTCCTGTATTTTTCATTGAACTATTGTCTCGTGAAGCTGANAATAAATTATGTGATTCTCGTAAATTCTATTTCCCCTGAAAAAATTTACCTCAAATAATGAATAAAAATTATTTGGTATCAGCTGATAAATTAATCTATGATTAAGGATTAAATTTTTTTAGATATGACATTTACTCTTAGAAACATAATTTGATAAAAAAAAAGTTCAAAATAAAAATACAACCAATTACATCTTTGCTGGGGCAATTCATATCCAAACAATGGATTTCTAGAAAAGTTATCCTTTCAAGGCCCAAGGAAAGTAGAGCCTTTAAAAAATGAGAAATTTGCCTCATTGCTGTTAAGTTGCTAAATAATATTAACAATATGAATTAGGTATCTTTTAATCATAAATACGTGATATTTATTTAATTAGAGAGAATTTTGATTAATAATGGTTTTTCCTTCCAAATTCCCAATCAAATCTCGTCACTAATCTCTCTCTCTTGACCGTACGTCGCAACCCGACAAATTAAAATTTATATTTTTCCTCAACTAACCCCTACTAACTAGTAGTAGTGACGAGTAAAAGTCGATCACACGAGGAGTGTTAATCAAATTGTGAATTTTTGTATCAAAAATTAAGAAAACAATAAAATATGGGGTGGGAGGGGGCATTGGATTTAATAACTAAATTAACTAAAAATTCCTAATGAAACAAATAAATTCTAAACAAATGAAATATAAATAAAATTAAAAAAAAATGAGAGAATTTTCTAGTTCACTGTTCACGGTCCCGTCTATGACCTTGCTCAACTAGTCTAACTAATTGTAGCGTCAAACTTCGTTATCTCAAGGAATTACTAGCCCTAGATACCAACACGCTCTGCTATAATTTTTCCTTACGGTCTCTAGATTAAATCTGATTTATTAGACATTCTAGAACATGCTCTCTAGATTTAATGCAATAGCCGTTTTAAGATATAAAAAAATAGGCTAATCTAAGTAGTAAACAATCAAGCGGTTCACTTAATTAGGCCGTGTTATCCCCGATAGTTACCATCTTTTGGTTGCTACTTACAATTAAACTCAACAACAATTGCGGATTACAAGTCCAATTCTAGCGTTAGACATAAAAAGTTATATCTAGGTGATCAATCTAAATAAAATCAAACACATCACAGTTGATCATTCAAAATAACACGCACAATTCCAAAAAGATAATAAAATTATCAACCAGGAAAATTAATCAAACATCGTCAAGTCGTACGGTTTGATTTCCCCGAAACTAAAAACAAAAATTAACCTAACATAATAAATAATAAATAATAAAAGAAAGAGAATAAAATTATTTCTTTTCGTGTACGGATGCAACCTCCCTCTGCGATTGTTCTTCTCACGTCTGTTGCTCTGTCCGCGCGGCTCCTTCTACTGCTGCGTTCTCCTTCTCGCAAATAAATAAAAATATGATGCGTGTGTAAAGTAGAAATCTTAACAAATCTCAAATGTTAAAGAGTCTCAAAATGTCACTTAAAATCCTAATTGCATACACTCCTTAATTCCTCAAGGCCTGGGTCACTCTCTTTCCAAAATAAATAAATAAGGTCTATCAAACTATTCTCTCCTGGTAATGTGAGATTCCTTTTCTTTCCAAGTGAACACAAATAAATCCTACATGTCTTCCATGATTTGGGCTCATTCATTATTTGGTCCTACACTTTAATTCAAGCAAATGAACAAAATCAACTTCTGGGCCATATTATTTTCTCTTTTCATGGGCTCATATTGGGCTGGTATGGGCGCCCTCATACTCCGTCAGCTGAAATTTTCGCATAATATCCCATCGTCTAAGAAAATACTCCAAATTTCAATAGTCTAAAAATAAACCATAAAAAAATCATAACACTCAAATTCATTTAATAAATAAATAAGTCAAAAAAACATATAAGTAGATAAAATTAATCATATAAAAATACACTAATAAATATATAAATGATATACTTTTTTCGACCAATCAACTCCTCAAACTTAAATCGTTGCTTGTCCCCAAGCAACTTATAACTATAAATACAAAGATGAACATAAACAAATATGTTGAACATTTGCTCAAAGCCTCACACTTTTCACATAAATAGGGTTAGTTCGTCCTGGGCGGGGTTTGCTTTCCTCAACTCAGGGAAAATTAACTTCGTAAAGTTTGTTTTGAGATTTGCGGGTCTCGTAACTTGTTTAGCAGCATAATTATAAATACAAAATTATACAAAAAATAATTAAAAAAAGTGTTGGATCGCGGGCCAACTAAGCTTCGACCGCTTGGACAGTAGGCCCAGGAAGCAAGCAAAATAGGCCCACAGTTAACGAGCTGGCAAGAAATAAGCCTTCCAACTCAGTTCTATAATTTTGGGGAAAAAAAAAAACTCAAGTTCTATAATTATCCATAGAGAGAGTGTAACTTATATTCGTTAATTTCAACTAACACCCAAACATTACTATTAATTATATTTAAACATTGTTACCATTCAAATGAATAGGCTGTAACTTTCCTTGAATCTTACACATTAAGGAACATTGATGACCAGGCATGAAAACCTTAATAAGATATGCTCATAAAAACTCAGATAGTATCTAATAAATTCACATGATATTAGCATATGCTCTGACATTATAATTAGATTTAACTATAAAAAAGTTTACTGTATGGATCAAGTGAGTTAATCATCTATTGTTTTTCTTTTTTATTTTTATTTTTACTTTTGGCCTAAATCTGTTACTTTAACTTTACCATTGACAATCTGAAATCAAATTCTTCATTTATATATTAATTTGTGTTGTAAAACCAGGGGCGTAGCTAGGATTCAAAACTACACGGGACTAGTTTAGTTAATGACAAGCATTGAAGGACGTCATTTTTGCTCATGTTTATTTCAATTTATTTTCTAAAAGTTGTTAATTAATATTGAATACTATTTTACTTTGTCCATCTTACAGAAAAATGAACAAGTATAAATTTCAAGTATCCAAAAAGATAGATTGATTTTTTTTAATAACATTTTCATATGTTATGTATATTGTTATTTAAATGTATATTTATCAACAAAAGAGGAGAACAAAACTTAAATTGTTACCTTTGAATAGTAGTTTTTGGTTTTCATAAACTAGGTAAAAAGATAAACATATCTTTGTGATGCAAACAAAATATATTGTTTAACCATTCATATAAATTTTTAATATATTATATCACATTATTTTACATCAAAGGGATCGACTGACTTAATCGTCATAGACGCTATCTCGAGAACTTTATTGATGTTTTTTAGGCATTCAGACAAGAACGTCAATCACTATTCAGAAATTAAAAAAGGACCGACTATCAGAATTATTTGGTACATCTCTATCAAATAATAAAACATTAGTTATAATGTGTCACGATTTATAAAGAATCAAATTTTTGATTGGGTTAAGTTAGTTTTCCAATTCTTGGTTATAAAATCCCACATAACCTTCTAGTATTATTATTTCACTTAGAAAACAAAACTTTTTTTTTTTCTTCTTTAAAAAGCACGGACAAAGTTATGGCATGCCAATTGCCAATAACTAAAGATAAATGAGATACTCGTGGGTTATGGTTGGGTACATGAAATCCCGATCGGCCATGTTTGGTACTTTACGTACAACTAATGCATGTAAACATAGGACAACGAGGACCCACGAAAATAGCGGGAAAAATAATACACGACATAATTTATTGGTGGTCAATAAGTCCGTTATAGTAAATTCGAATTTACTACTTTGCATAATTATTAATAATATTGTAATTTGCTACTAATATAATAAAATAACAACAAACAAAAAGAATAATATACCAATAAGCAAATTGATCCACCAGCAAACTAACAGTGAAGAAAATGATAAACCAGTGTGGGAGTTAATTTCTTGAAATAGGACATGACAATCATTACTCAACTGCTTTCTAGTTGGTTAGTTAACCCATCATTTCTAATGTTTTCTTCAAAATGATAAAGAAGACCACTAGTTAATATCATTATATTATAACCTGACCGATAAAGGAATAACAGAATGAATATGAATTGCTTTTAGGGAAATTTCTTGCTTTCTTATGAATTTAAATGGCGTTAGCTTAAAAACTAAATTGTAGGAAAAATAACACTTATCACAGGTGCGGGAAATGCGAACATGCGCAGTTTATAATTTCACTGTTTGGACCTAATTTGGTCAAATAATTCCTTTTCCTCCATTCGAACCAAACACAGGGTTAAGCAATAAAATCCAAGATAATGCTTAATATTACACACACAATAAATCAAGAAATAAAGTCAATTTTCCCTTAATAATATCTTGATTTCTTTCAATGAAATCCAACGAAAAATTCTAGAGTTTGTCAGATAACGTCAAACTAAAATTCTAACTAAATAACAATATCGCAACTCGCACGCCTGATGGACAAACTAAAAGTAGCCTCCGCCGGCCCCGGCGGCGTAGTGATTTGCTTCACCTCCAAAATTGGTCAAAACCTAATCAATTCCTAAAACTGCAATAAGTTCCACTATTAAAAAATTGCAATTGCCCAAAAAGTCAAAAGCTTTCGGCTTCTTTTACCACTTGAATTAAAGTAAAGGAGTTGCACTTATAGCACTTCTTTGGGCTCTGCGAGGTAAACTAGAAAGAGAGTAAGAATAAGTACAACAAAATTATAAAAAGTTATTTAAACAAAAACTCCAATAGGATATTTCATTGACTTATATCTCTATAAGAAAATGATTGAAAATTCATATAAAATTATATTTTAATGGAGTTTCAACGAAAATTAACGAAAATTCTAATTAATATTCCATAGCTATCTTATAAGTTGGAATTTTTTGGAAATTATAAAGGAAATATTTCGTTAGCATGAGTTTTCTACTGAAATTTTTGTTGAATTTTTGGCGATTTCAACGGCAATATTTCCAACTGTTGAAATATAGTTTGAAATAAAAAAATCTAATGAAAAATACATATTCCAACAATACTTTCTATGGTAATAAACAGTTGAAAAATGGTCATTGATGAAATTATCAAATCCAACTAAAATTTTAATAAAAAACTCATTCCAACGAAATATTTTATTTGAATTTTTGTTGGAATCATTCCAACGTAAATTATGTCATTGGAATATACATTGTACATTTTATTGGAATACTTTATAGTTGAATTTTCCGTTGGAACATGATATTTTTTTTTATAGTGTATTGAAAATTCTAACAAAGATCAACACTAGTATATTTTGTTTGAATTGAAATGTCCTTGAAAGTTTTAGTTGCAATTTGATAATTTCAACGATTTATTGTTGTAGAAATTTTTGTTGAAATATGCAGTTCACTGTTATTATTATTTTAACATTTGGAAAGTAATTTCATTGAAACCTTCAAAAACCAAAGGAAGTTCCAATGGACAATTAGTAATATATTTTGTCAGAATCTGTTGAAAACTTTCAATGATATTAATAGCATATCATTGAATGATATTGTTTGTAGTATTTTTGGGCATGTGGTAACTGAGCTACCCGACTCAGGTCGTTCTCAAAGGAAGGCTGTTCGGAGCTTCGTTCACTACCTAGTCGTCAAAATCACATAACCGAAAAGAAGGTCCTACACATTCTACTCGCTTGATTGGGAATGATTGTACGAAATTAAACTAAGAATCTAAGAGCAAATGATGAAAAATGCAAATATAGAGAGAAAGAAACTTTGGTCTACCGGAATCTCCATGACTCAAGAAAAAGAAAATAAACAAAGAGAAAACATGCGAGCATAGTGATTCTAGATAATCTAACACGAATTTTCTACACTAAATCATCACGCTTTGAACAAAGTCGAGACCTTTATACTTGATAAACACGTTTAGATTCCTAACACACGTAAGCAAGCAATAAAAATAAAGCAAAGACCAAAAATCGAGCATCAACACAAGAATCGAAAAACAAACTCGAAGTAGTAAGCCCTAAGAAAAACTCTCCTATCACATGCGTAGACGAAAATAGTGCAGAAAACCCGAATCTTGATTGAAAATAAACTTGACGAAATTTCGCCGGAAAAATAGAGTCATGGACCTCCCAACCAAAGCATAAAAAAAAAAGAAAAGAGAGAGAGAGAAGAGAGAAAATGGAGAGGATTTCCCAACTTAAAAGTTGGGAAAACAAAGGTGATGTCCAAAAAATTTCGTGGGTCTCGAATCATGGTTCGCAGCGAGTTTGGGCGTGGAGTAATGCAAAAACAGGCGTTCGCGGGTCGCCAACGGAGTTTCGCTGCGAGTTCGGGCTTTGGGTGTTGTGGTGCGGCGTTTGGCGCGGCGCGAAAGCATGTTCGCTGCGAGTGTGGTGCCTGGGCACTGGGGACGCGCTTCGCGGGTCGCGAAAGGAAGTTCGCAGCGAGTGTGGCACTTGGAGCTGCTGGGTGCGCGTTGCGAACACAAGTTCGCTGCGAGTGTGGCATTTGGAGCTGTTGGGGCTCGCGTTTCGCCGGTCGTGAATGGATGTTGGCTGCGAGTGCTAAGGAGCTTGGTGGTGCTCATGTGCGTCTCGCGGCTTGCGAAAGCGAGCTTGCAGATAGTGCCATGGTTCTCTCAAGCTCACCTTGGTTCTCTGGGCGTGAAAGGGATTTCGCTGCGAGTCTTGCGTCCTATAATGGCTCTCTCGGGTGCTCGAATAGCTCGATAAAATGGCTCGGACGACTCAATTGGTTCGTATCATGGCTTGGATATGGTGCGGTCGACTCGGAAATGTCTTGGAAATAGCTCATCATCCCGACTCGAACAATGTGGACCTAATCAACACCAAAATACGCAAGAACACATAACGAAAATGATAACACCTAAAACACGATAAATTACATAAATAATTAATATAACAATAATAAAAATAATTGAAATGCTTTTCTAACTAATTAATTGTATGGTCCCTCTAAATTACAAAATTACATTGTCCATTAAAATTCTTGTAATCAATATAAAGATTCACACGCAAGTTAAATAATTTAAATTTATATCGTATATCTGTATATAGTAAAAAAATTTAAAATGTAATACATGCATTATCTAATTTAAAATAATAAATATTGTATGTATACATATAATATATAAATTTATATTTGTCTTGTCTGTGCATGTGTACAGGGACGAATAGTAATATGTAGTAAACATGTAAAGTTGCCTAGAAACGAGCCGCACACGACTTGTGAGGTTGAAAGTTTGCATCATATTGAACAGAAAAATACAGTTCATAATATAATATAAAAGAAAACTAATTTATTTAGGGCAGATAAAGAAATAAATTTTGAATGGGAAAAGTACGTGATTTATTTATTTATTTAAAAATAAAAAAAATTAAGTGGACAAAAACAAAAAAATTTAAAAACACGTGGACAAAAATCAAAACCACGTATTTTGAAAATACGTTTTTTAAAAACGTATTTTCAAAATACGTTTTTTAAATGAAAATGTATTCTCTGAATACGTTTTACTGTAAAACGTATTCACATAATATGTTTTAGAAAAAATTAATAAATAAAACGTATTTTGGTTATACGTTTTACAAATAATTAAGAACTAAATAAATAATTAAAAACTAAAACGTATTAGAAAAGTACGTTTTATTTATTAATTATTTATAAAACGTATTATCATAACGTATTATGATAATACGTTTCATAAATAATTAAGAAATAAAATAATACGTTTTATATTTCAAAATTAATTAATAAAAAAATTAATATATAGTATGTGTTTTGTGTTTTGGGCTCGTTTGGGCTCGTCTGAACTCGGAATTGAGTTTGTTTTTTCCTATACGTAGCTAACGAACTCCTCTATTCAGTGATACTTGCATGGCCAAATTATTCTTGGAATAATATTCTCCCGAAGCTCTTGACCGATACATTAAACGTGTTTCGCGCAACTTTGCTTTTTGGGCCCGTTTGGACTCGTCCAAGCTCGAAATTGATTACTGCTTATATCTATATGTCGCCAACGAACCACCTACACAACCATGATTGCCCGGTCAATTTTTGGGCTAAATCTATTCCTCACAGACTAAATAATTAACAAATCACCCATTATATAAATAGATGGTCCACAGAGGATTTGTTAATAGGTGATTTGTTAATTATTTAGCCACGTGAGGAATATATTTAACTTGAAAATTGACCGGACAATCATGGTTGTGTAGATGGGTTCGTTTGCAACATATATGAAGAAGTGGAAATTAATTTCGAGCTTGGACGATCCAAACGGGCCCAAAAAGCAAAGTCGCGCGAAACACGTTTAATGTGTAGGTCAAGAGCTTTAGGAGAATATGATTTCAAGAATAATTTGGTCATGCATGCATCGTTGAATAGATAGGTTCGTTAGCTACGTATAGAAAAAAACAGAACTCAATTTCGAACGGGCGTTGTTGTCGTTCGTGGTCACGACGTCTTCTACCTCAACCAATGTTGGTAGGGGGTTGATGCCTCGCCCTCTGTGACTGTGTTTTTTGGGATGGGACGTAGTCCTCCTCGGATATAATTGACTGAACGACGCTCTTTGTGTAACCTCTTGGCCTCCAACAGTCAGAAAACTATAGGCAATGTTGTAGAACTGTTGGTCAGATAACTATAGGCAATGTTGTAGGACTGTTGGAAAGCGGCATGCGCCCGTGGAGTGAGTGTATGAAATATGTCTTGAATATTCGCTAACGAGTTATAAACCCCCTCCAGGGCTTGAGTCTGAAAATAAAATTCAAAGTAATTAGTATGAAACACCAAAAAAGAAAAAAAAGAAATAATAAAAAAACCACAAAGTATGAACACTTACATCGCACTTCTCCCGCTCGGAAACTGTCTGATAGTCGCCGTCCTGTTGGACCACCGTGTACTTGGTAGGGTCACTGATAAGTCTTACAGTCCCAGTTTATGGGTCTACTCTCAGATCTCGAGTGAACCGGTGGTAATGAACTCAGATCTGCTTGAATCACCTTCGAACCGTTGCTAGACCGTAATAACACGTGCAAAAACTCAATGCCGAAAGTGTTTCTGGCGTAGATCCTCCGACGCTCAAGTCAGTATGTGAAAGAGATGAAGAAGAGCTGCTCTGAGAGAACAACAGCAATAGAGGAGAGTGTGGAATGAATGAAAGTTAGGGTTTAGGGTTACCTCACCTTCTTTATATAGGAGGAAACACTTACTTGAAGTACCCGAAAGTCCCGGTCGGTTTACCTGAAAGGTCCAAATTGCCCTGGTCGATTCGTCTCCCCTCATTGCTGAGTCATGACAAGATTCCTTCTTATACATTGGAGGATAAGAGCCTCCAAGAGGTATCACAAGTATATCGAGTCGTCAGTGCGTCTCGCGCCTCGAGGCGCAAGGAGTCGACCTTGAGCACCGGGAGGTCGACTTAAGATCATCTGGATATTCGGAGGCTACGCTCTGGTTTGTTTTCTTAAGTGGAAGTCGACTTTTGGGAGTCGACTGTAAGAGGTCGACTTGCATGGATTCCGCCTTTCCTCGTGGTCCTTCTGTGAAGAATCGGCATGGCGGAAGTTGATTTAGATATGTCGACTGGAGTATATTGATGTGTGGACGGTTTGAGCAATTGTCCGGTCGAGTGAAGAATTCTTAGACCGGTATAAGATAATATGGCTATACCACAAGTGGAAAATCAATCAATGTAACCCTACTTAGCCTATAGAAAGTGATCCACAGGGGCATCTTGGAGGACATTTTGTTCTCTTTCATCGACTCAGCCCTTGGTAAGTTGTGAATGAAAGGCGGGCCGATCACCAAATGCCCTCCCAGTCATTCCACGGCCTCTGTGGTGTGTCTCTCATTCTTGTTCACCACTAATCATCAGATTTTGGGGGATGAACTTCTGACACCCAAACTGTCGGAGAACCTTATCAGACAAGTGGACTTCACGTATGTTCCAACAGAAGATCCACCCTTTATACATCCAAATATGTTGATCTTCTGTGCACTCATCCGGGAGAGTACCTATAGTTCTCTGACTGTTGGAGGCAAGAGGTCACACAAGGGGCGTCGTTCAGTCAAGTTCTATCCGAGGAGGACTACGTCCCATCCCCGAGTACACATCACACAGAGCGAGGCATTAACCCGCTGCCAACATTGGTGGAGGTAGAAGACGCCGTGACCGCGAACGACAACAACGCCCGTTCGGACTCGTCTAAGCTCGGAATTGAGTTCCGTTTTTTTCTATACTTAGCTAACGAACCCCTCTATTCTATGATCCATACATGACCAAATTATTCTTGAAATAATGTTCTCTCAAAGCTCTTGACTTACACATTAAACGTATTTTGCGCGACTTTGTTTTTTGGGCCCGTTCGGACACGTCCAAGCTCGTAGTTGAGTTTCGTTTCTTTTTATATGTAGTCAATGAACCCGCCTACACAACCATGATTGCCCATTTAATTTTTGAGTTAAATCTATTCCTCACGGGGCTAAATAATTAACAAATCCGCCATGGACCATCTATTTATATAATTGGTGATTTGTTAATTATTTAGCCCGTGAGAAATAGATTTAGACCAAAAATTGACCAGGCAATCATGGTTGTGTAGAATGGTTCCTTGGCGACATATAGGAAGAAGCGAAAATCAATTTTGAGCTTGGACGAGTCCGAACGGGCCCAAAAAGAAAAGTCGCACGAAACACGTTTAATGTATCGGTCAAGAGCTTCTGGAGAATATGATTTCACGAATAATTTGGCCATGCAAGCATCATTGAATAGAGGGGTTCGTTAGCTACGTATAGGAAAAAACGGAACTCAATTCCGAGTTCAAATGAGCCCAAACGAGCCCAAAACACAAAATACATACTACATATTAATTTTTTTTTCATTAATTTTAAAATATAAAACGTATTATCAAAATACGTTTTATTTATTAATTATTTGTAAAACGTATTACGATAATATTTTTTTTTTCTTAATTATTTATTAAAAGTTCTTAATTATTTCTTAATTATTTATTAGACATATTATCAAAATACGTTTTATTTATTAATTTTTTATAAAACGTATTATTGAAATACGTTTTATACTATTTTTTCAATTATTTAAAAAAAAATAGTTGACAAATATATATTTAAAACGTATTACCATAATACGTTTTTTTAAAAAAAAAAATAATTAAAAAAACGTATTAAGAGAATACGTGTTTCTTTATTTTGCCCATGTAGAGGTCACGGATGATTAAATGAATGCATATTTGATCTGGTCACAAGACAATATTGACATGAATTTAAATTTGGGATAATTTCTTCTACACATCAACTTGAAAATATATTAAGCTTTTCATCTCGCTCGTTAACAATTTAACTTTTTTCATCCCGAAGAAATAAAGATTACGCGAATAGTTCACATAACTTCACATATCAATCACATAATTATAGCATATTCACCCTAGACAGTATGCAGGGTTATGCGAATGCATTTGTATTTTTAACTTTCGCACAATTATCGCATAATTATTGCATAATGTCTTTTTTCCACTTTCTGAAGTAATAAAAAAGTTAACTTATAATTCACCGGTGTGACAAACTTGTTCAGTCTTCAAAACGTGGTGTAAATAACTATTTCCTCTTTAAATTTTAAAATTTAGTTTGTAATTTAAATTTAAAAAGAAATTATGTGAATTCAAAGTATATATATATATGCACGTAAATTTTTAAACGAGAATCATTTAAGTAAATTTAAAGTAGGTTATAAATGGTACAATTAGATTGACAACACAAGTAAAATACAATTATTTAATTCTATTGTTGGTAGAATTATTGAGAAACACAATATAAAATAAAGGAAATATTGACTTCTTTATAATTAATTTTTTGGTTTTTTGGTATATTCTTTGTCTGATTTAAGTTTGAATATTATCTTATTTATTTTCTTCCCTAACGTAGGGAAGGAACAATGAAGGAGTGAGTTAGTCGGTCGTACCTTGAGTTGAGTTTCCAAGTTCCAACTATATATAACTATTATGGAAGAAGAATATCGAAGAATATTAACCAGTTCGATCAAGAATATTGACAAATCTCACAAATAAGAAAAATAGCGATTTTACACGATTTCAAGACATTGATGATTCTAAAGATCCTGGAGACCAATGAACAAAACTTACCTACCTTAAAATTTTTGAAGATTTATCACCAAAAGAAGATAAGGAATATTAAATCGGGTCTATAGTTTTATATTGCAACACAGAAAAGTGAGCTTTGGATATGCAGCCTATTTTCACTTTTACATTATATTTTAGGGTTAATTGCAGATAAAACCCTAACTTTTTGTTAAATTGCAAATAAAACTCAATTTTATAAATTTGGCAAAAAAAATACTAACCTTTCATAAGTGTTGCAATTGTGTCTCAATCGCCACTCGCCGCCGCCAACCGCCACCTGCCGCCGGCCAACTTCGCCGGATGTTGAAAATTTTTATATGATCTTGTAGCTCTCCTCTGTGCCGACAACATATCCAAGTTTCACGAAAAAATTCCGACGATAAGAAGATGACCAAAAAAGTCGTCACCAGAAAAAGTCACCGACTTCGGTGAAGGTGGACGTCAATAGATGCAGCTTTGCGAGAGGAGTTCAACGGTATCTTCGGATTCACGTGGGTCAAAGCAAGTCATCGGGAATTTGCGAAAGAGCCGGATAAAATTTGTAGATCTACGAGCTTTGACCGGAAAATTGAAAGCCTTATCGTCAGAATTTTTTCGTGAAACTCGGATATATTGTTGGCACGAAGGAGAACTACATGATCATGTAAAAATTTTCAACATCCGGCAAAGTTGGCCGGCGGTGGGTGGCGGTTGACGGCGGCGGGTGGTGGTTGAGACACAATTGCAACACTTATGAAATGTTATTATTTTTTTGCCAAACTTATAAAGTGGAGTTTTATCTGCAATTTAACAAAAAGTTGAGGTTTTATTTGCAATTAACCCTAAAATATAACGTAAAAGTGAACTTTAATAGGCTGCATATCCAAAGCTCACTTTTCTGTGTTGCAATATAAAACTATAGACCCGATTTAATATTCCTTATCTTCTTTTGGTGATAAATCTTCAAAATTTTTAAGGTAGGTAAGGTTGGGGTTTTAATCTGAGTTTTCAGTTTGTTTTCATATCGGACTGAAAGGTTGGAATTTATACTTTTTATTATTATTATATTATTTTTACGATATTTGGTGAAAGTGTTAGTTAGCTAGGAGGTATCCATTATAGGCAATCTAAGTTTACGAGTTGGCTAATAAAGTCCGAAAAATAACTCGAGAATGTGAGTGTAATTAAAGACGGTAGGATTAGAAGAGGGTTCTAATGTAAATCTGAACTTTTAATACTTGCACTCAACCATTTAATATTTAATGAGTTTTGGAAAGAAGCGAAATGCTCTGTTCAAAAAAAAAATAATAAAAAATATATATATATAGGTTCACGCTTCGATGAGAATGACTCTTAATGCGAGAAATAATAATAAATCGTAATCATTGGATCGAGTGATCTAGTGGCTAAAAAAAAGTCAAAATTATATCATTATTAAAGGTAATATAGACATTTACATACCCACCAAACATCCACCACTAATGTGGACCCCACCCCAATTAAATCATTTCCGCCCCAGACCCTACCTACCCGTCACCCACCCCCTCTCTTTCTCTCTCTCACTGATACACACACACACACAAATCGGTCAACACACACAAGTTACACACAATACACACAAATACATACGGCCGACGTGACCAATAGCCACCACTGCCCGATTTTCCGGCGACGCCATGCCTGACGACGGCTTAAGCGTCACAACACCTCCTCCAAGCCGCCTCGCCGCCGTACGCGATGGAGGTCCGATCCACTGCCGACATCAACTTCAGCCGCGAATTTAGGACTTTCAAGTACCGGTTGCCGCACGTCGTTGGGATCTCTGCATCGGCCGTCGTCGAGCTTGCGGTCACACGCACACTTCGACGCCTTTGGTCCATCATACGGAGCTCCGCCGTCTCCGTCATCATCCCCCTCCAACAGCGGCAACACCTTCAGGGACTGCAGGACCTGTTCGAGCAGAGGCTGGGTGACCCACTCCTCGTCGGCGGCACCCATGGTCGCAGTAGGGATCTCGCTGCCGTTACCGTATAATCCTCCTCAGCCGCGCCTCGTCCAAAACTCTCTACCGCCGCCTTCCAGATCAAGCTCGACGATGTCTGGCGAGTCTGCCATCTCCGCCCTCTCCCCCGCCGTCTCACCCCGTCCCAATGCGGCGCCGTCTGCCGAGACCGAGTAATGGAAACAAGCTGCAACATTTTTCAGAAATAAGAGGAGAATGGGAAAAGTTCAAATTAGGGGAGAAAGTAGGGGTTGGGCCATTTTTTGTAAATTAGATAGGTTGAAGGGACTTCTTTGAAAATATAATTTCTTTAACTATATTGCAATTTTGTTTATGGGTTAAATTTGTAAATTAATGAAAGTTGATAGTTGCACTTTAATGTTCAGTGCATTGCACCTTATCGTGTTCGGGATTGCACATTAAAAATATTATTGTACCAACTAAATGCTGAATAAAAATACAAATTATTAAAAATATTTTAAAATTGAAATGCACGTAAAAATTACCCGCTCAATCGATTGCACATTAATATTAGACTAAATGCACATTATTTTCTATGGAAATGCACATCGTTAATTTTTGGTATTTCATACATTGTGTATTTTACTTTTAGAATCGTCATTATTTTTTAAAACAAGCGAGCTAACAGATATGAACAAACTATATAAAAATATTACAGTTGCTTTTTTTAAGTATATATATTGTTTTTTATACAACAACTAATAATAATTAAATAAAAAAATAAAATACTAAATATATTTTTTATAATTTAAATTACAAATTATTACGACTATTTAGCTTAATTCGATTAACCGATCAAATAAACCGGTTATT
This sequence comes from Striga asiatica, assembly GCA_008636005.1. Lineage (NCBI taxonomy): Eukaryota > Viridiplantae > Streptophyta > Magnoliopsida > Lamiales > Orobanchaceae > Striga > Striga asiatica. Next base: position 5,844,148 of record BKCP01000001.1, read on the forward strand.
TTTGCTCTCAACTTGAGTTTAGACAAATCAATAAAAATAATAACTTTGTTTTGAGTGCAAAGTAGTGTTACACGGATTAAACATTAGTGAATGTCATGTTGCACTTTATGAAACAACACGATGCACTTTATAAAACAACATGTTGCACTTTATCACTACACTCTATAATTAACGTCAATAGCTTACCGCCAAAAATACACGCAACATAAATATAAAAAACGGATATACATAATATTTTAACAGCAATCACATCTTTATCCGCACTAAACACAAGCATGACAATGTACCAAACTTACAGTAGTTCACTTTATACATCAACCTGATGCACTTTATAGACCAACACATTACACTTTAAAAAACATTACGTTACACAATAAAGATCGAAATCGACGGAACTCAAGATTCTTCAACCAAAAATAATAAATAAAATTACTAACATATTGAATATATGTTCAATATAAATAACATATTATATTGATTATTTATGATAATTCGGCAAACCAATGCGAATAAACCAATTAACTACGATTATTTTTAATTTTGAATTTGAGACAAAAGTTCGGTTGGCTTAATCTGCACAATACAGACCGACAACGTGCACCATATTGATGGGCGAATTGCACTTTAATGATTGTTAGATTGCACGGTATATCCCGTTTACATATACAATGTTTTCTTAATTAAAAATAATATAGATCATCAAATAAAAAGAAAATTAAATGCTAATCATGTTTTCTATAATAAATTATACAATTTATGTCGGTAATGTGGTCATCTATATTAACCGACAAATTAATCGATTAGGTTGAAATTTCAACGTCAATTGATTAACAACATTGTGCATTTTCGTAACGCGTTGACATCTTGAACTTTTTTTTTTAATTTATAATGTACATATATCCTCACGATATTGTGCAAAATATTTATCTGCGTTTTATTTTAAACGTCAGATATTGTGCAAAATATTTATCTGTGTTTTATTTTAAACGTCAGTTACGTGGGTTCGATGTCAAATTTATTTTGGTTTGATTGTTTTCTAAAAATCAACTCAATTATTTTAAATTTGTTATTTCAATCAGATGGCTCGACCAAACCGTCAATGAACGACTCTAAGCGCGGTAACATTTTGATAATTTACGAACTTTAAATGTGTTTTAAATGTGTAGATGAAACAATTATGCAATTACATAATAATATAAAAAAAAATAATAATATGCATATTCTAATTCAATGTTGTGCATTTTAAGTAATGGTGTTGTGCATATATTCATCAGGTTTACCAATTACATGTGCACCAACATATCAATTTTCCAAAATTGCAAATAGATCCCCCATATTTATCAAATTTCAAAAATAGAACCACAAATCAAAAAATCCAAATTTGAAAAATTGAAAATTCACTCCTGCACATCAGGCGTCTCTTCCGGATAGCACCGCCGCCGTCTTCTTCTCTCCTGCCGGTCTCCCTCGCCGACATGGAGGCTCTCGCCCTAAAGGTCTGCTTGTCGAATTGAGTTCGGGTGGTGATGTTGCGGCCCCGAATCGGCGGCGGTTCTCCGAGATGCGGGACGGGATTGGTGGCGGTGACGAGCTGCGACGATGGTGGCGGGGCTTTTGGGAGCGGTGGTGGCAGGGTTGACGGGCGGCCGGCTTGTAGGTGACGATGGTGGCCGTCTGGCGAATGTGTGGTTGATGTCGTCGGCGACGCTTGAGGTGGCGGTGCTTTGATGGACGGGCGGCGGAGCTTGGACGGCCAGGCGACGTTTCTTTGGAAGGCCAGTCCGGCGGAGCTTTGATGTCCGGCGGCGGCGATTTGATGTCCGGGCAGCGTCATTGTTGTGGTCGGGCGGTGGCTCTTAAAAGGCCGGGCGGCGGGCCTGTGATGGTCGGCGGCGAGAGCCTGCCGGAGTGTGTGTGTGTGTGTGTGCGTGTTATGTGTGTGTGACAGTGTGTGTGTGTGTGCAGGTGTGACCGTGTGAGTTGTGTGTGTTAATGTGTGAGGAAGAGAGATAAGGTAATGGAGATAGTGGTGGGGCCCACATTTGTAATGTCACATTTATCCTTGGTTAGTGGTCAAGACTTGGATTTGACCATGCTAACAACAATTATTTATGAAATTGCCATTAATGATTGACTGCCACATAATCAGATTTGAGTTGATCTTAATCATTAATATGATTGATCTCATTGTGCATATCCATTCTTATTTCTCGCATTAATAATCATTCTCATATGATCCCTTCTCTCTCTCTATATATATATAGAGATTGGTTCCAATGCATCCACTTATTTAAAGTGTTTTAGCCACAAGATTTGGTACATCATGTGTGGCCAAAATTTATTCTTTTCTTTTTATTATTTTAATTATTTAAATATTATTTTAACCCGTTGACTCCGGCGTTGACCGTTGACTTCCGGCGAAATCTGTTGACTTCCAGCGTTGACTCCAGCGTTGACCGTTGGCAACTAATCTTCCAACTAGGTTAGTTCTCTGTAGTTGCTAGGTTAGTTCTATGTAGTTGTTAGACTAGTTCTTTATAGTTGTTAGGTTAGTTGTCTGTAGTTGTTAGGTTAGTTCTATGTAGTTGTTAGGTTAGTTCTCTATAATTGCTAGGTTAGTAGTTGTTAGGTTAGTAGTTGTTAGGTTAGTTTTCTGTAGTTGCTAGGTTAGTTTTCTGCAGTTGCTAGGTTAGTTCCTATAGTTGCTAAGTTAGATCTTTGTAGTTGCTAGGTTAGTTCTCTGTAGTTGCTAGGTTTGTTTTCTGTAGTTATTAGGTTAATTCTCTGTAGTTAGTAGGTTAGTTCTCTGTAATTGCTAAGTTAGTTATCTGTAGTTGCTAAGTTAGTAGTAGTTAGGTTAGTTCTCTGTAGTTGTTAGGTTAGTTGTCTCTAGTTGCTAGGTTAGTTGTCTGTAGTTGCTATAAACTGTCCGCATTTTAAGAGCTGGCCGCATTTGATCCGTCCCCAATATATATATATATATATAGGGGCTGGTTCAAATAAAAACTATGTCTGGTGTGAGAATCGTGAGAACCATATTTGATGCTATTTTTAATTGTGTATGATGCTATTTTTAATATTACATGGTGCTATCATTTTCATAAATGCTAATAAAAATTTTGTTGCTATTTTTAATCAAATACATCCTAGTTAAAAATAGCACTAAAACACAATTAATCATAGCACTACATACAATTAAAAATAGCGGTTCTCACGGTTCTCACACTAGGACTTGGTTCTCATTTGAACCACATCCTATATATATATATATATATATATATATATATATATATATATATATATGTATATATATATATATATAGGGGTTGGTTCAAATAAAAACTAGTCCTGGTGTGAGAACCGTGAAAATCATATTTCGTGTTATTTTTAATTGTGTATAATGTTATTTTTAATCTCACATGGTGCTATCATTTTTACAAATGCTAACATCAATTGTCTTGCTATTTTTAGTAAAATACATCCTGATTATAAATAGCACTAAAATACAATCAATCATAGCACTACATACAATTAAAAATAACGGTTCTCATGGTTCTCACGCTAGGACTTAGTTCTCATTTGAACCAACTAGTGTGTAGCCCGTGCGATGCACGGGAACAATATTAAATTAACAATATTATAAATAGACCTCGAGTTTGAGTCAATGGCGGAAGTGAAAACTACTATTGATCGTATTTAAAAAGAGGAAAAAAAATAATTATAAATAAAAGAGGAGGATAAACAATACTTAATAATTATAAATTAAAGATTCGGGGTCAAACAATGTAAAATGATTTTGTATAAGAGAATATAAAAAAATTTGATTACACACCATTTCAAAATTATCATTATACTTTTTTGTATGGTTAGCTTAGAATATTTGTAAAAATATTAGTAATTAGACCGATGAAAATTAGCTTCTTAAAGTAGATACTGGATTTCTAATAGTAATTATGAATTAGTTTCTATTTTATTATTATTTTTTTAAAGATAATGATATTCTAGTAGTAATTATGAATTGATTTCTATTTTATTTTATTTTCAAATCTGTATAGATAAGAGATGAGATTTTTTAAACACCTAAGATCGTATGCAATGAGATTTTGTAACAGAAGAGATAAGCTCGTGTAGATTTATACTAAAAATAGGAAAAAAAAAATAAATATTTGTTGTTAAAACGATAAACTAAGAAACAGGAAAAAGAGAAACAAATCTTTACACAATTAATGAGCGGATTTTTTTGCCTATTCAGATTTGTCCTACAATTACTATATATAGGATATATTTAATGATTTTGGCGGGAAAAAGTTTCTAAATTTGTAAAATGGTTATTCTTTTTATATAATGATAGAATCCTATATATATATATATATATATATATATATATATATATATATATATATTATTTATGTGTTTTTACGTAAAAAGCACACTCGAGCACTCTTCCGCACACTTCACACACAATTAATTATGAAAGATTAGCATCTCCTCTACATAATAAATTGGTGGGATATATAATTTTATTCACATATAAAATAATTGTTACTACACCAGGCATAGTACGTGTGAATGATGTTCACTCAACATATAAATTGTTAACAATACTAGTGTTGTTAAACAAAACTTGTAAGTTCAAATTCGACTCGAAAAGATAAATTTCTACATAATTTATTCTAGTTTAACTGATTAAAATTTGAGCTTGGTTCGTTAATATTGATAAACAAGTTAGGTTCAACTTGTTAATGGTTCGAGTTCAAGCTCAAGTACCATAAGTTTGAGCTCGACTCGACTCGTTTATACCAACTTATCAATAGAGTGCAGTATTGATGTTGTAATAGGATATTCTTTTAGCTTTTCCTCAATTTAATTTATGTAGGAAAAATTTAAAATTTAGTCCAACTAATCTAAAATAATTTAATAGTAAATCATTGAAATTGTAATAGGATATTCTTTTAGCTTTTCCTCAATTTAATTTATGTAGGGAAATTTAAAAATTAGTCCAACTAATCTAAAATAATTTAATAGTAAATCACTGAAACAAAAGTATGTGTGAATAACGACTACAAATAATTGCAAGTCAACCTACATTATTTTCATAATTTCATCACAAATCTATACTTATATAAACGGAGATCCTATTTACTATATTTAATATTCAGAAAAGTCAACTGCATGAAATGACATTACTATTCCGGTATTCATATTTTATTTAACTGATTTATTTATCTATATATATAATAAGATACTCCCTCCATTTTGAAATATAAGGCATTTAAGGTTATTGCACAAATATTAAGGAGACATTAATTAATGAATAAATTGACTAAATTAACCTTATTTACACTAATCACAACCACTCCACACTTCCTTAATTTCAACACAATGAGGGTATATTTGGAAAAAAATGCAAAAATTTGTCTTGATTTTTTAGCGCGCCTTATATTTCAAAAAAAATGAGAAATCTTTATACGCCTTATATTTCAAAATGGAGGGAGTACCATTTTTAAAAAATGGCAAGTCAACTATATGGTCAAATTCTCTCATCATTAATTACTTTCCATTAATTACAATTTATTTATTTATTATTTCTTAGCAAAAACGGACCAAAATTAATTGATTCCCTTAAAATGTGGAAGTTGTTGATTTATTTTTGTACAGAAAATCAGGCTTCATTATAGAAATTTGTTCAATTACACAATGAATTTGATATGATATAGTTATTTTTTATGGGAACTTTTTTTTTAACAGAAAAATATGGCATTTCAATAAGATTTTCGATTTTTTAAGACTGATTGTTATCACGCTATGAAATTGAACATTCCAATATACCTTAACAAAATATACACGTGTTGTATACATCAGTTAATAGAAATGTAGAATCCTCATATTTTTATATATATGTATGTAATTTTCTATTACCAAATTTAATTGATAGTTGTTGTGTTATGGGTTTTTCATAATTGTTACTTGGTTGTTGTGATATTTAGTTTGGTTGGTGTCGCAAAAATTCTAATCTATATATATAATAAGAATAATCATTATAATGCAAATTAAAAAAATATTGATATTAGAAGAGATTGAGTTCATGGCTTTTCTTACATCAAAGTTGTTTAATTAGTATACAAAATTAAATTCTAAAAAATATGTGTATATTTTGTACATTATTTATACACTATTTAATTTTAAATTTATTTACATATTTTAAATTGATTACTTATATAAATAATACCAACGTGCATTAAATATATTTCATTACATAAAATAAAAAGAACAAGAAGACGTGCAACTTCTATAACTTTATAAATAATAATAACATTATATGGTAACAGAGTTTATAGTAAAATAATAATTGACTATTATATAGTGAACAAGAATAAGTAAAATTGTTATTTTCTCTTATATCAAGGAATAAATATATATAATAAAATTAAATTTATATTAGTATAAATGTGTTAGTGAGATAATATATTAACTATTTTACAAGTTAGCCCTAACATGCTCACGTTTAATATTCTGACTAATAAAACAACGCTGATTAAAAGATGTGAAAAATAGATTACAACCCTATTTTTTTAGACTTAACGGTGATTAAAAGAGATGGAAAATGGATGATAACCCTTCTCAGACTTAAATGGACAGAACCTGTGAAAATAACTCATTTAATATCTGTCTCGTGTATCGCACGGGGTACGTACTAGTTTTATGAAATCACGAGGGAACATTTTATGGTCTATTTTTGTTTTTAATTCCGAAAATAAATTAATCTACTAATAGTTTTCATAGGTAAGCTATTAATAATGATAGATAAGGTGTGATAAATAAATTTGAAATTGTATGCAAGTCTTTATATTTTAAGTAATTTGTGTGATCGTTGTAAATTCTAAGTAAATTTTAAGAATAAATTATAACTCATATGTAAATTTGAAAAGTAACTTCGAAAAAATGAACTTTAAATCAACTATTTGTTGCCATAAATATTGGTTCACAGCAAGAGTGTCTTTGTACTTCTCAAAGACATAAATCAACTAGTTTGAGTGTCTTTTGAAGAAAAGAAAAAAAAAAAAAAGAAAGAAAAGAAATGGGTCTCCATGTTTGAAGTAGAGAAAAAAATGTACATTTTTATATATGTCCTAACTCGTCAATGCCCCCGCTTTTATGCTATATAGAATATAGATGCCATTTTTAAGATAGAAGAAAGAAAGACAAAAAAGGAGAATTTCTCGCCTGCATGCCCAAGTGAGTTTATATACATATACAAATTAATATATTGTAGTTCAAAAAAGTAAAAAACATATTTATGTCTAGGAACAGTGATGTGCTGGAATTCATTGTCTATATATATATATGTGTGTGTTTGTGAGCTTGAATATTGAGAACATATAACTAACACTACAGAGGTGAGATCTGAAAGTGTGGATACACAAAATATATTTATAAATATATAACAGAGATAGAAAAGGTGAGATGAGGAAGTCGGAGAATAGCAGAAAGCATGGGATTGCACCACCGTGTGCTGCTTGCAAGCTTCTCAGGCGGAGATGTGCAGAGGACTGTGTGTTTGCGCCTTATTTTCCGGCAGACGAGCCCCACAAGTTTGCTAGTGTGCATAAGGTCTTTGGTGCTAGCAATGTCAACAAGATGCTCCAGGTTAACTCAAACTCTCTCTTTCGGGAAATTTTATATGTTATCCAATTGAAGCTAATCCATAAGACAAAGTTCAATGTATTATGGAAATCGAAAGTGATGTGCGCTAGAGAAAGTCGAAAGTTTTGAGTAATTATAAGGATGTTTGTTATCATGGAACTGAATAGATAGGCAGTTCACCTACTTTCTTCGAATCACGACTTGTTCTGTGTCCTGCATTCGACGGACTAATATTAGTTGGATGCTATTACTATGATGAATCAGTCTTTTGGTTGTTATGCTTCTTTTTCATGCATCGGGGCATGTTAGTACCAATATGTTCAATATAATAATGATGTGGAATATTAGTGTCGAAAAACGAGAAAGAAAATTGGACTCTGGAGTATGGTGGGGTACAAATGTAGAGAAAACCTCAACAGTCCTTAAGAAAAATATGAGATGCTCTCATTCACATTATGCTGTTTAGCTAGAAATATATGCATTCTTTTGGTCAAAAAGGTTTCTATTTCTTGTCCAAAGGCAAAAGCATGGAGCCTCAACTTTTGCTGCCCTTGAACCTCGAGTTTACACTGCCAAAAGCAGCATTTATCTAAAGCATATGTATTTCTGGTTTAAAGTCTCGACACTCATTTTGTCTTCATGAGAAACAGAAAATCTCATGAGGTAATAATGTCGTGAGCATGACATCACCTCTAACCTACTTGAACTTTCTAAAAATATTATTTCGTTTCGCTTACCATATTTTCACCGTAAAAATGAAAATATCCAATATCCAAATGGGTTGCACTAGTCAAGGTACAAAAAATCATTTTGAAATTAATATTCAAAGTTTGAAAAAATTTTGAAACATGCAGGAGTTGCCTGAACATCAAAGAGGGGATGCTGTGAGCTCAATGGTATACGAAGCTAATGCTCGAATAAGAGACCCGGTTTACGGTTGTGTGGGCGCCATATCATCTCTACAGAACCAAATCGACACTTTACAGACTCAACTAGCACTTGCACAGGCAGAGGTCGTGCAGATGCGCATGCGTCACTTCTCATATAATTCGCCAGACAATGCCTCCCCCTCTTCTAGGGACGGGCTTTCTTACCGGGCTGGGCCCCACTTTAACATGGACATGGACATGGCTAGCATGGAAGACTCGTTTTGGCACTAAAACACCTTGTCGTTTTTTCCTAATATTATTTCTCTCACTTTTTGTGTGTCTCGTTTTTTTACTGTCTTTTGATGGGCTCTCTTATAACTATATTTAGTGTTTGTATGAATCGGCCTTGGTGGCACGAAACTTAGGTCTAGGTGATAGGCTACAACCCAATTAGAGTCTCCTACAAGAATGTTATCTATGCATTGCTCATCTTAGTTGACTGGATGATGATGATGATAATGATGATGATGACTGATGAGGATCAACCATCATTAACTATGTTGTAAATGTGCTAATACATAATTATAGCTATGGATGTGGAGTTGACTATCCTTTATAAACAAATGTTTGCTCTCTGCTTTTTGTTTGGAGTTGACAATTTTATTTTGTTCGTGTTTGCTCGGTTCCTTTATGTTTTTTCTGCAAATGATGTTTGTTCAAGGATCAAGATCTGGTCCACTTGAGTACCCATTAGCACAAACAATCGCTCTATCTTAGCCACAAAGTTAAGATATCACAAAACCAATTCAAATGAATAAATTTTCCCAAGTGTGAATAACAGTAATCATTGAGCATGAACTAAAAAGCCCAAAAGCAGAAAAGAGATATATAATATAAGTGGATTCATAAATTTAAGCTTTTGTTCAACTGCTGAAAATAGCATTAAGGCAGCATTGAGGTTTGTGCATATACATCAGATTATCGATTGAACCTTGACATTCACTCTTAAAAACGGATTTTAATCATCAATTAGAAGTACACCCTTTTTGACAGAAACGTATACTTGAATTGCAGTAACTGGTAAAGAAAAATCTGAGACATACAAAGAAGTTATATAGCTGCACATTTTACTCGATCATTTAGGCCCAAACAAATCCTAGATAATTCAAAAGCCAATTTGAATCAAATTCTAGGCAAATTACATTCTAGAAGCAGATCTTACGATTAGAAGTGTTTCTGCAATTGTAAGATCCAATTGAATTAAATCACTGGCAAACACTTTAAAATGGGTATTCCTGCAATTGTAAGATCTAATGGGATCAGATCATTGGCAAACACTGCAAAAATGGGAATTTCTGCAATTGTAACAAGATCTAATTGCATCAAAACAAAGACTTTTTCAACTAGAACGGCACAAATTCAATAACCATGATAAAAGTACTTACTACATTCCATTCCCTAGTACTTTCTACACAAATTAAAAACGAAAATTGAAATAAGAAGAAGTTCAATTCCAAACCCTAGATCAAACCTAAGCCCTTTCTCCCCTGATCCTCCTAGCCAGCTGGATATCCTTTGGCATAATGGTGACCCTCTTAGCATGAATAGCGCAGAGGTTGGTGTCCTCGAAGAGACCCACCAGGTACGCCTCTGCCGCCTCCTGGAGGGCTGCGACGGCGGAGCTCTGGAACCGGAGGTCCGTCTTAAAGTCCTGTGCAATCTCCCTGACCAACCTCTGGAAGGGGAGCTTCCTTATCAGCAGCTCGGTGCTCTTCTGGTACTTGCGGATCTCCCTGAGCGCAACCGTGCCGGGGCGGAAGCGGTGTGGCTTCTTGACACCGCCGGTGGCGGGGGCGGACTTCCTGGCGGCCTTGGTCGCCAGCTGCTTCCTCGGAGCTTTGCCACCGGTGGATTTCCTCGCCGTCTGCTTAGTGCGCGCCATTTGATCGGTGATCGCTGATGCCTGAGAAGGCGAATTTGTGACAATGGAACTGATTGATTGATTGATTAGGGATTTTATAAGGATTGTGAGTTTTGGGTTTGAGGGGGAAATTCAGGCGCGAGGAGGGTTTTTTCGAGTTCTTTTGAAAATTTTCTTCACGTTGGAATGTTTAGGCCATTGGATGAGAGGCAGAATGGAGGGTTGAGATTGAATGTGGTGGAGTTAGTGAGGATCGGTATCCGGATGTAGGGTTGAGTGGCCAATGGGAGCGCAGAAGTTTGGTTTGTGTGGTAAATCAATTCTGACCGTCGATAGGGACGTATTTTGATGGTTCAGATCGATCCTCGAATTGAGGCATTTTACAAGTAAAAGTAGTGTTATAAAATAAAAAGTAATTAAAAATAAAAATCTATCCTAAAACAATATTGTTTTCTGAATGGAGACTATAACAACCATTTTAGTTTTTAGTTGAATATTTTTATTTTTTACGATGTTCTGGATTGACTATTGTCGTTTTATTTTACAAGATTGATAAAATTAATAGAAGTAAACATTATATGATAGTTATTGGATCGTCTCAGTTCAAATCTACGTTTTGAAATATCTTTTTGGCTTTACAAATATTTTATTCTTCAAAAGAAGTTATTTTTGTTCTTTTTTTTGTTGGTGTAAAAAATAATTCTCATTTTGAATTAGACATATGTTTCAAGAATTGTTTTTATTCAAAAGATTATATATATAATTTCCGAAATTTCAGAAATTCGGTAAAACAGTTATTATTACTATAAAATTTTCTACTTATTTATTTATTAGAACAATAAGTAATAAAATAGTGATGATGTTATTTAGAATTAAATTAATTATAATATAGTAATATTAAATAATAGACCAATTATATACCACAAAAAAAAAATGTACATAATTTTTAACCAAAAGATGCGATTGTGTGTGAAATCAATAAAGGTTATTTAATAATGTAAAATAAGTTAACAAAATTACTATAGATACTCTAACATATATTTTTATTTTTAATAATTTTTCATATTAATAATAAAATAAAATATAATAATAAATTAAACATATCTGTAAAGTTGTTGCTAGGCAAACCTAACAATTAAACATTCATACATCTCCAATAAATATACTACACATATATTGAATTTCCATACTAAAAAAACAAGTATGATATTTTATTCATACATATATCTTTTTATTAAAAAAGTATGTCTGATCAATACGCCTAATGGCTCATACAAGAATTTATGTGAATTAATATTTTTACTTAATAAGTATTTAATAAATAAATTTACAATAAATTATCCATTAAATGAAATTACATCTAACCTAAGAAATTATATGATATATAAATACAACTTGAATGAAAAAAAAAATACTGACAAATGTTAAACGAAAATTTGACCAAATATATATGTATATATATGAGTGTATATATGCTTAATTTGACCAAGTTTATAATAATACGGTTCATCTACATCACACATTTGACAAGATTTTTAAGGTTTTGTAGTTATGAACTAAAGGTTATACATCTTATGTAGTCATTGATCAATATTTTACACAAGTTATTTAGTCGCAATTTTTTGAGCATTAAATGTGACATGAAGACCAAAACTATCTCTCATTATATATAATATAGAACTTTTAATTTAAATTAATTTATATCTTAAATGAGAAATACAATATAATTTACCATTTTTTTAATATTTTATATTAGTTTATAAGATTATTGAAATCCAAATGAGATTGTGTACCATATGTAAGTAATGATTCATAAAAAATAAAATTGTATTTGAATGGAAAAAAAATTGATCAAAACTTGAATTTCAATATATATTTATAACTCATGAAAATAACTATATCTAATTAGATCAAATGAAAAAATGCATATGAAAACTATGTCACTGGAAAATGGAAGATAATATGAACAATATTTGAAAAGGTTGCTAACATATATCAATTGAATTTTAACTTTTTTTTTTTATTTACTCAATGAAAAAAATGACAAAGAATGATCTTCTTTAACAAGATAAAAAGACAAAATTAAAATCTATCACATGCAATTATTCTTGTAAAAGATTTCAATTTAGTTTTTACTGTGTATGTTTCTCAATCTTCCCCAAAACAAAAAGATTTCAAATAAACAAGACTAACTTAGGGCATGCTTGTCTATGAAATGATTCATTTCACACTCAAAATCTAACTCAACTTTAACTCAACCTCACTATCATTTATATTATTTATATAATTAAATATTATAAACCAATCATTCTTACATATCACATCAACTTTAATTCACTATTCATCCACTCACATAATTTTAACTACCTATCATTTCTAATCATTTTCAATCATTTATATCCTACTTTTACATCAAATCATTAATAATCATTTTATTTTAAATATTATTTTAATATATTATTAAAATCCCACTAACAATTAACCATACTACCTTTTTCAAAATTAACTCTAGTTAACTAAAATAACTTATTTTGAATGAAATATTTCATAAACAAGCATGCCCTTAGATAATGAAAGTTTATCAACCAAAGTTTTCATGCAATCTTTTTCATCATAACTTTTAAATATTATTATTTTAGAAATTGTATTTCAACTTTCAATATATTTGACACAATTCATTATGTACTGTATTACTTTTGTTTGACTAATGGAAAATAATAATGCAAACAATTGAATAGACTATAAAAATATGAAAGAGAAAATATAATTTAAACTCGCATTAAAATAAATATTATATATCACGTGCATCGCACGTGCACTTTACTAGTAATATAAAAAAGAGTATTTTTCTACACGTTATAATATTTTAATCATCTAAAAATGGAGGACTAATTTGTTCGTCGAAGGTTTTACGCTCAGAAAACAACCGACGCTTTGCAGAACAAAAAGTTTAGAAGAGGTTTTCGAAGAAGACCGATAATCTAAACCGAGCTTTATTTGATAATTTCATATCCCATGCATAGATGATTATCATTTTTGGGAATGTTAGCGAATAATTTGTACTATCTGCATCATTGTTTATGTAATCATGAGTCATGACAGTGTTTTTATTCAGTCAAAGTTAGGTCGAGTTTAGGGTTGATTAGTGCTGTTAAATTAAATGAGTCTGGCTCGGCTCGGCTCGGCTCAAAAATTGAACTTTTAGCGAAAATTGAATTCGCCGGCAAGACCTCCATATCAGGCGCCGACACATCCGACCTACACGTCTTATCAGCTTTGATGTCGCGCTTTTCTTTTAGGCTAAAGAGATTTCTGCTTTAGATGAACAACCGCGGGGAGAGTGGAAGAATAGGAAAAGAAGAGAAAGGCAGGCTAACTATGTTTGAGAAAGAAAATCTCAATTGCTGCGAGTGATTTTCAGGAAAAAGAAAAGCTTACATAAATAAAAATATTGCTGCAGACTTTATGCGAGATCTCTTATCTTCCTCTTTACCTTTAGGGGTGTGGTGTGTGGATGTTGTGTGATGAAGTAGCGTGCGGAAGTGAAGAAAAAATTTCGGATGGGAAGGTACTGATATTGTTGAACAGAAAATCTGGAAAAGGAATGGTGAAAGTACGTCGGTTTCCAGTTTAGAAAAAAAAAATTGTAACTTAAGGTGATGGCAAAAATGTAGAGCAATTTTTCTGAAAGAAATCGACACGCGTCATGCCCTAAATCACTCACACTTTCTTCTTATATGCAAGAGAAGAGAGATAGTAAAAGGTGGAGTGAAATGGCAAAAATGTAAATTAAGTTGGACACATGTCAGTTTTTTAAGCACATTAAATTGGACACTTGTCAGCATTTGAAGGCCGCTAACTCTTTCATATATAGATAAGAGAGATATAAGAGTTGGATCAAATGTGTCTCCATTATTAAAATGAGAATGTGAGAGTTAAAACTAGCTATTAAATAAGAAACAAGGTGTTTGGTCAAGATTTAATCATTTTATTTTTTTAATTGGTTAAATATTAATTTGACTGTTGACATTCGACATTGACCATTGACAATAGTTTGTGCCTTGTTGTCCTTAAAGTCTGCGTAATATTGATGGCAAGCCTGCGTACAGCCTACCTGTAATACAGATGACAAGCTTGCATACAGCCTACGTAACACAAACTTGATGTGAAAATATTCAACATATGAATGTACAGTTTTTACTTAAAAAAATACTAATTTTGGGTGGACTCCCTAACAACCTGACAGTAACCACTAGTCTAGAGTATTAAGCCAAACACACGGTTTAAGAATCAAAAAACAGAAAAATAATCCGAAATTCCAACAAGTTGCCTACAAAATCGGATCACAACTTCCCAAGATTCCAACAAGTTGCCTACATATAAAAAGACTAAAGCTAAACAACATTATCTTC
>BKCP01000002.1:0-18122 GCA_008636005.1 Striga asiatica
TTCGATTGACCAGTCCTTGAGATCGACCCGGGAAACGAGTTTTTAACTCGGTGCTCGGAAAAATATAAAACAAAATTTGCTACAACACTATTCTGAGCAGACCAAAACCAATTCGGATCCCTCCAAGCATAACCATATGCCCTCTTCATCAGGGAAAGACAACTTTGAAAATCAAAGCCAGGTAGAAGGAATTAACAACTGCAAGACTCTGATTAAAGTGACAGAGGTTAACTCAGAAGACCAACAAATCCCAGGAAAAATCAAAACTCTCTCAGCTCAAAACTCATCCTCTCAAATATTGGCTCTCCATCCAACATCTCTGCCCCCCGTTAATGAAACTCAAGTCCTCGGACAAGAAGTCTCTAACACCATGGATGTGGAAGCCCTAACCCCAGAGAATCTGTGCTTGACTATTGCCAACAATCAGGAGCCCAATCGCAAAGCCACCTCAACAACCAAAACTTGGAAGAGACAGCCAAAGGCAGAGGGTAGGCTGTCAAGGCAACAAGGTATTGTCCTCAAACAAGATGAATCTGTTGAAGTCAAGAAAAGGAAAGTTAATTCCCCCAGCCCAGCAAAGCAAGAGGAATCTTCCCAAGCAGTTCCTAGAGATATAAAGAAAGCCAAGCTCAACAACAATCAGGTGGTGGTAGCCAACCTAAATTGGCCCCAAAGTGATCAATGAAGACAATCCTGTGGAACTGTAGAGGTCTGGGTGGGCCCTCTACAGTTGCCCAGTTGAGGGGAGCTATCAAGCACCATCACCCAAGTTTTATTTTTTTATCTGAAACTAGGAATAATATAGAATTCTCTAAAACAGTTTGCAAGAAATTGGGATTCAAGGATAGATGGAGGAGTGTTGATCCAAGGGGGTTAAGTGGAGGTTTATTGTTAATGTGGGGTATTGATGTAGATATTTTGCAGCTTCTGAGTAATGACTTTTGTTTTGAGATTGAGTTTAAAGAGGTAGGGGCTGCTGACTCCTCTTGGCTGATCCTAGTGTATGCCAGCACTGATAGAGCAGTTAGAGAAGATCAGTGGGCTTATCTTATGAATGCCAAGAGCAAATGGGGCCTTAAATGGGCCATTGGGGGAGATTGGAATGATATATGCTCTCAAGATGACAAGAAAGGAGGAAGGGTGAGACCTTTGGGCAGTTTTCAGGGATTCAATGGATTTATAGCTGGGATGGGTATTGAGGAAGTTGAAATGAGAGGTCACAAATTCACTTGGTGGAACAAAAGGGACATGGAAGGCCTTATTGAAGAAAAACTTGACAGGGTTTTTGGTTCCTTTACCTGGCTGGCTGAGCACCCTAATGCAGTTGTTCATACTCTCTTTCAAAGCTCATCTGACCACCTCATGCTTCTTCTGGACTCTAAATATCCAAATGCTCTGAACAAGAAAAGAAGATTTGTTTTTGACAAAAGGTGGCTTCATCAAGCAGATGTGGAGGCAACAGTTAAAGAGGCCTGGAACCAACAGAAGGAAGGGACTCCTATGTTCATAATGAGGGAAAAAATCAAAGCCACTAGAGTTGCTCTTTTAATCTGGGGAAAAGCCTTACACTCTGATAATGCCCTAAACATTGCCAAGCTTACCTTAAGCCTTGAAGAAATGAGACAAGCAGGAGGGCAGCATAACTGGGAAGAATGGGACAGAATTCAGAAGGAGTTAGATGCAGCTCACACATCTGAAGAGCTCTTTTGGCAACAAAAAGCAAGAAACTGCTGGCTTAAGGCAGGGGACCAGAATTCAAAATTTTTCCATGCTCTAACTATCCAGAGGAGGAGAACAAATTCAATTACCAGGCTAGTCAATGAGCACAATGAAATTGCAGACAACCAAGCTGATATTGAAAGATTTGTGGAAGAGTTTTATAACCAGTTATTTAGCTCTAAAGGATCCAGTGGAGAAAATGAAGTGCTGCCCCTGATCCCTAATACCATTTCTGCTGATCAGAACTGTTCCCTAACTGCTGATGTGACTGAAGATGAAATTAAGAATGCTCTCTTCAGCATGAACCCAGGAAAAGCACCTGGAGAAGATGGAATGTCTCCCTTGTTCTTCCAACACTTTTGGCCAATCATCAAATTGGATCTTTGCAAGGCAGTAGAAAGTTTCTTTCAATCAGGAAGACTTCTTAGGAGCTGGAATCATACCTTAATCACATTAATCCCAAAGTGCCTCAACCCAACTTCTCTGACTCAATTTCGACCTATCAGCCTGTGTGGAGTTTCTTATAAGATAATTTCAAAAGTCTTAGCCACAAGGCTGAAGGATTGCCTGCCTTCCTGCATTAGTGACTGTCAGTCTGCCTTTTTACCTGAAAGACAATTGATGGACAACGTGATCATAGCTCAAGAGGCCATTCACTTTTTAAACAGGCATAGATCAGGGAAAAAATGCTACATGGCTATCAAGTTGGATATGATGAAAGCCTTTGACAGGCTTGAATGGAACAGTGTGGTCAAAGTTCTCCTGCAGATGGGTTTTCACAAGACATTTGTTAAATGGATCTCAGCTTGTATCTCATCAGCAGCCTTCTCCTTTAACCTCAATGGGCAGGTCTGTGGCTTTGTCTCTCCTTCTAGAGGAATCAGACAGGGGGATCCCTTATCCCCCTATCTGTTTATCATTGTTTCTGAAGTGCTCACCAGACTTATTCATGAGGAAGTGAGAAGAAATCAATTTCAGGGTGTGAAACTGTCTAGAAATGGACAACCCATCACACACCTCCTTTTTGCTGACGACTCACTTGTTTTTTGTGAAGCCTCTAGCCATCAAAGCCACATTCTTCTTAACATCCTTGCTAAATACAAAAGGTTCACTGGGCAGACTGTAAACCTTGAGAAATCCACTGCTTTTTTCAGCAAAAACTCCCCTCTACCCCTGCAGCAACAAATTTGTAATATCCTTCATGGTATTTCTGTGCATAGATCAACAAGATATTTGGGCATGCCTTTGGGGATTGGAAAATCAAAGAAAGAAGTCTTTGACTCTGTGTTAGTGGCTGTGAGAAAGAAATTGCAAAGCTGGAAAAATACCTTCTTATCAACAGCAGGCAAAGAAGTGCTTATTAAGTCAGTCCTTAATGCTATGCCTGTATTCTTAATGTCTGTGTTTACTTTGCCTAAAGGGATTTGTAAAGAAATTTCAAAGTTGTGTGCAAATTTCTGGTGGAGTTCTGGTGATCAGCAGAATAAAGGCATTCACTATAAAACTTGGCACTGGATGACAACTCCAAAGCATTGGGGAGGTTTGGGCTTCCAAGATGTGCAACTCTTCAATGAAGCTCTTGTCCTAAAGCAGATTTGGAGACTTCTGACCATGCCCAACTCACTGATGTCCAAGATCTTGAAATCCAGATATTTTCCTAATGGTTCTGTCATTGATGCTCAAAAGACTCAAAGCTCATCTTGGATGTGGAACTGTTGGATGACCATCAAAAACAAATACAAGCACTGTTTCATTAGGGATGTAAAGGATGGCATTAACACCAGAATTCTTAAAGACCCCTGGATACAGAAGCTGAAAAGCAGAAAACCTCACTTCAAAAATGAAAGTCTGCAGCATCCCACAATGGTCTCTGAGCTACTTGAAGAGGGGGGGAGAAGCTGGAATATTGAACTCCTAAAGGAGCTTTTTGATGACTCAATTGTTACTGAAATCTTGAAAATTAAAATGCTTGATCCTGCCAAAAAAGATAGATGGACCTGGCTTTTGGATGCTTCTGGCCTTTTCTCTGTCAAATCTGCATACTCTGCCTTTGTGAATGAAAAATTGCTGAGAATTGACAGACCTGAAAGTAGCAGCTCTGCTAACATTGACAAGCAAGCCAGATTAAGATGTTGGAAATTGGATATCAAAGGGAAACTTAAACATTTTATTTGGAAGTGCTTTACAGGTACATTGCCGGTTGCAGCAACTCTCAAGCACAGAGGTGTGGAAGTGGATGAGGTATGTAAAAGCTGCGGTGAAGAAAAGGAAAATATTGCTCATACACTGTTTCATTGCCATAGAGCATCAAAGGTTTGGAAACTTTCAGCTTTGCAATGGGATTTCTATGAGCATAATGAAGGGACTTTTAATGACTGGTGGTGGAGGGTTTCTGAACTCAAAAAAACTGATATTGCCGAATCTCGCATACAACTCTCCACCTACATTCTTTGGTGGCTATGGAAGGCCCGAAACTTATGGGTGTTTCGAAATGAATGGATTCCTGTCAAGGTTATTGTGAACAATGCTTGGCGGGAGTGGACAGAATTCAAAAACCGCAAACTCTCCGTGGATTAATTCTGGAAATGGCTAGTTGATTAGGTCACTTGTGTTCAGTTTTCAACTATGTATTTCTAGTCAGTTTTTTTCTTTGGCTCTGGGCTGTTTTTGATTGTAGGTGCCAAGTGTTTCACTTGCCTATGGTCTTTGTGTGGTTCTGTTGATCGGATTTAGGACACTAAGTGTTTAGTGGTCCTCCCCTTGTATTGCTTATGTAGTAGGATTAGTTAATCCTCCGACTTGTACTCTTTTTCAGTTAATGAGAATTTCTATCGTTTCGAAAAAAAAAAAAAAAAACAATCATTAATTTATTTTTCCTAATGATTAAATTTTAAAAATATAATTTGTTCATTATCTAAAATTTTAATATTAAATTATTAAATATTACTTATAATGTTTTATGTACATCTGTGCATGTGCGCAGGATATTTACTAGTGGATATAACATCGTAATTATGTACACGAGATAATTTTCTCCTGGTCAAAAGTCAAAGGCTAGCTTAGCCGGGTCGGTTCTTGCGAAAACGACGTCGTTGTGGAGAAGCACGGATTAGCCGGAACCCTGGTTCCCCAGCCAGAGACATTTTCGGTGGCAGGTCCTTCTGGCTCCAGTAGTGGCTCGGGCGGGCCCGAACCAAAGGGGCTCAAGCAGAACTTCAACCCCGACGAAACGCCCTTCGCGTGCGCCGCTGCCTTTCTTTCGCCCTATCGCGCCTGCGCCGACATCCTCTGTGGGATCTACCTTCAGCGTTAGGGCAATTCCGGCGAGCATCTGCTTGATCCGCTGCAGTCCTTGTCGCCGGAGCGCGCCACCAGGGACATTCCCTTGTTGCGAGTTCTCTTTAGTCGCGATCCGCCGTTGAACTCATCGATGAAGAACAAAGAACAACCTGGTGTTCTTTTTCCGTCGGTCGGTGAGAAAATATGTCAAAGAATCACATGGGTAGGGGCGGATTAGGAAGTTTCGATCGGAGGTCCAGGATCGTGAATCGGGTCAGGATTCGAGCCCGCCTTGTCTGATTTCTATCGAAAGAGTCCCAAGTACAGTGAGGAGAAATCCCCACCTCTGTTTTTCCTCTCTTTCTCAAACCCTTATCGAGAATCAGTGGTGGCGGCGGCCTTGGGGCTGACACGCGGCAGCGACGTAAAATTAAGGGTAAGAGAATTTGAGAATTTTTGGTTTTGTTAAAATTGAGATTTATTTCTTTTTTACTTTTAACACATGATTAATTAGTTGACAATGTCAGCTACAAAATTTGTCCACGTAGTAGCCTAGCTGGATACACTGGCAAAAATATCGTTGCCGATGGTGTTTGAGTTCAAGTTGCAATATTTAAAACATGATTATGCTTTGTTTGTTAATATTCAAAAGTTTAGTTAAAATTATCAAAAAGCGTAAGGTGGTGATATTAGCGACAATTAGCCCATATTTTTACTCAATCAAAAAACAAAATTGTTATGATGGCTTGATATTATGTAGATGTATGGTTCCAACTTTCAAGTATAGTAAGAATTTTATATAAATACATAATTGAATATTCACTGCAACTATTTTTTATCATAGTGATTATCATCTCATTCCCATCATCATCACCATTTAATTTGAATTTTTATGGTTGTATTTGTTAGATATTTGGATTTACATCAATCGAACTATCTTTCATATATTTTTTGTAGGTCACTTGCAAAGGGAGAAAGGCAAAGTAAAAGAAAGATCATCTAATAATTAAGTTCATTTTTATGATTATTTATTTATATTGAATTGAGATAAACTTGTCTTTATTCCATACATATTTATTGAAGAAACAAGTTGCATGGAGGATTGGATGCGGAATTGGAACAGGGACAGGGACAGGGACGCCGTTTGAGGCTAACATAGAAAGAGGATCATGGAGATATGGAATAGCTGAGACAAGATTCTGCAAATATTGCATATATGGGAAGTAGTGTTTTTACACGTATTGAGAGAAGGGATGTCCACTCGAGCTGCCTCCTCTCTTTCCTTCGACCTTAGCCTGTAGGTCGCAGACCTGATCCATTAACCTCTCCAAGCATCATTTTTGGCCCATTGATTGATAGTTATAACAGAAGACTCCTTATCCTCTCATCTCATATTATTGTGTTGTTCATTCGACTGGGCGTGCTTCTTCTGATGAGGTCGAGGTGGTTGTTTAGGTCGAGGTACCTGCTTTTATCGAGATGCCACGGCCTCCGCAATGATCCTTTGCAGCTCTACCCGAGCAGAAGTTGGTGTTTTACCCGACCATGTACGTACGATTTGATCCTCAGGACGAGGTTGTTGTGTCTAAGACCCTTCTCTTTCTCGCCTTTGCGTTCCTTTTACTTGCTTCCCAGCATCTCGAGCTACCTCCCTTGATTCTTGTCCTCCAACTCCAGAGTTTAGATGTATCATCTGACTGGTTCCTTCCTGGGACAATACCTGAATTTTTACTTCTCGTGGGGTAATTGGCGTCTCCTCTTCCACACACGTCCCAGGTGGCGCGTGCACACCGAACGGTGGTAGTACCAACATGAAAATCATAGGTTTGGGGCTGGAACCACCGGAGGTCTCCTATTTGTGTTAGTGTTATATGCTGAAAGCTTGGCTTTGCATGTTATTATACATTTGCCTTTTATGAATGAAAATCGTGTTAGATTAAACAAGTTCTACGTTCTGTTGTTCTGCACTTAGATGGAGTGGGTCGTCATCGGGCGAACCGAATATCACTCTATCAGTTACTTGCGAACAAGAATAGTTGTTCACAACCTAGATGAACATGAACACCCCATCCGAACGGTTGTAGTGTCAACTGTACAGTTTGTCTTGACTGATTAGTTGCACTAGTACATTTATGTATTGAACAGGATCCCAGAGAGTAGAAGTTCATTTTATACTGATCGTCGTAAATGACCTAGGCCTCGGTTAATTACTGCGTTCTGTTAATCCGTAAGATATTAAACAGACAGATATATATATAATATATAACTTTGATTCACATGGGTGAAGTTCAGTTCGTTGGATTAATATTCCTACTGTTTTGGGTAATATTATTATATATTAGATGTGCTGTTAGGATATTTATGGTCACCATCTGCGTTAGTTTGATAATGTTCCTGGAGTGAGTTCATGAAGGATTGTTATGCTAAACCCTGCAGGTGTATTAAGTTCCGGCATAATAAGAATGTGATGAACGAGCGCTAGCTTTGGTGAAATAATAATAAATTAATTAATTCTTGATTGTCAGTAATCGAATTAATTAATGGACATTATATCTTAAACGTGGGAGGTAAATCGAGTAATTATTATTGGAGTCTCAAATATAATTTGGGCTAGAAAAAGGGAATGCAATAATATAATGTTGGTGGCCCATTAATATTATTTAATTAATTGGAGGAGTGGGCTTGGCCCACAGTTAGTCTAATTAATCAAGGAGCTCTTTTTCTAATCTCCTAAGGGTCCCTACTGTAGCTCGATATATACATCATTAAGCTCATTAGAAGAGAACAGAAATCTCATTCACATGAGATACACGCCTCACACGCCTCTCTCTCACTCTAGATCTCATTCGAGCTTTATCTTCTTCTTGTTGCTCCACTGGTACAAGTTGAAGAAGGGTGTATTGAGTAATACAGTAGAATATCTATAGGTAAACCGAGACGAAATATATTTTGTCCTACAGAACTAACCGGAGGTCCGATTGAGACGCACAGAATACCCAGACGACCGTCTCGACAAGAGCTTTCCATAGCCGCCGAGATCACCATCGTCCGACGCCGCACGCGCCTACGGAAGCTCCCAGGCTGTAAAGTTCGTCTACATCTGTTTGCACCCGTTTGATCCGCTTTTGATCTGATCTTGTTCGTGCAACCCAAGACGTGATTTGCGGTCAATCATTTGCGGTCAACCGTTCGTGGTCAACCAAATCTACATAAATTTTAAGCCGTAAGTTCTCTACGTCAAACCTTTAGATCCGCTGCGCATAGGTTTACGTTTGCTATTGAATTCATGACTTGTACATAACGAGATCCTCACAGATCCCAACAATTTGTCCATGTTCCTTAGAAATCCTCACTCAAATTCATCTGTATGCTCTCCTTCTCAGCCATGTCATGTGATCGAAAACTGGTGCGAAGCTCTTAATTCCTTCAAGAACTCCTCACTGACGGCGTCAAAATGATGGGTCACTACCTAGATCTGGATAGGACCAGTTGAAATGAGCTCCGATCTGCTTGAACCGCAGCTTGTGTACCTACAAGAACTCAATAGTAGAGATGAGGTTTGGAGTAGGATAATGATTTCTTCTTTTGAAATCTCAACAAATCTTAAAAAGTCTTTACAAATCATAGTATCAAATAAGTTAAATACCTCAGATTTCGTAATACTTTTTAAATTTCAAATGAATATCTCGAGACTTTTAAAAGCCTTAAAAAATCTAAATTAAATACATCAAGATTTTTGAAATCTTAAAGTCTTTATAAATTTCAAGCGAATACATACCCTAAGTTGTACCTTATATTACTACGTCAACTACTAAGTTGACAAGATAAGTAAAAAATATTCATATCGTACAATTTTACAAATTCAAAAAAATGGCAACATAATTTACTATTATTTAAATATTGGAAATAAAATATGTGAAATTTATAAATTTTAAAATCATATAAATAAATACATAAATAAGTAAAAAAATACATTAAATAATATATTATTTATTTACATAATGTGACTTGTGTTATCTTAAATCTCAAAAATAAACTCAATTCGTATGTTNATCAACTGACACCAAAGAACCAGATAATTGTACCTACCCTCTTGAAATTCCAGAGGAATCTAAGAGGTACAACTCCATCAAGGAGGCAACCGCAAAAACAAAACGAAACTCCATAAAGAAGATAAAACCAGACAAGCTGGACTAACACACGAAAAACAAATAAAAACACACACCTAATGTACAAATAAACTAAAACCTCCTTACACCTAATAGACCCAACCCCCGGCCACCCGAGACCGTACACGAGTCACTTCAAATAGCATAGCGATCCAACAAAGCCAGTAAACCGAAACCTCAAGCCCGAAAACTGCGGCCACTCGTGCCGCCTAGACGGATCTGAAAACGGCAGCCACTGGTGCCGCCTAGACGGATCTAATGAAGAGTCCGCTCTCGATTCAAATTTTTTTCTCCGAAAAATCAACCACGTTGGGGAAGGAGGAGACCTGCTGGAAAAGCCACCAATGACCCACACCGGAGGGCTCTCGAAAGGGGTCCAAAAGCACAGCGAGCCGCATTCTTAGACGCGAAAACAGAGGAGCATGAACACATACTCACCGACGACCGGCAAACTCAGGAGGCTAGGGGCCTGACGCTGACGACCGGCGACCCGACTTTGGCCCAGGAAATAGCGAGCAGCGAGCCCGACCACACCCCTGCAAGGCCTCAGAACAGGCGGAAAAGGGTGGCCCCAGCCCCGACTCGGTGGAAACCAGCTTGGATAGTGCAACAGCATGCCTGAGGCGGGGCGGATCTAAAGTTTTTCTTTTTGAAAGATGAGACGAAAGGGTTTTTTACATATAAATAAAGTTCATCCGGTTATTTACTTTTCGGTTCGAAATTAATTTGACAATTTGATTAAATTGGAGTAGTGGAGTTCAGAATAAAAATAACTACAATTAACAATAAGCCTACCAGCAGCCTACTATGAAACATAATTTTTAAACAAATAAATGATAATGATATTGCCAGTCAAATTTACAGTTTTGCTATGGAGCCATCGAATGGCTCGGCTTGTGGAGCCATCCATATTTATTCACAAATGGTGTATTGACACGTGTCATGTAATAAATACACATTGAACATGTGTCAATACATAAAGTTATGGATGACTCCATCCATAGAATTTCTAGTCAAATTTAATCATCAGTCATACTTTTTATGAATATACATAATTTTTCACTGAATAGTTATACTTGAGAAAAAATATAAATAAAAAATAATATTAATACTGTAAATCTATATTATTTTATTAAAAATTGATTATGAGCTCGTGCCATCTCGAACCGAAAATTCATTATCAAACTCGTTTTGTAGTAACTGTCACATCAAAAATAAATTCATGAAAAACTCATTCTCAAAACAGAAGATTATTCCAAAATATTATCTTTTAACACAACTTTTACAATTTTTCAATAACCACATATTTTACAATTTTACAAGTTAAACCACACTATTATTTTAAGTTCGATTAAGAAATCATATAATAAAACCTATTATTAATATGTGTTTTTTTTTAATTCGTGGTTTGTCACGAAATGTTTAATCATATTTCAAGATATGTAAGTTGTTGTTATTTAATTTAATGTTAGTTTTTTCTTTTATATATTTTTTATAGGTTTGTTGTAATTATTTATACAAGAAAATATAAAATATTTTACACTTATTGTAAATAATAAAAATGAAACAATAAATGTTATATTCATTATTTTAAATATTATATTATCTAATTTTCATGAAATTAAGTTTTTTTTTTAGTATTTTACAATCAAAGTAAGATTTATTTAAACTCATTTTGCCATTTCGAAAAAGAGAAATGACCAAATACTAAAATGAAAAGCTGAAACGCAATTTTGCGAATAGACACAAATTTGGATTCTAAGGAAGGAGAAGCGGAAGAACAAATTTTGTGATCTGTTTTTGATTGAAGTAACTTCTCCTAAAAAAACTGCGGTTTCTAACTCAATATTAATATTGGATACCGCCATCAGAGTCGGTGGTGGTTGAATCATCATCGGTACAGGACTAAGAGCCTTCGATCTAGAAAGCAGTATAAGGTGGCAGGAAAAACAAGTTGAGTTAGGGTCCTCAGATGGCCTGGTAAAAACTCTACATGTAGGCATAGTTGGTCGTATGATCGACCAGAAGGAGCAGCACTTGGTCCAGGACAATCAATATTCTACTTCAGCAGACCTTGACCTGGGCGCACTACTAGGTGGTCTAATACGAAGGATTAAGGCCATAATTAATGATACACGTGGCACTACCTGATTTGTCCACACCCTGCAACCGCCTCTGAAAGTGGGCAGTGCGGGTTGTACTATCGGGAAGCTCGGGCAGCTTGGGCAACCAGCTCACCAAATTCGGGCAAGCTTCTTGAAGCAGGTAACCACCTCTATAAATAGGGGTTGGATGTGCAATTTCAGCCATTACGTTACCCAAACATTGTATACTTTATACACTTCATCTTCCGCACATATTCATTGAAGCATCAGAGGCTCTTCGCTGAAAAACCCCGCTGGTGTGAGGTTTTTGTAGGTCTTAAGGTGTTCAACCGACAGAGGAGTTCAAGACCTGGACGATCTCCGCCGGTCAGAAGTATTTTACGTACTAAATTGGTATAAGGTTTTTTCAACGGTTCGGACATTTTTGAACCGACAAATTATATTTCAACATACATACATACAATGGTATACACATAAAAATATAATAAGTTTACTCTATACGATGCTTTTAACAAGAAATATAATAAACTAATTAGATTAGCTCATAACAACCTTTGTTGATCCATGACCATTATTGGACAAATTGGGCAGGATATTTGGATAGGCGCTCAAATAATGTGGGTAAAGATCTTTCGCGGGAACCAAAGTGAGAGATAGAAATTAGAAAGTAAAACATATCGTAAGGCTGAAAAGCTGGAGAAAGTGGTGGACCCACTTCACTGCCACCACATGGCTGCAGTAAAGTTAAAGTCATTGCCGGCCTTAAAAGAGTGCACTGGAGACACGACGCATATATAATTAGGATCACTGGCGATTGTAAACAACCAACAACACAACTCAACTTCACTATCTCCAATATCATCAATATAATTAAATAATATCGATCAATCATTCTTATACATCACATCAACTTTAATTCACTATTCATCTATTGACATAATTTTAACTACCTTCCAATCATTTTCTCTTACTTTTATATCAAATCAACTTTAATTATTTTATTTTAAATATTATTTTAATATATATTCACTAACAACTAATCATACCACCTTTTTTCAAACTTAACTATAATTGAAATATAACCAATTTTTTACTAATTGAATTCATATCCAATCACCCCCTTAATACATGTTTATATACCTATATAAATTCAAACTAGTATAACCAGTATTAATGTCCATATGAATGAAATATTAAAAATTATTTGTATGCATATAATATTAAAATTATAAGTTAGATAACGATATTATATTTCAAATATAAAATATTATAAGTTACATTTACACATATAATATTAAAATTATAAGCTAAATATATAATGATATTATATTTTAAAACTAGTACAACACCCCTACACAAGTGTTTGAAAAAAAAAATTAATTGTGCAGCAAAGAATGAAAAAGAAATAAAATTCTTATTCTAAAATTTAAATTATAAATAATTAATAATAAAGTACTAGAATTTGTAATATTATTTTAAATTCTAAATATTATTTTGAATGAAATATTATTTATTTTTATTTAAGATATATTCATTTTTTTAAAATTAAACAGAATAATTGCAGTTAGTATAATGCCCGTGAACAACAGGGATGCATTAAAATAAAATATTTGTATCAAAAGAAATAAGAAAAAAAGTTTGTATTATTATAATATAATGACAAAAATTATGTATAAAACTAATAATTAAAAAATTAACAATGTTAATTATTTAAAATAATATGTATATTTCAAAAACAGTAAAAATGATATTGTTTTTAATATTACATACACACACACACACAAATATATATAGATATATTTACTTATATATGTTCACACATAAATATACTTTTATTAGTGAAAGAAATGAGAATACTCATCCATAGGATTGAATGATCCAACAACTTAAAAAAGCTAAAATTATACTTTTATTAAAGGCATCATGGTATTTATTCATACTACATTCAAAGAGGTAGGTTCTACTCCACATTAATACACCTACCAATTACCTGCCAACAACCATCAGCCACCCAACCCCACTCCACACCGCACTCTCTCTCTCTCTCTCTCTCTCTCGCTCTCTGTCTCTCTCTCTCTCACACATACACACACTACCACACACACGTTACACACAGATACATACACCAACACAGACGTCCCGCCTCCTCATCTCTGACCTCTCTCTAGCGCACCACCCATCATTGCTAGAGCTGTCAATTTGGCCTGTGGCCCGCGGGCCAGCCCGCCTCTCCCCGCAAAAAGAATGGGTTGGGCCATGATTTTATAGGCCCACTGGGGAGCGGGCCTAAACGGGCCAGCCCGCACGGGCCGCGGGCTGACCCGTCAATTATATGATATATGTATATATATATATATAAGAACAACATGTACTCATTCTCAATCATGTGCCTCCGCCGAAACCTAAATTTGCACTTTGTTGTAATACACACAATATATATCTTTTTATCCAAATTATTCTCACTGTATTTTCTGTTAAATAGGGGAAAAAGAAAAGAAAACTTCAATTTCTATCTTTCATTTCCTCATGTAATTTGATTCTCAGATTTCCGGCAGATTGGGGGTGGCGTGTGCCTTTTTCGAGATTAAAAGGACCCTTTACTCCCTCCCATGGATGAAACTTGAGCATTAGGCTTTGATCTACAAGCATGAGCGGTGAGCCGATTCCTACCAATTTACTCATGTCCCTAAAAAATCACCCTATTTTTTGTTGGTTCTTAATGCCCTAATTTAAAACAAAAATATAAAAGCACAACTCCTCAGGTCCTCATTCTCAGAGTTTTTGAGGTATTATATTATAATATGTTAATTAAAACAACTTAAAAAATAAAAAAATAAAAAAATTGGCGGGCCTGGCCCGCCAAACCCGCGGCCCGTGGCGGGTGCGGGTTGGTCCAGCATTTCTTAGGNCTCTAATCGCCGCCGCACAGCCACCAGACGCAACGGACGTCGGCGTTTTTTCGACGCACAACCATACATACTCACGTGCAACACACACACACACACACATACACACACATACACACACACACACACATAGATAGCACCATTGTTTGTCGCAACCCCGCCAATCGTCGTCGCCCAGCCACTCGCCGCAGACCCGCCGCAACCTTGCTGCCTGTCACGTCTCCATTGCGACAGACGAGGCTTCATCGCGCGACGCCATCATCGTCATCCACTCCTCACACACTCAGTCTGATATCCGCCGCAACCCTGCTGCCTCGACCCATGCCGCTGTCGCCTCGACATCTGCCGCACTCGAGCCACGTCCTCGTCGATGTGAGAGGTGGTGATACGAGGGATGTGAAAATATGAAATTGGATTGTGGGATTGAGCCTTTTTCTAGAATTAGATTAGATTATGTCTAGGGACCTATTTGTAATTTTAATAATTTTAATTATATTTCAATTTAACCCCATGAGTCAAATCTGTAATTATTGAAAGTTAATAAAAATAATTTTTTTATATATTTTGTTTTGCATATATATTAAATAATAAATAAATTATTATAAAAATAATCTAAAGTATTAAAATAATTTAAAAATAATTTATAATAATAAATAAAGTATATGATAAACATAAAAAACGAAAAGATATTTTAATTATTTAGGTTAATTTGATGTAAAATTATATCTATTAAAACTAGTTTTCAAATACACATGGGAAAGTATAAATTAGTGCACTTTATATAGTAGAATGTTGCACTTTATAAAACAATACTTCGCACTTTATAAAATACTATGCCGTAAAATATCTCAAACATTTGCAAGCTTCTGGTGGAAGAAAAAGGCTGATCAGAACAGAGGAATTCATTGGAAATCATGGACCTATCTTACACTCCCCAAAGTTAAAGGTGGTCTTGGTTTCAAAGACATCCTTTTGTTCAACAGAGCACTCATTGCTAAGCAACTCTGGAAGCTGTTGACAAGACCAAACCTGCTGGTCTGTAAAGTCCTCAAGGCCAAATACTTCCCACAAGAAAGCTTATTCACAGTGCCTAAGAAGAAGAATGGATCATGGTTGTGGAACAGCTGGATTGAGGTCAGAGACTCTATGCAGGAAGGAGCAAGATATGATATCAGAGATGGAAAATCAATGAAAATCTGGGAGTTTCCATGGGTCCCATCTCTGTTAGGTTTTAAACTCTCATCATCCCCTACTGACACCACAACTCATCTCATCTGGGTGAAAGATTTGATTGATCAAACAGGCAGGCACTGGAACACTCAACTAGTTCAGTCAACATTCACTGACACAGAAGCCCAGACAATTCTCAACATCAAAAGCCTTGATCCCTTAACACCAGACATGCTAGTTTGGGATAGTGGGACTAATGGAGCATTCTCAGTCTCCTCTACCTACTCAAAGCTGGTGGCCCAAAAAATGGAAAATAATGGACTATGCAGAGAGCAACAGAGGTCAATCAATGCAAATGGCAACTAGGAAGAGAAGCTGGGGTCTAAAAGTAAAAAGTAAATTAAAGCATTTTCTATGGAGGTGCCTAACAAACACTCTGTCTGTTAACTGTAATCTTATTAAGAAAGGGATGGACATAGATTGTATTTGCAAAGGATGTGGAGAAAAGCCTGAGACAGTGGAACACTTATTTTTTTAGTGTCAAAGAGCAAAAGAAAATCTGCTGAGCAATCACACAGATAACTTCCAGGGATGGTGGCCCAATGTGTGCAGTCTAAACAAGACAACAACCTCAGAAGCAAGAATACATCTTTCCACATACATTCTCTGGTGGTTGTGGAAAGCTAGAAACTTGTGGATTTTTGAAGACTCCTGGATGGAAGACAAAATTGTTGCTGAACTTGCTGGAAAAGACTGGGGACAGTGTGCAGCTGTGTGAGGAGCATGGCTTTATTATATCTGTTTTTGTTGTAGTTGGTAGCAGTTTTAAGGGTGTTTTTGGTTGTTAGTTAGTGGTAGGATGTGTGCAGATTCTTATTTTGGTTGTTAGTGCAGTTGTTGAACCCTTTTTGGGGATATCGAGTTTGAGGTTAGCTGATGCACACAATGGTTTAGGCGTTGCCACCAGCTAGCATGCAAACTCTTCTTTTGGTGTTTTATAGTTGTTTAGTTGGTTTTGTTGCCTAGAAGTGTTCATCACTCGTTATGTGGGCTTTTGTAGACTAGTTGCCCTTCGATTTGTAAAAACTCTGTTTATTTTGTTGCGTATATGAAATCTATCGTTTCGAAAAAAAAAAAAAAGTGAAGACCCCAATAGGGGCTACAACGGGAGTGACTTAAAGGAGCATCCCTAATAGACCACATTGGCCATAAAAACCAACAAATTTCATTACGTAACAAAACTCTAATAGCATTTTCATTGCTCTATTTTGTTGTCACATGACACAAATAATAATCCTATGTGGCATGAAAAATGTCAAAACGTCGTTCTAGATGTAGAAGTTATTCTATACAACTTATATTATGTATTATATTATTTATTCAATTTATCTATTTTCTCCAACCAATTACAATTTTACACATCACAAATAATACCACAATTAACATTAAGCATTGGAGGCATAATTTTTTAATTTCTTTTGTCTATGCCATATAACACAAAATGGACAATGTTTCATTGGAGATGCTCTAATGTGGCGTGATGAATGTCTAGTATGAAATGCTAAAAAAAATAATTACTGCTATTTTATTTTTGTTTTTGCCAAATATGAAACAGTCTAATATGTCAGGGAATGCACTCATATTTCCTCGGCCACACACTCAACTCATAAAATTTGCTTATTCCTCAACCATTTTTCTTTCTCTGAAATAATAAATATATTAAAACTGAAAAACTCAAAAAAAGAGTACATCTAAGGTGTCAAAGGACACCACTGGAACCAAAACAAAGTTTGGACCAACCTTCATTGGAATTACACATGCGACCAAATGGGTACAAGCACTCGCAAAGCAAAAGAACGCCAAAAAGGAGACAAAAAACTCAATAAATGAGACAAAAAGCTAGAAGCAGTTGGACTGAAAATAAAAACTAAAAGAAAAACAAAAAAAACTACGACACACACCTAAACAATACAATAAAGCCCTCCTTATTGCCGCTCAGAAACAAACTCTTTATCCAACAAAAGACAACAACCAAAGACAACCTGAAAAAAGAAGGATCATAGTCCCCCAACACAGGCCTCGAACTCCAAACTCCGACATTCAGACGGCTAAGGCTACTCGACTGGCATCAACAAAGCCTAGACCTCCTTTAAAACGGAACACCCCCGAAATACAGCTCCGGGACCTAGTAATCATCACCTCCTCCAGCACAACTCCAGTAACAACCCAAACCAACAACTACAAACCTAATCAACAACGAAATGCACCCAAGCCCTCAGAGGAGACCGACCACCCCCACGTTAGAAGTCCAATTTTTATTTTTTTTATCATCTCAATTAGCATTCACATTCCACATTAGATCATTATTATACTATGTCAAATTTGGTGATTGAAATAAGAACTTTTACACATTTGCGAACAAAATATCAACAATGAGCTAAGTTCAATTATACTACAAGTTATTGGACTATTTGTGAAATTTTTTTAAAATTTTTTATTAATACTTAACTTATTAATTAGTAATTAATAAAAAAAAATATAGAATTTTGCCATATTTCCACATTAGCATTTTGCATAATTCATGATATAAATGCTATTGCACAATTTGTGATTAAGATTCTAACATAATGAACCAAGTTTAATGACAAATTATTATATCGCATCCTTACATAAATTGATCAAATTAGTGGATCATTTGTAACATTTTCCTGACATTAAGATGGAAATTCATTTTTTTTAAAGGATCTAACGCAAAAAAAGTCTAATCATCACTT